>CAMXCT020002778.1:17049-52282 GCA_947184155.2 Cladocopium goreaui | reverse complement strand
ACCATGACCATGTGGGTGTTGCTCTTCGTAATGCGGTCCAAAGTCACTTCTTGCAAAGACATGTTTTCAGACCGCGGTGACAAGAGGCCCGCGAATATGTGCATGCAGCAGCAAAGAAGGCAAGTGAGAAACAAATTATAACAGTGCGTGTTTGAAATCGATTTTACGCTATGTTGCAGGAATCAATCGCTCTTGCACAAGCCGCGGTCTCGCGGACAGTCCCAACAGAAAACCGTGGCTTGTTTGACATTCTACATGCAACTGTTTTCGTTTTTGTTGACACATCTTGCTCGCACATGATGCCCAAATTGGTCAACAGATTTGAGCCTACACCGTGAAGCAATCAACGCAAACACCGTGAAAGGACAACATCTTGGCAAGGAAGTGCAAGCACACAACTACAATTCACAATGAGCATCCACAAACAGCTAGTTTAAGTTCTTACATCTAGCTGCAAGCCAAATAAACACAGAGCCACGTGCAGCTTTTCTCTTCACAGGCACAGCTCTGTCAGCAAGGATGGAAACGTCGTTCCTACACGGACAGTTCCAACAGTAGGAAGATCTCAAAAAATCAAAACAAATCTTGCCAAAGCAAATTCGACCTCATCCATCACGTTTCTTCAACATACAAAGAAAACAACAGAGATCCTCGATGCCATAAGGCTCACCCAGCTCGAGGCTGATACGCCGAGCGCAATACGTTGCAACGGCATGCGTCTTGACAGGAATGCTGGAATCTCTCACTCCGGTGCCCATGGTGCTCAACAAATCCCAGTCAGCAGACGATTGATCGGAATGCAAGTCCATGGCAAACATAAAAGTTCGAATGAAATGGACGGTGTTGTAATGCGAGGCAGATGCCGTCCAGCTGGCAGAGTACAAAGTGGAATCAAACCGCGCCATGATGTCGAAAAGGGTCTTGTAGCACACTTTGATTCCATTGCTTCCGATGCTCTCTTCAATGAGTACTGCAGCGCTTTGACACATGTTCTGCCATGCACCAGTTTTGACATCATCCACCAGATGCTGCCATTGCTGCCGACTTCCTCTACGCATCATAGGGTTCATGGTCGGGTTTGGGAAAGCACCAGTTCGCTTTCTCTTGTGGCTCCGCAACATCAAAGAGCGTCCTTGATGGCAACACACTTTGTCATAGAGGTCATGCAACCTCTTTCCAACATCCATCAAGTAACATTTGGCCTTGGCGCGATCCAATTTGCACCAGCATCGAATTTGATTCGAAGCAGTGCATTCCAGCAACATGGTGACCGACCGCAGTCATCGTTGGCCACGACCAGTACAGGATGTGAAGAAAACCTGCCAAGAACATGATGCTCCCAAGCGACAAGTTAGATGCTCGCAGCAAGAACATGATGCTCCCAAGCGACAAGTTGGATGCTCGCAGCAACGTGACCGCGTCTTTCAAAGCAGACACATCAGCTCTATATCTCAAGCCGACAATCCTGTGCCCATTTTCGTCCTCTTGCTGCAAACATTCGCTCAACTCGGCCATCGCAACCGTTGCGGCTTCATCCACCGCGTCTGCTTTGTGCGGGCCATTTCGAAGCGACAAAAAATTCACGCAAGCTTTATTTGGACAGCCAAAACTCTTCGACTTTACACGGTTGTCGCCCCATTCACTGACAGTCCCGCACGAATGAATGACCGCAGCGGCTTGCATGCTGAGCCGAAACATATCCAAAAGCATGCACAAACCAACACAGACCCGAAATCAACGGATGTGTGCGCAAGAACGTTATGTTCACGCGGTGCAGCCATGAATGTGCATGCCGTCACTGTACCACACATGTTTCCAGGCAAATGGTTCTATGACGAATTCCGGGAATTTGATTCACTCCAAGACCAAACACATCCATCAAAAACCGAGGCCGGTACCAAACTGGCGCAAGAGCCACCTCGGAAATTGCAGATTGCACGACATGCTGTACATGGTTGTTGTCAGAATGCCATGTGCCGAAACATATCCAAAAGCATGCACAAACCAACACAGACCCGAAATCAACGGATGTGTGCGCAAGAACGTTATGTTCACGCGGTGCAGCCATGAATGTGCATGCCGTCACTGTACCACACATGTTTCCAGGCAAATGGTTCTATGACGAATTCCGGGAATTTGATTCACTCCAAGACCAAACACATCCATCAAAAACCGAGGCCGGTACCAAACTGGCGCAAGAGCCAACTCGGAAATTGCAGATTTCCGTGGATGACATCATTTGCAATAGTCAATAGAGGTGCATCGACACATTTTTCAGGACGCAACATACCTTCTGCGACCATCCACAGCACGGACAGTCCCTATCACTCTTAGAAGGTCGAGAAGCATCACGCTGCTTGCAATGAAAACAATGCCGTGCGCAAAGAATCACGCTGCGTGATGCACGGACAGTTCCTATAGCATCACCGTCAGCAATAATTTTGCAACTAAAAAAAATAAACTACCACTTGGCACTCCTCACTTTCAAGGGCGTTTCCTCAACCAAGTCGACCAAAAGCTCGGCAGCCTCATAGCAGCATCCACGCACCGCTGCATGCAGTGGAGTGTCCCCGTAGCAATCCTTTGCCCTCATATTCGCTCTTGCATCCAGCAGCAGCCTGCAAGTAATCACATCATTTTCTTCCGCTGCCAGAAACAGAGGTGTCTGACCCCATCGATCGCTTGGGCTCACCGCTGCACGGTGCTGGAGCAGAAGTGCAACCTGCCGGCTGAAGTTATTGCACGCTGCGACATGCAACGCCGTTCTCCCGTATACATCTCTGGTCTTTGTCGACGCGGATGCCTCCAGCAACAGCTTCACCACAAAATCCCGGCCGCCTTGAGCTGCGAGATGCAACGGCGTCCTTTGCCGCTGCCCCACCCGCTCGGTATCGGCCATGGCTTCGACTAACAAGCAAACAGTCCTCGCTGCTCCTGCTTCGGCAGCAGCACACAAAGGTGTCACACCATCAAAGTCGTCCTGGTTTGGATCCAAAGGCAATTGCAACATTTCCTCCACCGCCATTTCATTGTTTTCAGTGGCAGCCAAGTTCAATTCAGACATGGCCACCGGATCATGAGTCACAAATGGCAAAATCACGAGCTGCACAACCAATGGTCCAGAGGCACAAGCAAACGTGTAATCGTCGCCGAGCAATGCCTCGTGCAAAAACAATCTCTGTCGATGTCGAGACATGCCAATTCCAGCGGCGATGTTGCCTTTAATCCACCTAACCGGTTTCCCTTCCACCACATCGGCTGGCAGAGACACGACCAGCTCACCGGAAGCAGAGTAGCGGACGTCCATGGCGTCAAATCTCGAGATCTCACGGACAGCCCCTTCAGAAATCTCGAGAAATGCAACAACCTTTGGGGGTGTCTTGTTCCGCATGCCTACACTTTGCTCATGCTACATGGTACGTTGTTTCCCGCTGCGTGACTCTTGTCTTGTCCATGCCCATGAATGCCTACACTTTGCTCACATCTGAGCCCGTGAATGATTAATTCACATCAATGTATGGAGCAAAGAGGTCAACATGGTCTGGGCAGGAAACAATGAATTCCCCAGAAGGAACGCAAAGTATACTCGCTGAAGCTCGAGACTGGGATCGTGACTCCTGAGCTTGTGATAACAAAGCACCATCCTCTGGAGAACGACCTGCAGGCTCAAGACTGAACCGCTGCTTCTCACCCTGACAAATTACAGAGCGAACTCTAAACATCTCTTTTTTTCATGACAATTCTCATATAAACAACTAAATAAGCTCGGTACCAAGCTGTACTGGAATTAACACATATTACACTACTTGCACGAGTATGAGAGCTGCGCCTCACTGAGACGGCTCATTCATGCAAGATGCAGCGTCACGCCGTGATATCCTCAGTGCCGCATGCCGCGTCTCAAATGCGTGCATTCGTCTAGAATATATTTCGATTGACGACAACACACCATTCGCACAGAGATGCACCACTAACCTCTGTCTTTTTTGAAGCAAGAGCCGCGAAGCGCGATCGTGCAGACGATGCCAGTGGAACTACGTTTTTTCCCCATTGCTCGGACAGTCCCTTCGACAATGAGTACTGAACGCAAGAGCACACTGCAACAAACATATGACACTACAGCGCATCCCGCGCATCATCTCGCACAGATTTGTTCACTTCAATCCAACAAGTGATCCATTGCCATCGAAACAAAGTCACGATCACAGCTGCTCGAACCAGTTGCTTGATCTCCTGCGCTGTCATTTTGAAGTCATGGAATAAGAGGTGTTTTTGCCAATGCTCCACATTCTGCAGAAAAGGTCCAGCTCTTGGAAGCATCCAACAGAAAACGCCTTCGATCACATCGTTGAGATAATCTGGGCGAATCCCATAGCGAATGCGCCCCTCTTCTTCTTTTTCTCCGGGATAGAACCACTCGGCCTTCACGTGCTTCAGCAAAGCAATGAGGCGATCTGAACTCGCAAAGTTGAAGGCGCATTGACTTGTAGCTTCCCAACAGAAGGCTTTCCCAGTAGGCGTCTCTCGGTTGGCCCAAATAATTCTTTCCAGAGGCAGCATAGAATGAATAGTTCGCATCAAATCCTGCACATGCAGCACCAGTCATCAGGTGTCAAACACTTCAATTAAAATCATAAGCCAAATAAGCAAAAATCCATCTCTAAAAGCCCAAAACAACGGAAATAACATGAAAGCGAAAACCACCGGTTTCCAAGGCAACTCCTGCGTGACCGAGTGAACATTGTGGTCCAAAACGCCGTCTAGCAAATTTTGCTTTCTTTTTTGACGTTTTCCATCCTTATTCTTGTCACGTTCGAATGGTAGGTGGCCTTGTTCCTGTCTTTCCGCCAACGTCAGCGTCTCAACCGTCCGACTGGGCCTCGCAAAGAAACCTTTCTGACCAGCCCGAACCGAAAATTTTTCTTCGAGGTCTTGCAATCCTTGTTTCATGACTTCATTTTGCCACACGTCCAAATCCATGCGACCCAGCACTTCCTGCGCAAAATGCTGCAGTGAAGGATTGAAGCACTCCGATGTGATCTGGTTCCACAAAAAAGAAGCCATGCGCGAAGACGGGTGGAGACACTCATTGATAACCAAATAACTGCCGGAGATCAGTTTTTCGCTCTCGGGCCTAATTTCACCATGTCTTTTGCACACCGCCACGTTGGCTTCTCCTTTCTCCATCAAAAGCTCTTTGGGCGCCGCCAAGATGACAACCTCCCATTGTGTCGGCTCTTCAGATGCAAAACAATGCAGCATCACCGTGCTTTGGCGTCTCTAGCAGTACTCATTTCAACGTTGCAAACCACCAGCGGCGATTCCCGGAGAAGTTCAACACAAATGGTGTCACCCCACGTGTCGATCTCCCTCGGAGGTGGAACCTCGTGCACAACAACCTCTGGAGATCTAGCGACGTTGGGATGAAAAGAAGAGCTGGAAGCAGCACCAGCAGCCTGCGTTCGTGGAAGTTTGTCCTCGTGCCAAGGGTATGGAACATTGCTCCGACGAACTGCTCGAAAATCAACGATCATAGCTGACACAGCATCTTGAAACTTCGTCCATTCTGTCGGCTCTCCCGGTCGAAACCTGATTTTCACTTTGACATTGTTCGTTCTTGATTAATAGAAGTACAAAAAAAGCTTAACAACATAGAATTAAACAAAGAAAACCTTATATATATATATTTATGCAAGCAACTGTTTCCGATCTGAATACAAACTGCCCAATTCATGATGTGCGAGGTGTGTGGAGACCAGGTTATAAGCAATTTCTGGAATTGCTCGTGCCAAGAGTCTCGCATCAAACCTTTTTTCTGCAGTTCGGCAAGGAACACTCGATCCTGGGAAGCAAGGTTCTGGAAAATCATTCTCATCCCTTTTCCCAAATTCTTGTATTTGTCTTCCTCACCCACGGCACGCAAACCATCCAGATCGTGCATCACCCACTTGCCGACCACGCCCCTCTGCGCGATGCCCAAGTTGTCCAGCTTTGCGTCCCACGGAAAAATGCCTTCTCTCATGAACTCGAACAACACTTCCAACATGTTCATGTACTCCTTGCAGACTTCCCACCATCCGTCGGCGTCACACTGCTGCTTGGAAACTAGTAATCCAATCTTTTCCAATCCGACCGCCATCAACTTTTCCTGCACCGTGATAGATGCGACAGCATCTGCAGCCGACAAGCGCGGCACTTGCTGACCATAGAAGCTGTTTCCTTGGAACAAAATACCATCCTTGCCAGCTGGAAAGCTACTTCGAAGATACACCTGACCATAACAAAAGGCCATCCGGTCCGAAAGAATGTCACGGTACATGTCAAACCGTGTCTGCTCTTCTTCTGCACCTCCATGTGGCCACGTTGCACTATTGCGATGCTGCAACATCATCTTCACCACCAGGAGATGGTCGTTCAAAACGTAAACATCTTTGAAGGAGCCAGAGCCGGCAGGTGTCATGACATCTCGCAACGTCCGAGTCAAATTTGGGTCCTCCTGAGACCGAAACACCAGCACCACACTTGCTTTGAGAATCAAATCTTGGGAAGCCGCTCTTTTGGAAGGCTTTCTCCATGTTATCTCGAGATCCGAGATATTGGCCTCCACGAGCCTATACGAGCCAAGTGCCTCCACCGACATTGCGGCACAATTGAAAAGAGAAAGGATATGTCTCAATTTTTCGACGACTACATGTTGGAGAACATCATCCGGCAGTTTAAAATCTCGAGATCTCACGGACAGTTCCTTCAGAAATCTCGAGAAATGCAACAACCGTTGGGGGTGTCTTGTCAAGCATGCCTGCACTTTGCTCATGCTGCATGGTATTTTGTTTCCCTATGCGTGACTCTTGTCTTGTCCATTTGCTCACATCTGAGCCCAGGAATATTTAATTCACATCTATGGAGCAAAGAGGTCAACATGGTCTGAACGTGAAACAGTGAATTAGCATGGAGCAACGCAAAGCATACTCTGTGAAGCTCGAGACTGGGATCGCGACTCCTGAGCTCGCGATAAGAAAGCACCATCCTCTGGAGAACGACCTGCAAGCTCAAGACTCAACTGCTGAGACTCGCCCTAACAAGACTCACCTGGAGCACCATCCAGGACACGGCAACGAAACTACATCAGAAAAGCTCGGCACCATGTTCATGCGAATGACATGTGCTGTGTCAAATTATTACAGAAATTTCCATGTACTTCGGAAACAATGCTCGGTACCCTGATGTTTCAAATGATACACGTTACATTATTTTACTCGGGTCCATGATGCCACTCCACAAAGCAGTTATCTTTTTTCTCACACCAGCGATCCATACCAAAAAAGAATCACATCCCGGGCAGCTTCAGGTGACACACGGACAGTTCCTACAGTGTCACTGTGAAACGCTTCTAAAGGTTCTTGTCACGGAGCCACGCGTCTATTTCTGTGGGAATGTTGTAAGTCGTGTTTGAATCTGCCCAATCACGAGCATTTTTCCCGCACGACTCACAATTGACATCAAAGTCGGGCTGTGCCGCATAATATTTCAGGCACCTCAAACAATGAGCCTCAGCAGCAAAAAGAAATTTGTATTCCATCCGTTTGTCCTCGGTGATCGTCTTCTTTCGTTTCTTCGAGATAACAAATCCCAGAGGATACTTCTCATCAAAGTCCTGGCAATGTGGAGCGTCGCGACACGGTGTCGGATCTTCACCATCCGAGTCTTCATCGCTTGGAGACGGTGGTGCAAATCTCGTTTTGCGCCAAAAAGTAACATCATCCATTTCAGTGCTAAGCCTGCCTTCACATAGCAATGTCCAAGCTTTCAAGTCCCGAAGAATGCACTTCAAGTTCGAAACAAATCGGAGTGAATGACCACGCGATTCGAGATTCCCCAGCTCATCCTGCAAATAGGGTACCCAGCTCATGCTTCAAAAGATTTATGTTACATTGCTTTACCCGGTGCCATGATGCCGCTCTACAAAGCTGCCATCCTTTTCTTACATCAGCGATGGATGTCAAAAAGAATCGCATGGCTGCAGCTTGGCTGTGCCGCATAATACTTCAGCTACCTCCGGCGGATCATCCGCTTGTTCTCGGTGATCGTCTTGTTTCCTTTCATTCCCGTAACCGCTCATCAAAGTCCGAGCCGGAGAAGGTGCGACTACAATGGTAATCGAATCTTCGCCAGCTCGGACTTCGATGAGCGGTACTTTCTCGGAAAGCTGCCAATGCGGTTGCGTCAATCACAGTGCAAGAGACGTGCACGGTGATGGACGCAACCGCATTGGCAGCAGGCAAGACAGCAACGTTCGACAAAGACATCCTGTAAATGTAGAAATTGTTTCAGCAACCCAATGTTGTCCCATGTGCAGTCTGTTCTCCATCACATCCGGTGCAATGATGAGATCCGATCTGAGATGAGATGTCATCATTGAACCCATTGCAAGGATATCCATATTCGTTGAACCACATTCAGCTGAAAGCCCGCAAACAAGTTAAGCATATATATGTATACATATGCATACATGGCAAGATGACGCTTCAGGTGGACCACCCACCTGGAGCTCCAACTTGCAAGCATGCGTATATAGACAACCTGCTCCGGCACGATCGATTGAATGCGACAATCAAATGGTGTGGATTGTGGCCACCCAAAAGATGCCATCGTAGCGCTCCCTCACACGATTCAACAAGGGCTGTCGCAAGGTTCTGCACTCCGATGAATGCGCCATAGCTCACCAGCCTCCACATACAAACAAGCTTTAAACCACAGCTTGAATACATCAAAGCACACGTGCGGCTGGTGTTTGGGTCCCTGGAACATCCAGCCGTGCAGCTGGATCTTCTAGGGACCCAAACACCAGTTGCATGTAGCTTTGAGGATCAAAGGTTGGGACGCCGCTTTTTGGTTCGGGAGGCTTTCCCCATGGTATCTCGAGATCCGTGACCTTGGCGTCAACGAGCCTATACGAGCAAAGTGCCTCCACCCACATGGCGGCTCCATTGCACAAAGAACGGATATGACTCAATTTTTCGACGACTACATGTTGGAGAACATCATCCGGCAGTTTAAAATCTCGAGATCTCACGGACAGTTCCTTCAGAAATCTCGAGAAATGCAACAACCGTTGGGGGTGTCTTGTCAAGCATGCCTGCACTTTGCTCATGCTGCATGGTATTTTGTTTCCCTATGCGTGACTCTTGTCTTGTCCATTTGCTCACATCTGAGCCCAGGAATGTTTAATTCACATCTATGGAGCAAAGAGGTCAACATGGTCTGAACGTGAAACAGCGAATTAGCATGGAGCAATGCAAAGCATACTCTGTGAAGCTTGAGACTGGGATCGCGACTCCTGAGCTCGCGATAAGAAAGCACCATCCTCTGGAGAACGACCTGCAAGCTCAAGACTCAACTGCTGCTTCTCGCCCTAACAAGACTCACCTGGAGCACCATCCAGGACACGGCAACGAAACTACATCAGAAAAGCTCGGCACCATGTTCATGCGAATGACATGTGCTGTGTCAAATTATTACAGAAATTTCCATGTACTTCGGAAACAATGCTCGGTACCCTGATGTTTCAAATGATACACGTTACATTATTTTACTCGGGTCCATGATGCCACTCCACAAAGCAGTTATCTTTTTTCTCACACCAGTGATCCATACCAAAAAAGAATCACATCCCGGGCAGCTTCAGGTGACACACGGACAGTTCCTACAGTGTCACTGTGAAACGCTTCTAAAGGTTCTTGTCACGGAGCCACGCGTCTATTTCTGTGGGAATGTTGTAAGTCGTGTTTGAATGTGCCCAATCACGAGCATTTTTCCCGCACGACTCACAATTGACATCAAAGTCGGGCTGCGCCGCATAATATTTCAGGCACCTCAAACAATGAGCTTGAGCAGCAAAAAGAAATTTGTATTCCATCTGTTTGTCCTCGGTCATCGTCTTCTTTCTTTTTCTCGAGGTAACAAGTCCCAGAGGATACTTCTCATCGAAGTCATTGCAATGTGGAGCGTCGCGACACAGTGTCGGACCTTCACTATCCGAGTCTTCATCGCTTGGAGACGGTGGTGCAAATCTCGTTTTGCGCCAAAAAGTAACATCATCCATTTCAGTGCTGAGCCTGCCTTCACATAGCAATCTCCAAGCTTTGAAGTCCCGAAGAATGCACTTCAAGTTCGAAACAAATCGGAGTGAATGACCACGCGATTCGAGATTCCCCAGCTCATCCTCCAAACTGCGCAACGAAACTTCCTTGCATGTCTTGTCGTTGCATCCCAAATTGAAAAGCAAACTTCTGAACCTTGAGATCAACATGTGCTGTCTGTCCCTGACATCACACAACTTCCAATCCTCAAACTCCAGCAATAATCCTTTCAGTTCACGCAAATGTTCTTCTTCACTGTCGTTCCTCGGAGGCTGTGGATAAGAGGCCATGACATCTCGGGCAGCTTTCTCGACAACTTCCAAGGATGCGTCCTCTACATCGAGCACCACCCCAAGCTCCAACAGCAAATTCTGATACTTCAAAAGCAGGAACTCGATAATTTTTTGTTGATCTTGGACGTTAACACTGGGGCTCGACATGTCGCGAACCGAGTTCTTCTACAATGTTACAGTATGCCACCACACATCACGAACAATGTACATCAAGGAATGCTGACCATCCAAACAATACACGTGCTATATATAAATATTTAGCTTTGTTGTAGTGCTCCAATACATCAACCGCACTGCAAGCTCGTGTGAATTCATTGTCGAGAACCATGATCACAGACCCATAAACAGCTACAGGAGCATGCGCTTGGAAAGCCCAACTCGAGCATTCTACAACACACAACAAAATCACGAAGGATTCACTACGACACAACCACAGAAGCAAGAAACTGCGCAAGCATTGGACGCCTCTTTCAGGCTCACATCATTGAATGCCCAACCTCAGTGGGACACAACATTCAAGAATTCACCACGACTCCAAACAAACTAATGATGAAGGCAAAACATATCATAACAGTGCCTCTCAATGCATGCCATCACTGCAAGATGTCTGCGCGCAAAATGCATTCGACATTTTCAATGGCTGTCAACTGTCAACTGCTGAACTATTGTAGAGTAGAAGGAAGGACGCATTTCAGATTTCAATATGGCACTTATGTTAACCACCACGCATCACGAACAGTCTCTTTAAATGCGGGTGGAATGTTGGCCACCGAAACAAACTATATACACATTCTCACAAGTTGTGGCGTTGCAGCCATCGTTCCACATCATCTGGGATGGGTACCGTGGTACGCCTTTTCCTACTCGTGGAACTGGCAGCCCATTCACGAGCATTCATGTTGCAAGATTTACAGGTCACATCAAGACCGGGCTGCCTCGCGTAGTAATCCATGCACTGAACGCATTTTCCGTGCGCGGAATACAAAAACTTGTATTCGAGCAGTTTTTGAGCAGGCATTCCACGATGCTTGGTATCAAAATCAACACAGTGAGGGGTACCAGCGCAAGGATCCGAAGCGTTGGTCGAATTTGACTGCGAAGTGCCGGCATCACCTTCTGGATCCTTCCCCGCTGAAGCACTGGGCATACCACCATCCGAACTAGTAGCACCGGCACCTGTTCCTTGCTGTGCAGACTGCGCGCCAGGCTGCTGCGAACCACTTGGAACGCCATCTCCCGACTCAGACTCCTGATGCCCTTCACCTCTGCGTTTCCACTTCCGAACCAGCCAAGCAGGAACACACCACGGTTCTTCCCACATCCCAGGATGAGCATTCAGCGCAGCTTGAGTTCGCGCCGGGACGACGCCTGCACCACCCTCTTTGAACTGTGGCGGAACACTGTGCATCACTCTCTCCCAGGCCACATTCCAGCGTTTCATTTGTGCTTCCGCCATCGTCCCTCTCCTATGCGCGTCTTGCTTGTCCGGATGCAGTGCCAATGCAACTTGCCTCCGCCGCGGCTTCAAGAGGTATCGGAACTCATCCTCCGACATGTCTCCAAGATGGGATCGCTTGCACCCCACAACTTCCAACACCCATGCCACTTCCTCATCCTCCGGCGGTCTCCACGCGGCCATTGCCGAGCGGCCCAGACAAAATTGAACGGTACAATGATTCCCGTATTATTTTTTTGTCCACTGCTCATGCATTTCAATGAATACATCACATATATTTTTTTTGTGCTATACATCACATAGATCCACTGCATCGTAAACAAACACTGACATCATCACAATGCAATTCTCGAGATCTCACGGACAGCCCCTACAGAAACCTCGAGAAGTGCAACAAATGTTAAAGATATCTGTTTGCCAATCGTCACTTGTTTCACGAACATTCAGCATACGTGTAAGAATATGGATGTTAACTCTGTGCACAATGCATCTTATCTCTCCGTTCACGTCTGAGCCCAGGAAAGAGCTAAAGAGGTAAACTATGCTTGTCGCTGCAGAGTTGCACAATCCACTGCAAAGCATTTGTTCTCTGACTTCCAAACTGAGAACACCACTCATGAGTTTGATATGGCAAAGAACCACTGTCGCACAGACCTGCAAACTGAAGGCTGAACGCATCAACAAAAAACTAGTTTAACAAAGCTCGGTAACAAAAAACTCAGCAGCTCGGCAACACCATCTTGCATCATCGCGCAATGCCTTGTTTCATCTTGCATCATCCTGGACTTCGAAACTGAGAATACAATTCGTGAGTTTGACACTTGGGATGAGCATCATTGTCGAACATATCAACACAAAATCGGTTTGAAAAAGAACGGTACCGTAATTCGCCGGGAAGACACAGGTGATTCCATTTTAATATACAATTTCCCACACAAATTGCCAAAAAAGGCTTGGTACCATGAGGCTGCAAATTACATGCATCACACCGTTCTCGAAGGAAACATGCACAAAGGTACAACGAACTCAACAGCTCGGTAACCTTTACACCTCCATGCGCAAACCTGCTACGCACTCGCACAATTCAATGCAAAGAATGTGTTCTTCGAAGCCTGAGAACACGGCTCCTGAGTTGGACATGCACACATCATTGTCGCATACACCTGCAAACTGAGCAGTGAAGCTTACTATGAACATATCAAACCAACACAGTTGAATATCGCCGTTTAAAGAAACAAAGCTCAGTACCATGATGCCATGTATAACACGTGTTATTTCATTTTACTATGGCAAATCTCAGATATATGGCACAAAAAAGCTCGGTACCATGATGCAGTGAGCTACGCACTCACACAATCCAATGCAAAGAATTCATTCTCCGACTTCGAAACTCAGAGCACAATTGCTAAGTTTGACACTGGGCATGGGCACCATTGTCGCAGAGACCTGCAAACTGAACAGTGAAGCTTACAATGAACACATCAAATCAACACACTTCAAAAAAATTGGGCCCCGTGAATCGCCGACTAAAACCACATGTTATTCATTTGAATAGATGTATCAGAACTCATCCTCCGACATGTCTCCAAAATGGGATCGCTTGCACCCCACAACTTCCAACACCCATGCCACTTCCTCATCCTCCGGCGGTCTCCACGCGGCCATTGCCGAGCGGCCCAGACAAAATTGAACGGTACAATGATTCCCGTATTATTTTTTTGTCCACTGCTCACGCATTTCAATGAAAACATCACATATAGTTTTTTCGTGCTATACTGCTATACATCACATAGATCCACTGCATCGTAAACAAACACTGCAATTCTCGAGATCTCACGGACAGCCCCTACAGAAACCTCGAGAAATGCAACAAATGTTAAAGATAACTGTTTGCCAATCGTCACTTGTTTCACGAACATTCAGCATACGTGTAAGAATATGGATGTTAACTCTGTGCACAATGCATCTTATCTCTCCGTTCACGTCTGAGCCCAGGAAAGAGGTAAAGAGGTCAACTATGTTTGTTGCTGCAGAGTCGCACAATCCACTGCAAAGCATTTGTTCTCTGACTTCCTGCACACATCATTGTCGCATACATCTGCAAACTAAGCAGTGAAGCTTACTATGAACATATCAAACCAACACACTTGAATATTGTTGTTTAAAGAAGAAAAGCTCAGTACCATGATGCCATGTATAACACGTTATTTCATTCTACTATGGCAAATCTCAGATATATGGCACAAAAAAGCTCGGTACCATGATGCAGTGAGCTACGCACTCACACAATCCAATGCAAAGAATTCATTCTCCGACTTCGAAACTCAGAGCACAATTGCTAAGTTTGACACTGGGCATGGACACCATTGTCGCAGAGACCTGCAAACGGAACAGTGAAGCTTACAATGAACACATCAAATCAACACACTTCAAAAAAATCGGGTACCGTGAATCGCCGACTAAAACCACATGTTATTCATTTGAATATACAATTTCCCACACAGTTTGTCAACAAAAACAAAAAACCCGGTACCATGATGCTATAAATTATATCTGTCATCTTCATGAGTTCAAGATATTCGAGCATCACACACATTCAAATCACCTCAGCAGCATAGAAGACTCCGCAGAATGCCGAGTCCTTCAAAAGACAAACAAGACAAACTGTCACAAGAAACATTACCAACAGACATGGCAACAAAAGACGCATATGCAATTTGTAAGTAAGAACTTCCGCGCAATGGAAGCATCCACTTTCCCAATCCCATCAGATGATAAACAACCTATATAATGTCCCGCGCATCAATTCGCAGCACTCGTGTTTCTGTGCACATCGCCAACAACAGTTCCACGTGTTGTTAACAGCGCATGACAAACAAATGGCCTCACAGAAGCCCGAGAAGCAGAAGGATACATGCACGGACAGACCCTACAGCACGTTGTCCCTCCACATCAGTGGATGGCAAACGCATTCGGCATCACTGTATAATACAATGTGCCGTTATTTCATTCTACTATGGAAAATCTCAGATATATGGCACAAAAAAGCTCGGTACCATGATGCAGTGAGCTACGCACTCACACAATCCAATGCAAAGAATTCATTCTCCGACTTCGAAACTCAGAGCACAATTGCTAAGTTTGACACTGGGCATGGACACCATTGTCGCAGAGACCTGCAAACGGAACAGTGAAGCTTACAATGAACACATCAAATCAACACACTTCAAAAAAATCGGGTACCGTGAATCGCCGACTAAAACCACATGTTATTCATTTGAATATACAATTTCCCACACAGTTTGTCAACAAAAACAAAAAACCCGGTACCATGATGCTATAAATTATATCTGTCATCTTCATGAGTTCAAGATATTCGAGCATCACACACATTCAAATCACCTCAGCAGCATAGAAGACTCCGCAGAATGCCGAGTCCTTCAAAAGACAAACAAGACAAACTGTCACAAGAAACATTACCAACAGACATGGCAACAAAAGACGCATATGCAATTTGTAAGTAAGAACTTCCGCGCAATGGAAGCATCCACTTTCCCAATCCCATCAGATGATAAACAACCTATATAATGTCCCGCGCATCAATTCGCAGCACTCGTGTTTCTGTGCACATCGCCAACAACAGTTCCACGTGTTGTTAACAGCGCATGACAAACAAATGGCCTCACAGAAGCCCGAGAAGCAGAAGGATACATGCACGGACAGACCCTACAGCACGTTGTCCCTCCACATCAGTGGATGGCAAACGCATTCGGCATCACTGTATAATACAATGTGCCGTCCGGCCCTAATTTCTCCATGGCCAACTTGTCGTATAATCGAAAGTATCCCGGAAAGTTTTCGAATTGCCACAGTTTGCCCTCAGCCTTAGAGGACAACACCCGAAAATGCACAAAACTGAAAAACAATCACGAAACATCAAAGAACACAAAAACCTGAAATCACAAACATGACACAGCAAATAACAAACACGAACAAACACCCAACCCGAAATCACCAAATGCTAAGATACCACCAAATTCAACACACCCGCGGGTGTGAAGACAATTTCGTGTGCTTCCAACTCCTTGGCAGAAGCACCCGATGGATCACTTTGCTGTGCTCGCAGAATGGCCTGCATTCACATGCCCAGGGAACACTATCAAACATGACGTACAATTGAAAATGTACACATGTTGTGAACTACATGTCCGCACCTCCATCGCTGACGGCTTCAAGCCCCAACGACTGCCCCAATGCGGCTCGACCTCCTCACGTTGCTCGAATAAACGCACCGCATCGGCACTGCTCAGACCTACCCACGTCCGCAGCTCCGTCAAGACCATCGCGAGTTCAGAACAGGATCAAATTGAAACTGACGAGGTCTCACGGACAGGCCCTACAAAAACCTCGAGAAAAGTTTCTTGAGCCCCGGGGGGGCAGCGATGCTTTCAAGGTTGAAACTAAACAAGTGCCAAGAATTCGATCGGCCCAACTGTTCTTTCAATCGAAATGATGACATTTTGACACTAACAGCACACAGTTGCTTCAAACTCAGACGGTCCTTCACACGAAAGAAACCATGATCCCAGTGCCACCTGAGCGTTTCGCGTCGATCTGGAGAAAAAAAACATGTTCCAGACGACACGGAAACAGCATACTTCAAGGAGACGAAAATTCAGCGTCACCAAACCTTCAAGGTCCCGACTCAAAAATGTCGGCAGGTCAGGATCGTCCCGCACAGCATCGAACCACGTTCGCTCATATCATTCTTGCATGAAACAAATGCAGCTCAACTTGGAATCAAACAACATGAAACAATATAAAATGAACAAACTGGTGCAATCACAAATCTCAGACACGTGGATAAACAGACAAATTGGTACCGTGATGGCATGGACGACACCTGCTTCACTGCATGTCACTGCATCATCATGGACATGTCCACAAAAGAACTGATAACAAAACATCGAGTCCCAAACAGCAAGGAAGCAACACACCTGGAGCACATGAAAGTTCAGCATCACTAAACGTTAACCTTTTGACAACACGACACAGCAAGTCGATCATAAGGCACCCAAGCCCCATTCAACTTCACAGAGAAGTGCATTTCTCTTTTTCATCAAGGTAAATGTTGCGTGTAGAGATCCAGAGATGAACTCAACGAATGTGCCGGCTCCAGTGTTGGTCTAATGTCAGTTTTACGGGATGCCTTTGAAGTCAGGTAGATGTTTTACATGTCCTAACTCTAATTTCATGACACAACGCCTGCTCCCCGCTCGGACAGTCCCTACCGCGAGAAACATACGTCAGGTCAGGTTTTACATCTTCTAACTCTAATTTCATGATACAACGCCTGCTCCTCGCTCGGACAGTCCCTACCGCGAGAAACATACGTCAGGTCGAAGTGTAGTATACCGTCGAAATAAGACGACCATGTCGAACAAAGACATCCGGTAAATCTAAACATCGCTACATGGCAGCTAACGAAGCTCCCCGCCAGCAATGCTAAGCAAAAAGATCATCAGACATTTCATCTGCAGACAAATGCTGTGACACCCAAGGGATGCACTGCCATGAAAGTCTATGCACATACTTCAAGGCCTTCCGCTCGTCCACGCAGGCCTGACCTTCAAACTCCCGCATCCGCTGCACCAAAAGAGGATTGTGTTCGTGCAGAAACTTTTCGAACACATTGCGAGGCGGCAAATCCACTATCCACAGATCTTCCAGCTTGGTTGGCCTTGACAACATCACGTACATAGCCAAACCATAGT
Organism: Cladocopium goreaui; assembly: GCA_947184155.2. Classification (NCBI taxonomy): domain Eukaryota; class Dinophyceae; order Suessiales; family Symbiodiniaceae; genus Cladocopium; species Cladocopium goreaui. The sequence goes on along the minus strand of CAMXCT020002778.1, from coordinate 34,620 downwards.
CCGCTTGACTCATCCAGGATGGTTTGGACATGAAAGCAACCAGCCCTTGTCTCGCAGTGATGCCCTGCAAACCGTAGTGCGTGAGAACGTGACGAGGTGCCAGTGGCAACTGTTTGCGATGAACCTGCATAAATTGATTGCCTCCAACAGGAAGATCCCAGGCCTGATCACATGTAACGGGACGCAGCCAAACGTGTCCCTTCGGAGCACTGCCATCTGGCAATTCAATGGCACGATATTCCGGGTCATCGATCTCGACCAAGACGGCCAACGGCTGATATTGCAAAACGACACGTCCACTGCCGTTTGAAATTACAGGTTCCTTCGGATGCAACTTAATGGAGCGAACAATGACCGGCAACTCTCGACTCAGCATCGGCATGTCCAAAATGCAACTAACACGTGCTGCCATCCCTTCATACAAAGGGCAAATGCCCATGAGATACTGCGTTCTTGTCATGTTCACAACCTGTAATGCCTTCAGGCTCTGCTCCCTTGTCAAATCTGTGGGCCCCGAGGCGCGATCAATAGCTTGCACCAAGAAAAGAGTTGTGGACCTCTGTTGAGCTTCCCAAGCCACCCGCAAATGCTGTAAACGAGCAACGTGTTCCCACGCCAGGCCGCCCCAGTGAGCACTCAACAACCTTGCGCGCAAGGAATTGTCAGAAAAAAGTTGCTCTCGGCTGATCACTCGAGATTCCAAAGCTTCCCACAATTCATCCTCCAGATGTTCGCCTCGCCGCATGGACAAAAGAATCCTCACAAGCTGCTGTCCGGATGCACACTTCGAAAAACGACCGGATCCAGTGAAGTGCACAACTCGCTGGAGCGATTCCTTGAACGCAATCCGTCCAAGTTCTGAGGCATTGCTGGTGCGTTCAGCCGCCTCCTTCTCCACGGCCTCTTCGGCATCGCTTTGGTCTTGTTGGTCTTGAGGCGGTGCAGGATCAGTAGCTCGTGGCGCATCCAACCATTCGCACAAGGATGCTTGCGCAGTGGGTCGCAGTTGTAGAAAGTCAGCAACTTGCACTCCAATGGGCACCTTCCCAAACCACTGCTTCAAGTAGTCGCCCATGTCAAGCATAAGTCGAGCTTGTCGAACAGTGGCAAATCGAAGCGAAGCAGCATGGTACACATCCGAAGGCACCATCGACAACTCGTCCAACAGCATAGCCATGATGCCTTCGATCTTCTTTTCGATCGGGCTGCCCTTGCTCTTCGCCGAACGCAAGGAGCGGCGATCCAAGCTGCTGCTCTTGTGCACATTGGCCCACTTGTGCAAAGTTTTGGCCTCAGGCCCCAGGAGGCGAACAGCAGCGTGAGTTGGAGCACCAGCAACATAACCGTCCTGTCCAAAGAAACGTCGAAAGAGTGGCCTCAATACTTTGCTGTATGCATACGTCTTTCCAGATCCACCAGCTCCGAGCCAAAGACAATTGCACCTTTCACTGCGCGCACCATCCGCAATGCAATTGTCCGGATTGCTCCGGTTAAGCCACATCTGTTCCATGACCCAAGCAATGGGTGCAATGGCTAAAATCTGTTGGCGATTCAAACTGTGCTCCACAAGCAAAGCAGTAGCATAATCGCTCGGACCCACATTCCTCTGGTTCAGCTCCACCAAAAAAGCATCTTCCGTCTCTGGCAAAGGCCGAAAAACATGATCTGCCATCATCTCAGTATCCTCTTCACCACCTGGGGCATGAAGACCCACCACCGAGAACACAACAAGCAAACGAAAAAACGAAGATAAAAACAACAGAACTGACATATTCAACAAATCAGCTATATGTAAGAACGACAAAAAAAAAGCAAAACTCATCCACAACAACAAATCACAAAAAAAAACAAAAGGATCAGTAAAGCTCCGCCTCCAACGCAAAATTCCAAATATTGCTTCTGCAGCATCAAAGACCTTTGGGCTTCGGCGAACGTCCAATTGCGCTCCAATCCACAGGCTGCGTTGCCTTTGATTCCCAAATCAATTCTCGCATCCGGAACACCTCCCAAACCATTCACAAAGTCACGCAAACGCTGCAACGCGTCCTGCAACGCCGAAGCCACACGATGCTGCGACGCATGTTGCAACACAAGGCATATATTTAAAATCAGGGTACCACGATGCTGCGAACAACACCAGTAGCCATTAAAACAATATCTCAAGAATTGTCAAAAACAATTTGCATCATCATGCTTTAATTGGCACATCTCACACCCGCTGACAGATGAATCATCAACAAGGTTAAACAAAAAAAATATCATCTCCTTTTATCAGGGAAATTCCCACGGACATCGCCCAAAAATCTCGGTACCATGTCCTGCAATACAGATGGCTTTCGATTGCCCAACACCTTCATCCAATCCTCTTCCCGAAACATAGCTTCGTGCAGTGCTTCTCCATCCACCGGCCACTGCGCACGTTCCAAGTTGTCCAACTCTTCTTGCAGTAGCAGATCATCCTCGACCTCGCGTCCTTCTATGACCGGCGGGGCCGAGTCATCTTCCAGGTCCTCCTCCTTGTCCAAAGCAGTCATCAGAGCATAACGCTCAGCTGTCCGACGACTGCTGCTGAGACGACGTGCAGCACAGTGCTGCTGGAAACGCTCCAACCAAGATGTCTGAATATAGGCCAAGAACTCTTGCGATGTCAGTTGAGTGTAATGAAAGGGAACCGACAAGGCTGCGAACCAGGCAACGCGCTCACAGATGCGCAAAATGTCATGATAGCGACAATCCGCTCCTTCTGCTCCACCGAACAGCTTCTCCAAACATCTAAAAGCACTGCTGGTGTCAGCGATGCCAGCAACATACGAACGGACTGATGCAACATCCCGGATGACCGGAGCAGACAAACCGGCCAAAACTCTTTCCTCCGCCAAACACCTCCTCATTGACATGTGACTTTTCCAGTGCTTCCAAAGCAGCGTAAAACGAGCAAAAAGAACGCCTTGCTTTTCATCTTCTTCCATGGTGTGGCAAGCAAAGCATCGATGTGACAAACTGCAATCTCCAGAACACGTTGGGAATGGAAAGGATAATCCCAACATGTGTGCTGCGTACTTCTGCACCTCAGCATCCTTCGGAAGATGCAAATCTGAAGGCACCACTACACTGTCATCTGCTGCTCTCACTTCCTGCGAATTTGATTTCACCTCAACACAGAAATAAACATCTTCACCCGAACTTGTTGACGCTTTCCAAATATCAAACTTAAAGACACCAAACAAAGTAAGAAAAAAAAACAGGACCACCCACCGCAAGCAATCCTGAACGGAGGAACTGAAGTGGGCATAGTGTTCATCAAAGTCGAAAAACTTCACTCCATCCACCTTGCCGGCTTTGTTCCTGGAAACTCTGCGGACGAAGCGAGAATACATCAAAAGGGACATGCATTGCAACAAAACCGAAGAGCCCCTGTGCAAGTAATCGTCTTTCTGGTTGAAGTTCACGTGCACCTGCTGGACTCTGGGCACATCACCTCCCTCATCAACAACCTCCGCAAACTCATCCACCACCACTGGTGCCTCTGCTTCGGGGTCAGGAAGCACATCCAAGGGCGAGCCATTGAGATGCGGCCTGGCTTGCAAAACCTCCTCCATGTCCTCATGTCTGCAACGCATGATTGCATACGGCACATAGCGGAAGAACATGTTGTAGCCACGATATGTCACCAGTTGCTCCTGCTCGAATAGCAACTGATACGCCATTTCACCGTTGGATTTGGCCACACAACGATTCATTCCAAAGGCCAGTCTTCTCAAAATCGTCAATGCACGCCTCTGTTGCCCTGTCATAGTAGGGTCCCTGTCCCCCTCCAGGACCTCCTGCTCGGTGCCCGCTGCAGCTTCCTTTGCTTTTTCCCTTTCCTCCTCTTCCAATCGCTGCACTCCTTCAATGTTGCCATTTACTGAGAACAAAATTAAAAGCACACGCCAAAAAATAATCAGTACCATAATGTTGTAAATGACAATTTTTATCTCATTTCGTTGTAGGAATTCCCATACAAATCCTCAAAAAAAAGCTCGGTACCGTGATGTTCCAAATCAGATATGTTACATTACTTTACTAAGGACATTTGCACAAAATACTGCAACACGAAGTCGGTAAGAAAAAATGCCGTCAAAAGTTTCCGTTTCGACCGCCCCAAAGTGAGCAGTCCTGCATACAATTCAGGTAACATACTCCGCGAAATTTCAAACTTCTTCGCAGCATACTCACCAGTGTAAAAACCAACATTCATCATATCTCTTGCAAGGTCCACCAGAATGCGATCAAGCGCCTTTCTCATCGTCTGCATCTTCTTATGCTCTGTGTCCAAAACACGACCCATGCATTGCTTCTTCGGCGGCGGATCCGAAGCATCCAACTCAGTCGACACAGGTTGCTCTGCATGTGGGGCATCAGCACCCGATATGGCATCCGAAGACGAACCAAGTGGGCGTTGAAGTTCCATCTCCTGCAATCCACTCCCGGACAGTTCCAACAGAGAAGATGCAGAAGTAGGAACTTCGACTCCAGGCTCCTGGTCTATGCTCCCATCACAAAACTTCAAAAGGTCTGCTTCTGAAAAATTGCGTCCAATGTACTTCACATCCACATTGCATCGCATCACTGCTTGCGCCACCGGGTTCGACATCCCTTCAAAAGGGTGATCACGCCGAGCTTGAAACACATGCGGGTTTTCGTTTTTGAACTCTTCAACCTCCTTCAAATCTACTGTCTCATATTGCAACCGAGAAAAACCTGCTTTCGCAACTCGAGGCCAACCTTTCCGACAACACTTTCGGCTTGTCCTCCTTGCCCAGAATCATTTCAACGTGAAAGCAACCAAAGCGACACCCACGTTTGCCTTTCACGGCTTTCCTCAGCCAAAGCGACATTTCCCGTTTACATATACATACTTCTTCGAATTGACACCCAACTATTCACGTTGTACACTCCAGATGTCTCTTTTCCACTCTACACAAAGATGTTTTACACAAACTGATGCCGTATCAGCAACCGTGCAACATGTAACCGAACAAAAAACCATGACCAAGCCGAAACAACACGTAGCTCACAAATAACGACACCAAACAAGCACACCCACAACCAACAACCACAAAACAACACAACAACCACAACAACCACGGCAACTTTGCCAAGCTCATTGCGAGGAACTTTTTGAAACATGATTTCGTGCATTTGTGAAAATGATTCTGGATCACCAAACGTCTGTAATCCTCACAGATTTTTTTCTTCCACTCGAGACCATCTCCCGCAGAACGCTCACTGCGTCGCAGATACTTGGGTCGCAAAGAAGCATAGCATCCGGTCAATGTCAAAACCTTGCCAGCCACGGATCCGCCCTAGGCACCAAAGGCGTGGATTCATACTGGTGACCGCATTCTGATCGCTGACGTTCATTCAAAGGCAGTGGCTGTGTCGGACTGCTCAACTGCTCCGACAAGGCCAATTGAGAATCATACTGAAAGCGCTGCACAGCCTCCAAAACACGACGACTCCACCGCTGCAACTCAACGACCAACTCACCATGCTGCACCCGATGCATCAGTTTCCGCAAGCGATCTCCCAAGTCGTGTCCCAGCAATATAATAAGCATGTGAGGGTGCAAAGAACCACAACCCTGAGTCTCCAACGGCCATTCAACGCCACAATATCACCGAAAACACCTCCCTGCAGAGAACTCGCAATGCCATCCTCGAAGGTTGCTGCCACCCCCACACGAAAACTTCCCTTGGCCAAAGGTGGAAGAATGCCCAACACCTCCTCACAAAACAAATCCATCATCAAGGCAAAGCAACGCGCTTGAGCGACGGGATCGCTCGCGACAATCCGTCGCATAGCAGCTGCGCTGGGCAATTCTGGCATCTCCGCCTCCCAGTCCAAATCAATTTTGCACTCTTCCACTTTTGCATTCTGCCAGTGCAATTGAAGTAGCAAGGACGAGCGCATATCTGCGATGTTGGGCGTGACGAACAGATGCGCAGAACCATAATGCCACCCAGCCGCATGACCACGCAACCGGATCTGGCTGCGATGCCCTTCCATGCCAATGATGCTCGAAGTTGCCTGAAGCACTCCTCCCAATGCTCGCTTCAAGGCCACATCCACCTGCGGATCTCGCAACAACTCCCTGAGGTCCGCATTGTCTCCGTGCAATGCCATTGCCTTGAGCAATTGGTCCGTGTTGACTTCAGAAATAACACGACAATGTTTGCCAAAGCCACGACGCATCACATGCGCTTTCGTCGCACGCATCAACTGTAATCGACGCTGCACGTCGTACATCACTGGAAGCAACGTCTCCTGCCCGCATACTTGGAACAAAGGCCACAACACTCAAAAACTTAAACAACCCAAACACAACTACCAAACCATCCTGGGAAAACAGAAAACTCAGCAACAATTGCATAAACCAAATCCAAAGTGCTGAAAGCGACCATCTTGGCAACAGGGCATCACCCTCACTGTAATGCAGTTCTTCCCGAAGCAACAAATATCGAAACACTTCTGTTGCATCCATGTTGGCTTCACGCTTCAAAAAAGGCAAGCCATCACCCCATGGAAACAAGTCCGGAAACGACATGCCCCAGGTGGCCGGATCAAACATCGACAGCGGTTCGTCTCTGGTCGGAACAACCAACTTGGAAGGTTTGACTTGGAACATGGCTGACTCCACATTCCGCTCATTTTCAGCCGTGCCACGGGCAATCTTCTGAATTCTCCGAATTTTTTGAAGTGTTCGCCTCTCTTGAGCTCCTTCACGACCCAAAAGGTCCCCAGGAACAGATGCATCCGGGGCCGGCATTTCATTGTTGATGCGGTTGCGAAGCACATCGGCAGCATCGCTCCTTCGCCGGCCACCCTGTCTCACACAGACCTCCTCCACATCCTTCAACACACGCACCCACTTGTTCTGTTCATCCGCACCATCGTTCAAGCCAACAATGGAAGACATCAAATGACCTGCAATGTGTGCGTGAGTTTTCCATATTTACTTTCACCCACACAAAACAAAATGGTTCCGAAACGCAGACGTTACAAAGCAAAACTCAATATTAACATCGTTTTCGATCGCTTCATTCGGACAGTCCCTACCATGAAGCAATCAATAAAACCAAATTCAATTCAGAACCCTGCCTGGTGCATCTAGGCCTTCACGCTTTTCTTCACTCGCACCGTCCATTTTCTCATCATCCGACGCATCTTGTCCCTGTGCGTCTGCAGGACCTCGCTGCAGCAACTCCTGCGCCAATGCAGAATCCTCCGCAGTTTCCAAGACACAGCCCTCCAAAAGATCATCACTGCCATCTCCCAGTTCCACCTCCGCATAGAAAGGATTCGTTTTCCTCAAACATTCAACAGCGGCAGTGTACTCATCTCTCGGGGCACGCAACAAAGAAGAGCCCTTGACTGCATCCTTCTGGCTTCCAACCAAAACAAACAAAACTGCATCTTGCATATCAACATCTTTTGGAGGGAGCGTGGTCAGCACTGAAGACGGCTTTGCTTGAGGGAGAAAAATCGAATTCCCTACAAAACCATGCTGACGTTCCTCACGCGACAAATGCCCGGGCTGCAATACCACCACCTGCATGCACGCCCGTGTCATCGGCAAGAGTCGCTTCGTGGCCGAGGCCAGGCCACGCAGTGCGGACAGTTGCTCGCCCATCCAAAAGTCATTGGCCAAGCTGTGCCGAGGCAACGTCAGACTCGATGACATCAACGAGCCCTTGCAGTCACTGCACACCAGGCAAGGATCCTGCAATTGCAGTGACATCCGAACATATTACCAGAACTTCACCCAAAAAAAGATGAGTAATCCGATGCCGTGAGCAGAAAATGTTAGCTCATTTTATGAAGCACAAATTCATACAATTAGCTACAAAAAAAATGATACCGTGATCCCTCAATGACAGCAACAAACCCGTGCAGTCAGTGGTAAGGGTCCTTCAAGTCCACCGGCATCCGACGCTTGTGTAAGAGCAAATGCTCCCCCTTGCAGTATGGATGTTCAACAGCCGAAGCATGCAGAGCCTCCAAAGGGATCTTCGGCCATCTTCGACTGTATCTTTCAACTCCAAGAATTCGACACAAGCGTTCCTGTTGACCACACGGAATCGCATCCACCGCACCATTCTCCAACTCGGTGCTGCCAGCCGGATCTTGGAATAAGATTAACATCTTCAGCTGCTCCCGCCAAAACCTGCGAGCACACACCACGCATGCAGTTTCAAAGCGACCTCCTTGCTCGGGCTGTCGAAGCCTTTCATCAGCATTCTCCATTAGGCGACGTTGCGAAGCAAAGCTGGTGACCTGATGCATCACTTCATGAAAACATCATCAGCAAATCTCGGTACCATGATATCTCACATCAAACATTTAACACTACCCTACTCCGATCGTGTTAACAGAAATACAACACAAAAAGCTCAGTACCCCGACGCCGTGAATTAAAACTATTATCTCACTTTATGATACAAATTCCACGCAGATAGCTACAAAAAGCTCAGTACCCCGATCCCACAAAAGGTCAGCGCAGACAAGAAACTGTGGGGCCCAAGTGTGTCAACAGTCCAATGACCTTCTTACGATACTCGATGAGCACACGGCTGGCATCGGCACCTCCACTGTGTTTCTCCGCTAAATGTTCCAAAAACTCTTTCTGTCCGCCAGTTCCAAAATTGCACAGTCTGCACTGGTAACGCTCCAGCGGATTCTGGACATCATCATCATCGTAAGACCATAACACCAGGCGAGACAGCGCTTCACCAATAGCAGTGATAGCTGGACTGCAGTCCAACATCTGCGCAACTTCACGCAGCTTGATCTCAAACTTCATATTCACATTTTCCAACACAGCAAAAACTTTCTTGGCAACTCGCAAATTCTCTGGCAAAGCCTCCATAGCAATGCCCGCAGCAACATCCATCTCCACATCTGCCTCCTCAGCAACTTCCACACATGAAGAGCCAGTGCCGTCAGGAACAACTGCATTACCATCCCCTTCCACATCCACCTCCGGAACACCTTCCACAACAGAAGTGCCAGCGCCGAAAAGGATGGCACTCAATGGCACAAAAGCGGCCTTGGACAGAGTTCCTTCAGTCCACCCAGGAATCGACTGCATCAAGTTGCGTTCCGTGTCGGATCTCCATTTGATACCATTCTCTGCATCATCCGAAGCCTCCAAACAATCCAACTTCAACTCCTTGATGTTGTCCACATCGCCAGGGAATGCAACTTTCATGGAACGACAGCGCACCTTCTTCTCCTTCTCCAAATACTCCGACACCCGCTTGAACAGCACACCGTCTTCATCTGAAGTCGGCAACCGCAAGCACTGCTGCACTTCCTGCCATTGTCGTATATCCAGTTCCAATTGAACGACAACCGGAGACACTCCGCTCCTGTACACACGATGTCATGATCAGTATGCAATTCCTCGAGACCTCACGGACAGCCCCTACAGAAACCTCGAGAAGATATCTCTTTGCCAATCCCTGATATTTCACGAACATCCAGCGCGCATATAAGAATTTCGGATGTCCGAAAAAGATTTGGCTACCATGATCACGCGCATGATGCATAAATAACGTACGTTATCTCATTCATCAAGCAAAAAAAAGCTCGGTACCATTATGCTTTACATGACATAGATTATTTCATTTTATCATGCAAATACCTACATAAATTGCCAAAAAAAGCTCAGTACCATGATGTTGTTATTCACAAAGGTGACAAAGGTAAGAAAACTACACAAAACATACAACAACGACACTCACTCGTCCTGGAATCACGGAGTTCTCCGACCGTCACTGGATCGTGACGTGAGCGCACAGCTTGCAATGCAGGCGTCTCGCGAGGATGAAGTAACTGCGTCAGCAAAAGCCAAGCAAACTGTAAACACTTCTTGGTCCCATAGCGAGCAGATGGAAAGCATTCGGACCAATAGCACACCTCCACGTCCTGCTCAAATCTTTCCCAGCCATATCTCCGCATCAGGCATCGCAGGTACGTCGCGTCTGCAGCATCCAGCTTACCTCGACGCCGGCGCACCTCGCCCTCATCATCCACCACCAGCGCCTTCGTGCCCCACAGGATGCCAAGGACCACCTGCAAGCAACACAAAGACAGAACCACCGCGAACCGGCAAGACATGAACAAAAAAAATAACACGAGCCATGCAATAGTTTCGACAACCACCCACCTCCACCACATTGTCACGATCCTCATAACCACCAGAACTGTCCCATTCACAAACAGCTGTAAGTGTGTGGACATCCCACAAACGGCTCGCCACTTCCAACATGTCCGAGTCGATGGTGAACCCCACCAGACGACACCATTGAAGTCGTCTTTCTTCCGATACACTCAGCAAAACACAGGACAACAATGCCACAACCTGATGCCGCAGCAAATGCTCCATGCCAATGGAGGCGAAGTAACCTGGTAAATCCAATAAATCAACAGAATCCATGACAGCTTTGCTGGGCAACGATTGCTGCACTTCATCGAAAGTAGCAAGAAGCGGCAACGTCGCATCCACCACACGAGCATCCAAAGAAGCAAGCGAAAGATGCAATCCCTCCACCTGACCCATGGTCTTGTCGGCCAAAACAGCCAAAATACGCATGCGATCGTTTCCTTCTGGAACAGCATCTCGAAGCAATGTAGTATCAGGCGCCGAAGGACTTTCCAAACATCGTTTCAGCCAGCCCCACAAGACACTTGCACCAGACGCAAGAGCATCATCGTGACACGGCTCCTGCTAAAAAAATCAAACAAAACAGCCGCACTTGACGTTTTTGCAATGCCGACAGTCTACAATTGCCTGCAGGCAACAAAACTACAGCACAAAAGCTCGGTACCATATAATGATCCCAACGGAACCAGTTTTTTTCCCCCGCTGCTCATGCATATCAATGAAAACATAACACATAGATCCACTACATCACAAACGAACATTGGCATGATCACTATGCAATTCCCGAGATCTCACGGACAGCCCCTACAGAAACCTCAAGAGATGCAACAAATGTTGAGGATATTTGTTTGTCGATCCCTGGTATTTCACAAACATGATGCCATCTATGACATATGTCATTTCATTTTATTATGGACATTTCCCCATAAATGGGACAAGACAGCTCGGTACCATGATGCTGTGTATGACACATGATAATTCATTTTATTATCGAAACTTCCACGCAAATGGCACAAAAAAGCTCGGTACCATGATGGTGCGTATAACATACGTCACTTCGTTTTATTTTGGAAATAACACATAATCTTGCATCGTCTTGCACAACCTTCAATCATATTGCTTTGTCTTGCATCATCTTGCATCATCTTGCATCATCTCGCATCGCCTTGCATCGCCTTGCATGGTCTTGCATTGTCTTGCCCCATCTTGCATCATCTCGCATCGCCTTGCATCGCCTTGCATGGTCTTGCTTTGTCTTGCATCATATTGCATCATCTTGCATCATCTTGCATCATCTTGCACCCTCTTGCACCGTCTTGCATTGTCTTGCATCATCTTGCATCATCTTGCACCCTCTTGCACAGTCTTGCATTGTCTTGCATTCTCTTGCATCATCTTACAAAATCTCGCATCATCTTGCATTGTCTTGCATCACCTTGCATTGTCTTGCATTATCTCGCATCATCTTACATCATCTTGCACCCTCTTGCACCGTCTTGCATTGTCTTGCATTGTCTTGCATCATCTTACAAAATCTTGCATCATCTTACAAAATCTCGCATCATCTTGCATTGTCTTGCATCATCTTGCATCCTCTTGCATCATATTGCATCATCTTGCATCGCCTTGCATCGTCTTGCATTGTGTTGCACCATCTTGCATCACCTTGCATTGTCTTGCATCATCTTGCATCATCTTGCACCCTCTTGCACCGTCTTGCATTGTCCTGCATCGTCTTGCATCATCTTACAAAATCTCGCATCATCTTGCATTGTCTTGCATCATCTTGCAAACTCTTGCATCGTCTCGCATTGTCTTGCATCATCTTGCATCATATTGCATCCCCTTGCATCGCCTTGCATCACCTTGCATCGTCTTGCATTGACTTGCACCATCTCGCATCATCTTGCACCATCTTGCATCGTCTTGCATTGTCTTGCATTGTCTTGCATTGTCTTGCATCATCTTGCATCATCTTGCACCCTCTTGCACCGTCTTGCATTGTCTTGCATCGTCTTGCATCATCTTACAAAATCTCGCATCATCTTGCATTGTCTTGCATCATCTTGCAAACTCTTGCATCATCTCGCATTGTCTTGCATCATCTTGCACACAGAAACTCCGAGAAATACAACAAATCTTGAAGATATTGGTCTGCCGATCCCTGATATTTTACAAACATCCAGTGTGCATATAAGCATTATGATGTTCAAAGAAGTTCGGTACCATGATGCCATGTATAACACATGTTCTTTCATTTCATCACAGAAAATACCACAGAAAAAGCCCGGTATGAAGCAGTGTATGAAATAAGCCATTTCGTTTTATTTAGGAAAAACACATCATCTTGCATCGTCTTGCATTGTCTTGCATGATCTGCATTGTCTTGCATTGTCTTGCATGTCTTGCATTGACCTGCATCATCTTGCATTGTCTTGCATCGTCTTGCATTATCTTGCATTGCCCCGCATTCTCTTACACCATCTTGCAGAATCTTGCATTGTCTTACATTATCTTGCATCGTCTTGCATTGTCTTGCATCGTCTTGCATCATCTTGCATTGCCCAGCATTCTCTTACACCATCTTGCAGCATCTTGCATTCTCTTACATTATCTTGCATCGTCTTGCATTGTCTTGCATCATCTTGCATCGTCTTCCATCATCTTGCGCACAGAAACCCTGATAAATACAACAAATGTTAATTCATTTTTTGTATGGAAACTCCCACATAAATGGCCCAAAAAAGCTCAGTACCATGATGCTATGAATGACACATGTTATTTCATTTTTGTATGGAAACTACCACAAAAATGGCCCAAAAAGATCAGTACCGTGAGACTGTAAATCACACGTGTGACAATACTTCACTACTGATATGCCTGGATACGTTTGCACACAAAAAAAAAATGTCCAATACCATAATGCAGTAAATGGCACACACTGTCTCATTTTCTTCTGGAAAGAATCCACAGAAACCATCAAGACAGGCTCAGTACCATGATGTCTTGCATGACACACATGGTTTCATTTTTGTGTGGAAAATCACACATAAATGGCCGAGAAAAGATCGGTACCATGATGCCGTGCACGACACATGTTATATCATTTTTGTATGATAAATCCCACATAAATAGCCAAAAAAACATCGGTACCATGATGCCGTTTTTTTTTGGTTGCACCCAACCTCCGTGGAAGTCGCCAAGACTTTCATCAACGATCTGCGCAGCTCTGCTACAGGCAACCAAGCCTTGTCGGATCGTGTCTCCACACCACCCGCAGCAGCCAGGACTCGAAGCTTGTCTCTTCCTATTTCGTACAAAGCACGATGGAGCCACTCCGCACCCTCTGAAACAGCTCCAAGGTGAAGTTCTTCCAATTTGGCAGCCGATGCTTCGTCCACCTACAGCATGGAACACACCGCCACCACAAAACAACCATCATCCTACAACTTTTTCCCGCTGCTCATGCATATCAATGAAAACATAACACATAGATCCACTACATCACAAACGAACATTGGCATGATCACTATGCAATTCTCGAGATCTCACGGACAGCCCCTACAGAGACCTCAAGAGATGCAACAAATGTTGAAGATATTTGTTTGTCGATCCTTGGTATGTCACAAACATGATGCCATGTCTGAAAAACATTCAAATTCGGTCACAAAAACAACTCATGTCACAACACATTTTTTGGTTGAACCCAACCTCCGTGGAGGGTTCCAAGACTTTCATCAACGAGTTGCGCAGCTCTGCTACAGGCAGCCAAGCGTTGCCCGATCGTGTCTCCACACCAGCCGCAGTAGCCAGGACTCGAAGCTCGTCTCTTCCTATTCCGTACAAAGCACGACTGAGCCACTCCTTGCCCTGTGAAACAGCGCCAAGGCGAAGTTCTTCCAATTTGGCAGCCGATGCCTCTTCCACCTGCGGCATCCGACACGCTGCCACCACAAAACCACCATCATCCTACAACATCGCACCATGTGACAAACATTCAAATTCGGTCACAAAAACAACTCATGTCACAACACATTTTTTGGTTGAACCCAACCTCCGTGGAAGGTTCCAAGACTTTCATCAACGAGTTGCGCAGCTCTGCTACAGGCAGCCACGCCTTGCCGGATCGTGTCTCCACACCACCCGCAGCAGCCAGAACTCGAAGCTGACGAGCTGACATTTCCGACAAAGAACGACTGAGCCACTCCTTGCCCTGTGAAACAGCTCCAAGGCGAAGTTCTTCCAATTCGGCAGCCGATGCCTCTTCCACCTGCGGCATCCGACACACTGCCACCACAAAACAAAAATCATCCCACAACATCGCACCATGTGACAAATTCGGTCACAAAAACAACTCATGTCACAACACATTTTTTGGTTGAACCCGACCTCCGTGGAAGGTTCCAAGACTTTCATCAACGAGGTGCGCAGTTCTGCTACAGGCAGCCACGCCTTGCCGGATCGTGTCTCCACACCACCCGCAGCAGCCAGAACTCGAAGCTGACGAGCCGACATTTCCGACAAAGCACGACTGAGCCACTCCTTGCCCTCTGAAACAGCTCCAAGGCGAAGTTCTTCCAATTCGGCAGCCGATGCCTCTTCCACCTGCAGCATCCGACACACTGCCACCACAAAACAACAATCATCCTACAACATTGCACCATGTGACAAACACGCAACTTTCGTCACAATCCTATTCTGCCCCACCGGACCTGCATGCGTGGTGCCAAGACATCCAGCAATCGAGCGCGCAGCTCTCCAACCGCAAGCCACTTGTTGTCCGGTCCACGGCCAACATTCCGAGCATGTGCCATTTTGCGAAGCTCCATTACAGAAATGTTTGCCAGGGCATCCTGGAGCCATTCACGACCCCTGGTCACAGCACTGCTACGCAGCTCCTGCAACCGAATTTCCACGCCATCGGACGACGAGGATGACGCGGTCGCATGCTCCATTCGCACAGACATTCCCTTCAGCAAATGAAACAGCGACCGCAAAACGTCCACAAACGTCACGGGTGCGTGACTTTAACCAAACAGTTTGCATTCAGAAATTCCGAGACATGCATATTTGTTCTCTTGCTTTCAAAACAATGCCATGACATGCTTGATTTCAAAACAACATTGAACGGTACAAAATTGAACGGTACAATGATTCCCGTAGTTTTTTTTGTCCACTGCTCATGCATTTCAATGCAAACATCACATATATTTTTTTTTTCGTGCGATACATCACATAGATCCACTGCATCGTAAACAAACACTGACATTGTCACAATGCAATTCTCGAGATCTCACAGACAGCCCCTACAGAAACCTCGAGAAGTCCAAGAAATGTTAAAGATACCTGTTGGCCAATCGTCACTTGTTTCTCGAACATTCAGCGTACATGACTAAATATGGATGTTCATTCCGTGCACAATGTATCTTGTCTCTACGTTCACGTCTGAGCCCAGGAAAGAGATAAAGAGGTAAACTATGCTTGTCGCTGCAACGTTGCACAATCCACTGCAAAGAATTTGTTCGGTGACTTCCAAACTGAGAACACCACTCATGAGTTTGACATGGCAAAGAACCACTGTCGCAGAGACCTGCAAACTGAAGGCTGAACGCGTCAACGTTGCATCACACACATTCACATCACCTCAGCAGCATAGAAGACTCCGCAGAATGACAAGTCCTTCGAAAGACAAACACAAACCTGCTACACACTCGCACAATTCAATGCAACGATTGCATTGAAATCAAATCAACACACTTCAAAAAGCTGCAATGAACACCATCAAATCAACACACTTCAAAAAAACAAATGGGTACCGTGAATCGCCGACTAAAACCACATGAGATTCATTTGAATAGATGTATCGGAACTCATCCTCCGACATGTCTCCAAGATGAGATCGCTTGCACCCCACAACTTCGAACATCCATGCCACTTCCTCATCCTCCGGCGGTCTCCACGCGGCCATTGCCGAGCGGCCCAGACAAAATTGAACGGTGCAGTGATTCCCGTATTATTTTTGCCACTGCTCATGCATTTCAATGAAAACAACACATATATGTTTTTCGTGCTATACATCACATAGATCCACTGCATCGTCAACAAACACTGCAATTCTCGAAATCTCACGGACAGACCCTACAGAAATCGTCACTTGTTTCACGAACATTCAGCGTACATATAAGCATATGGATGTTCACTCTGTGCACAATGCATCTTGTCTCTACGTCCACGTCTGATCCCAGGAAAGAGGTACTTGGTAATCTGTACAACTTCATGCACTAACCTGCTACACACTCGCACAATTCAATGCAAAAAATGTGTTGGTCGAAGCCTGAGACCACGACCCCTGCGTTTGACAAGCAAAAATCATTGTCGCATAGACATGCAAACTGAACAGTGAAGCTCACTATGAACGGTCAAAGTACACACAAAATCTTTTACACACAAACGCTTTTACACATGGTGCTTTCACACAAACACACTTTGACACACAGACGCTTTGACACACAAAAGCCTTTACACACAAACGCTTTTACACACAGACGCTTTTACACACAGACGCAACGCTTTTATACACACAGACGCAACGCTTTTACACACAGACGCTTTTACACACAGACGCTTTTACACACAAAAACTTTTACACAGAGACGGCTTTACACACAGACGCTTCTACACGCAGATACGTTTTACACACGCACACACGCTTTCACACACAAACGCTTTTACACACAGACGCGTTGACACACAAACGCTTTTACACACAGACGCTTTTACACGCAGATGCTTTTTACACACGCACACACGCTTTCAAACACAAACGCTTTTACACACAGACGCTTTTACACACAGACACTTGTACAGAAACGAAAGCGTCCATCGCAATTTTTCCTCAGTTTTTGACGTCCAACGTCCATTTCGTGCGTAAGGGTTGCGATTGACAAAGTAAAGTCGCAATTTTTCCTCAGTTTTTGACGTCCAACGTCCATTTCGTGCGAAAGGGTTGCGCGGGACACTTCAAAGTCGCAATTTTTCCTCAGTTTTTAACGTCCAACGTCCATTTCGTGCGAAAGGGTTGCGCGCGGGACGCTTCTCAAAAGTCGCAATTTTTTTTCCTCAGTTTTTGACGTCCAACGTCCATTTCGTGCGTAAGGGTTGCGATTGACAAAGTAAAGTCGCAATTTTTCCTCAGTTTTTGACGTCCAACGTCCATTTCGTGCGAAAGGGTTGCGCGGGACACTTCAAAGTCGCAATTTTTCCTCAGTTTTTAACGTCCAACGTCCATTTCGTGCGAAAGGGTTGCGCGCGACCAATAAAAGTTGCAATTTTTCCTCAGTTTTTGACGTCCAACGTCCATT
>CAMXCT020002778.1:0-16586 GCA_947184155.2 Cladocopium goreaui | reverse complement strand
TGTGGTTTTCCCGCGAACGCTCCAGGCTTGGGGGTGGCCCCATGAATGAATGAAAACCTCACAAGGTGGTGAACTAGTTCAGAGCGACGTCCAAAGCTTTGGTTTCTCTGCCATCCCAGTGAAATCTGCTCACTTTGTGACGTGATCCTGTCGAGTGAACTCACGGTCCTTCCAGGCACCTCAAGGCCGGACATGGAGCCCGGGCTTCCCAATTGCAGTCGGGGTGCTCCTGCAAAATTTCATTGGCAAGTTCGCGCGCGCTCTGTATGGAACTATCTGACAAGCGTACCACTTCAATGCCAAGATTGCTTTTGGCAACCTCATCAGTGGAATACTCAATGATGCATCGGGCAACGGCGAGTAGCAAAAGATTCATTGACTTCCCCACAGTATGTCGCACCAAGCCGTTGAGCACTGGGTTGAAAGCTTTGTTGTTGCAATCCAGCCATCGGCGGATGGCATCTGGATTTGAGTTGAACAAGCTCTTGAGACCTCAGGGTTTCGTAATAGTGCAAGTTTCAAAGCAGCTAAAATTTCTGCACAAGCATGTGTCGTTTCAAGGACAGCTGTGACAGCATCTGTTTTTATTGTTGTCGAATATCCAAACAGTCCTAAGCATGGGTTGTTTCTGTCGGTTTCTGTGAAAGTAATCTTTTCTGACCCGGTCCTTGAACTCTCGCATACAGGGTGATGTTTTTTTCTGCAAGGGCTTGTTCACCCTCCTTTATCTTTTTCCGATCTTCGTAGAATCCCGCGTCAAGCTCTGCAAAAGCCACGAGCACGGCAGGCCTGCAAATCAGGTATCACACATTCTCCCGCGCTCTCAGCACTCAGCACCGAAAATGAACTGAGCTAGCTGCTCATCATGTTGGACAAGCTGCACAAGCTGATCGATGAAGGCCTGGAACCAAACACTTGATTTCCGTGAAGCCCGTCAAGGTTTTACAGTCTGCAAACTTCGATGAGCCTCGGTTGAGGACCTCTCACGTGACGTTGCCCGCTCTGCGAGTAGCCCTGGAACATCCAAATAGGATGAAATGTGGATCTTCAACCTCAGTAGAGATTAGTGTTTGTGGAGGATTCTTTCGCTGTAAAAAACACCAACTCACATTTGGAACTGCTTCCAACAAACTAGTTGACTTTCTGCCCAGGGCACTCAGGAAACAGCGTGCTCCAACAAATTGGTTCCTGCAGGCCACCACTTGTCGACGCCCGATCTCTCTCAAGCACCGCAGGCAGTGGAGGGGCAAAAACCCAAGTCCATGTCCCTGCCTGCGTCATGCAAAACCCGCCCTTCAGAAGCAGCAAACCTGCTATGACACGGATTGAAGGTCGCCCGTCTTTTGTGGGCCAAAGCTTCTCTACTTTGAGGTCAGGACCAAATTCAGCTCTGTGTTTCGCCTGAATGAATCATATTTTGAAAAAATGCTCTGAAACTAGAAGTACACCATACATGTAAAGGTGTGTTGCTGTGCTTTGATTTTTGTTTTGGTGTTTTCGACCAATAACAATCCTGAATCAATATAGTTTAAAAACGAAAAAATCATTGATGCTAATGTATCTCACATACTCAAAGCAAAGATAATAAAGCACATTCTAATGTCATACGTGCTCATGCATAGGTTGAACAAAATGTTTCATATGCCAAATATCAGCGACTGGAAGACCATCCCTGCAGTGTGGGTTCATTCTCAGTATTCATGACGGGTCACACCATCTTCCCAATCAGCATGCCGATTCGTAAGCATGAAATGCTCATAGTACGGGAGCCAGGGGAAAAATGAAAAAAAACTCAAAAACATTGTAAAAGACATGAAAAATGTAAAACAACAAAAAAAAACAGGAAAACGAAACAGGGAAGGATAAAAACTGTGAAAAAACGAAAACAAAAAAGGGAATGATAAAAACAATGAAAAAACGAAAAAATGAAAATAAACTGAACATAAAATGAACATAATGCAGAGGCAAAGGAAAAAATGAAAAACATGAAAAAAGCAAAAACATGAAAAAAAGCAAAGGAAAACTCAAACCTTCATATGTTTTCAAAATCTATATAAATCTGGTAAATTCCAATCCAGCCCAATCCCAATCCAGCCCACAGTCCACCAGCCGAGACCCAGTCAGCCCCATACCCACTCCCTACCCTCCCACCGGACCGCAACCCAGCCGTCCCAGCCCGCCAGGCGGCCCCAGCCGGCCTTACTCCATCCCAGCCCGCCAAAGAACCTCCCTCCGGATTTACTCCAGGAACTTGCCCACAGATTTCGATGAGTGTCTGAAACCACGCACAATTGAGAACCCTCAAGTTGAGAGTTCTTAGCACATGTCAAGGTTTTGATTCCTGCTCAACTGATCTGCAACAGGTTCCTCCTTTGTGGATCTTAGCAAATCATTGTGGCACTCTGGGCGCCAACAAAATGTAGCTGAACCATTACTTTACACAATCCCATGCCGTGCATTGCCATGCAAGTCCAAGAGCTGGGTCGGTGCGCGACCTAAAGAAATTGACAAATTTTCAAGTTTGTAGTTCGACTTGTTCGAACTGATTCGAACTACTCACGATCTAATCCGCCGGCCTGCCGGCGTGTCTGATTGTGAGGTGTTGTGCTTGTGTCTGTTCTTGTTTTGTACTTGTTTCTATTCTTGGCTTGTACTTGTTCCTTTGTTCTCTTCCCGCGCGTTTTTGCTTCGTCTGAATGCAAGTCACCCCCCCCCCCCCCCCCCCCCCCCCTCCCCCTGTGATTTCTTTTTGTATTCATGTTTACGTGTCTACACAATGCTTTACAGTCTGCATTAGGACATGTAGCATGTTTACCGTAATTCACTCATAAACCGCTGCGCCACTCCGTGGCTCAAGACTTGCTGCAACCTGCAGTAAAAAGGAAAGAGTTGGCGCTGCTGACCACAAGTGTTGGGATAGGTTCCAGGGCCCCCTAATACGGGGAAAGCTACCTCAAAGTGGTAGCGGAGCCTGTGTCTCTGCTAGCCCGTAGTGTGTGCAGTCGTTGACTTCTGCATACGCTCCGAATCCGGACTTGCAGAGGCAACTTGTAGGTCGCAAATCCGTCGCAATCCGAAGTAGCTGCAATGGTCCAAATCCATAACATGGATTCGGACGAGGAACTCCAAATCGTTTCCTATGAAGAGCCTGACGCCTTTGCTGCCAGTCACGCCGAAAACCGGCTAGGTATCAAAATGACCCCAAAAGTTCCACCACAATTTGACGGTCAGTCTAGTTGGTTTGAATATGAAGACTTAATAGATGATTGGCTCGGGATAACAACATTGGATGCAGATAAACATGGACCATCATTAAAGAATGCCCTCATTGGTTCCGCCTCTTTTTATAAGTCAATGCTCGATAATGCCCTACTCCGAGATCCGGATCGTGGCCTCGCCCATTTTAAGGACACTTTGAGACCCTACTTCGTGAAGGGGGTAAATCATGTGTTTCTTTGGCGATTCTTGCAGATGTTTCGCACTTACCGAGGCCAGAGTGAATTCGTGCACTGGATTGGGCGTTTTGAGATTGCTCAGAAGCGGTTGATGGCTTCTTGGTCCGATCTGCTAGATTTATCCGATCTCCCGGAAGCAGGCACTCAGGCATTTCTTGCAGCACTCACCAATGAACAAAGAGCTGAATATAACAACATAGCCGACGAAGAAGATAGATTGACATATCAACAAACCCTTCGAGAAACCACCACTACAAACAGAAGGAACAAACATCAAAGAGCATTTCCATTGTCAGACAATTTGATGTCCCTTATTTTTCTCGTTCAAGCAGATCTCAATGAACAACAGCGAGAAAGATTTGTTTCCTCCATGAACATTCGTCAGATTGCAATGCCCCAATACACCTATCTTGGTGTCAAGCAACTGTTCTTAGAACTGTTCGCTGTTTCACGCACCGGCGTTGCCGATCCAAACATCGCTCACAGGAAGAGGTCTACGTTCTACATCGTCGACGAGGGCGAGACCGAAGAAGGTGAACACGGTTTTTGGGTCATTGATGACGAAACAGGTGAACAAGGTTTCACGGGACTCTACACAGAGAACGAATTTTGGGTTCTTGGCGCTAAGGGATCATACCCTAAGCGCCGAATTCACGGCCGTTCCTTCAGAAAAGGTAGACCAAAAGGTTATGGAAAATCTAAAGGAAAAAGATCAAGACCCGGCTTCCGCCCGAGGTCAAAAGGAAAAGGTTTTGCAGCATATGAAGATGACCAGCAAGACACGGCTTTCTGGGGAAAAGGTAAAGGAAAAGGCAAAAAGGGCAAGAAAGGAATGAAAGGTAAGGATTCTTTCAAAGGAATGCCTTCATGGAAAGGAAAATTCAAAGGAAAAGGAGATGCAAAAGGAAAAGGAGGAAATCCATTCATGTCACAACCTCCACAAGCAAATGTAGCCCAATCATCAGCATCAAGTGCATCTCAACCACAAGTGCAAGAAAAACAAGAAACAGCCCATGCCGAAGAAAGCTGGAGTTATGACTATGACACATATTGGACAGATGACTGGTCAGGTTATGGTTATGAATCCTACTATGGATATGATGGAGATTACTCCCAAGGTGATTGGTACAATTGGTCTTATTTTGCTTCCTTTGAGGAACTGACCAAATCCGAGAGCAAGCATTCAGACGTCATTTCTGAGGACGGACAGACGGACCAGATCAACCGGTTCTGTTTTTCGGCCATTTGCTTGTTCCGAAAACACGGACATGAACTTGTAGAGGCACTCGCATTCGTGCTTCTGTTCTTGTCCTTGATGTACCAGTGCTTTGCCGATTTGAGCAGGTTTTTGTTTTTGAGCATTCGCCCAACTGAGAACAGTGTTTCCACCGCATCCGGTAACGTGCACTTGTACAGACAGCATCCGAGCGCATCCGATTCCGTCATCACGGAAGATTTTGCCTTTCTCAATTATGATCATGGTGCCCAACAAGCATTACTTTGTGAATATGTAGATTTCTGTTCTCATCCGACTTATGTCATACTTGATTCAGGTTGCACCAGAGCAATGGGATCTCGTTTTGCCATTGATCGCCTTGTACAGGCCTGCCAACAGCATCCGAAGCGTGATCACATTTGGTTTTCGAAGCAGCCATGCTCTAGCAAGTTTTCATTTGCCAATGGAGAACAATCAACAGTAAGGGAACGACTTGTGATTCATTTTCGTAATGATCAAGCACATACAGGTTGGATCACAACATGCGTTGACATTCTGGACAAAGGTAAGGTTCCAATTCTATTTTCAGTTGAGCAGATGAGGAATCTTCGCATGAATATTGAGCATACTCCTGTAGGTGAGTTTTTGACTTGTGCACTCTTTGGAATGCAACGCACCGCCCTTGCGGTCAGTACATCCAACCATCCAGTTCTTGACATTATGGCTCTTGCAACATCCAGTTGGAAACCGATGTACAGCTTTCAGTCCGAAGACATCACTTGCCCAGCATGTACTGGTAAACATCGACCTCATACCAATAAACAAGGTTGCAAGAGGTTTAAAGAATCAGCACAGAAATCAAAACCGAAATCAACACCGAAATCAGTACCTGCGCCGAAGACGGCCAAGTCTGTTCCAAAATCCAATGTCAAAACAATAATTCAGCCTGATCACAAATTAGAAGTACCAGATCCGCCTTTTGATCCTGACAATGAGCCGATGGTAGCCTCTGGACCTAGTTCCGGTTCCAAGGACGGAGTTCCGAGACGTCGGGAACCTCAGATCGAAGAAGAAGCAGAGGTCAAGTTGGAACCAAAGGCAGAAGTAAAACTTGAAGAGAAAAAGGAACCGTCACCCAAAGGAACACTGTCACTTGCACTTCAGAGAATTCATGATAAGCTTCAATCACCAACTGAACTTTTGAAATTGCATTTGAAGCATTATCACATGTCAACTGAACAGTTTGAGAGAAGAACATCAGCTCTGAAGTTGCCGAAGGATATATATGACAAGTTTGACCAGATCACAAAATCATGTGACACTTGTTCCAAGGCCAAGATTGCACCATCAAGGGCTAAGGTTTCAGGAATTCGAAGTGAAGTTTTTGGTGAACTTACTTTCATTGATCATGGAGAAGTTTCTATTAATCCTCATTCCAAACTTCAATTCCTACTTTTGTATGATGGTGCCACATCACTCACTACTGCCTATGTAGTGCAGAACAGGTCTGATCCAGTGACGATTTCCCATCTTCAAGAGTACTTCGAAACATATCAGCTGAATCCAAAATACATTGTTGCCGATCAAGCATTTATGGGCACTGAGATGGAGAACTACTACAGCAGGCACAACATAAGGCCAATCTCTTTAGGACCAGGTACTGATTGGCCAAATCGAGCTGAAGCAGCCATTCGCATGTTTAAGAAGCAGGTTTCCTTGATGCTAGTTTCCTTGAAGGATGATCCATTGCTTGCCAACATTACTTACAAACAGTTGTTGAGACAAGCCTGCATTTCAAGGAATACCATGGTTACCCAAGGTGGTGTAACTCCAATTGAATTAGCATTCGGAAGAAGGCCTGCCGATCTAACGGCAACTGAACTCATGAATCCTGCACAGCTCACTTCTGAGGCACCTGCTCCTGAGAGACAGATTGAAGCACTAAGGTCACTGGCGATGCGAAAGTTTCTTGAGGCAAAACAATCTGATGACCTTCGAAGAGACATCGCAAGTAAACTCCAATTAAGTGATGGACCATTCTTTCCAGGTGACAAAGTATACTATTGGACCGAAGACAAATCAAAAATAAAATCAGACGGTTCACATGGAGGAAAATGGATTAAAGGAAAGTTGGTCTCAGTTGATGGCAGCATGGTAGGAGTTGACTTAGGAACCAGCATTGTGAAGGTCAACATCAGTAAGATCCGAAAAGACCATAATCCAATTGAAGATGTAGACGTACCTCTTGATCCTGCCGCACTTGCCAGCGCCGCCACTGCGGCCACGAATGCCTGTACAGCAACATTGAAGTCCACATGCCGCACCGATGACTTTGCCAATAAGATCATGCAACATGATGCCTCTCAGATAGGTCCTGAAGGTATTCAGTATGGTCAATATGTTTGGGAACCCATAACTAGAGGTAAGATTGATTTCTTAGAAATGTTTAGTGGTTCCGCCAAGCTCAGCCAATCGGCAGCCATGCAAGGACTTCGTGTTGGTTCACCCATAGATTTGAGAACAGGTTACGATTTGCTTACTGCCGAAGGACGGCGAAAAGCAATGGAAGTCATTGAGCAACAACAGCCAAAGATCATCCACATGGCACCTGTTTGTGGACCATGGAGTCAGATGCAAAACATCAACGATCCATCCGACACTTATCAGAAAAGGAAAAGGTATCTTCCCATGGTAGAATTTTGTGCCAGAGTTGCTCTATACCAGATTGAACATGGTAGATTTTTCATCATTGAAAATCCATCGACTTCCAAGATTTGGTTTACAAAATGTTTTCAACGTCTTCTAATGAAGCATGCCGTAACCTATGGAACATTAGATATGTGCGCCTTTGGAATGAGAGACCCAAATGGATACTACTACTACTACAAGCCAACATCTTTGCTTCACAATTTTCCAGATGGAACCTTGAATCCAATTTTCAAGAGATGTAGTAACAAATTCAAGAAAGATCCAACTCATTATCATCAACCATTGGAAGGTAGTGCTCCAGGTTATGGATCTAGAACCAAGTTGGCACAGGTTTATCCATATCGTTTTTGTAGCACCTTGATCCGATGCATCCTTCCACTTGGAAATCCACGGGCTCTCCATTCATCACAGCTGTCGCTTGCAGTTGAACTGCTAGAAGACTTGAATCTCGAAGAATTGCGAGGTGTGCAAAATCAGCTTGCCGATATAGCGGCTTCAGAGCATCCTGTTTTGGCAACTGACTTGTACGAACAGAGTCTTCCCGTGCGCGATTACTAGACGAAACGCTTACTCAACCGCATCAATGCTCTACCCGCTGGTAATGTTTATCATCCTGTTCAGATCGAAGCACAACAAGATGTTTCACACGTCAGACAGATGTATCTAAGTACGTCTATGTTTGACAATGCAGTAATTTTTCGTGGTAGTTTTCAGTCCTTACGCGTTGAATACCGCCACACCAATGGTGTACTCTTACTCTGGAAGAAGAAAGATACATCATATGTCACTTTGCGTTTGTTTCCGTGTGATCTCTCGCAATTGATTGCTAGCCATTGGTCTGCAATTTTGTTTTGGAACAGTGATGGTAGTGTTCCAACAGATAATACAGACAATGATCCTCAACCAGTCACTAATGTCGACCCACCACCGGGTCTTCCACAACAGCACAATAACAACCCAGATGATGATAATAATCCTGAACCATTTAACACGCCACCATCATCACCACAACATCCAGATCAGCCTATGCCTGATGCACCACATACGCCGCATGCCGGCTTGCCGCCTGATGATGATGATCCGTTTCACACACCGTTCCAATCACCACCGAAACCACCTGATGAAAACAATGATGAAGATATGCATACACCTGATGACAATTCACCAGAAATGCCACAATTTCCATCATCACCACCTGATCCTCCGCAACCTCCGAATCCCGGAGCTAATGCCATACCTGTTGCACCAGATGCCGTTATTGTGCCCAATACGATTATTCCGCCAAATATTGAAGATATACCTATGACACAGAGTACAAAGCGTCCACCTGATGATCCGCCAATACCACCATCGTCTAAGGCTAAGGCTCGACCATCTACACAAATGCCTCCTAGGCCTTCACCCCATTTTCAGCCTAGTAACCATTTGGGGGGTGATACACAGCCATCAGTTACACCAAACGCGACACCAACACCTGTGCTGTGTGATACACAGCCATCAGTTACACCAAACGCGACACCAACACCTGTTACTGTCGCGCCTAGCACTTCAAAACCGAAGAAGCCCAAGGATGATGCTGCACCTGATGACTTTGATGATGACGAGCCTGACCCTGATGCTGCACCATCAGGACACAATGGACCTCCTGTACTTCCGATTGATGGAGATGAACCATTTGATCCAGCACCAATGCCTGAGAATGAGCCACAAGATCAGCAAGAGCAACAAGAAGAAGAAGAAGAACCAGAAGAAGATACAGATGAGACACTTCCTTATGGTTCCACTGATACAGATGAGACTCTTGATTATAATGATCTTGTCGTTGATGATTCCCAATGGTGTCTTTCGTCCCAAGAACAAAAGTTGTGCAGCAACACTGCGTCATTCTCAGTTCCCAGGTTGATTGATGGTTCACCGATTGCTCTTGGTAGTGTTGAATCTTCCAATTCAATCGGAATGTCTTATTCCGTCATTTCGGACAGACAGCGAAAACGATGCCGCAAGACCAGATCCGATATCATTGAAGAATATCATGGTATTAATGAAGAAGATAAAGCATTTATGACTTTGTACTCGATGACTGACAAATTTTCTTATCTAGTTGGCAAAAAGAGAAAAGAAGCCACACAACAAGAAAAGAGACAACTTGCCAAGCAATTTCTAGAAGCCAAAAAGGCTGAGTGCCAATCATGGATTGATAATGAGGTTTTTGATCTTGTTGACATGAGAAAGACTAGAGTCAGAAATTTCGTAGCTGGAAGATGGGTCCTTACAGTGAAGAAGGACAAAGATGGAAACTTCCAAAAATGTAAGGCACGATGGGTCCTTAAAGGTTTTCAAGACAAGCAGAAGAACACCCAGCAAACAGATAGCCCAGCAGCATCAAGAGCAGGATTTAGATGTGCGACGCAGCTTGCTGCTAACTATCACTGGGATTTGTACCATATGGACCTTAAGACCGCTTTTCTTCAAGGTGAAGCTTATGATGAAACAAGAGATATCATTTGCCAGATTCCGCCCGAATACGGCTACCCACCGTATATCGGTGCTAGACTCAAGAAACCTGATTATTGATAAAGCCTTACTTGATTGCGGACTCGTTCCAACACGCGCAGACAGATGTACTTATGTTCTGTATGACAATACCTCCAAAACCAAGACATATCAACCACCTCGTTCAGTGAACACTGACCAGGTAAGCATCTCTGAAGCAATTGACCATCTTATGGATCCTGTTGCACGTAATAATGCACAGGGACGCCGACCTCATGGTTTCATTTGTCTTCATGTTGATGACCTGTTCATGGCAGGTGACAAGGTGTTTGAGTCCAAGGTTTTGTCAAGTCTGCGTAAGAACTTTGCAGTTGGTTCGGAAGATAAAAATGACATTATGTTTGTTGGACAACGCATCAAATGGAAGACACATGACAAATATGGACCTTATATTTCTGTTGACCAAAAACTTGCTGTCGATGCAGTTGAAGAAGTTAAGATAGATAAGTCTTTGAAGGATAACGTCCAATGTAATCCACAACTTCATACGGCTTATCGCTCCGTACTCGGACAGCTCAATTGGTTACAGAGTAGAACCCAAGTCCACATTTGCTACAAGTTTTCACGTTGTGCATCCGCCGCTGCTAGTCCTACTATCGGAGATGTCAGAGAAATCAACAAGGTAGTACGAACCCTTAAGAGTCAATATGTTGATGGTAGATTTTGGCCTCTAAAGGGTTTACAGAGTTTACAGCGTATTCTTGGCATGCCCGATGCATCATACCGCAACAACAATGATAAGTCTAGTCAGCGTGCACATGTCATTTTCCTTGCCGAAGATCGCAAGCTTCCGTCCAAGAGCGCATACCGCAATTCCGGTTACGATGCACAAACACACCGTCACAACGGTTCTGACTCTTCCACTCGTGGATCAATTACTGATTATGAAAGTCATAAAATCACAACAACTACTCAGTCTACAACTGTTGCCGAACTAAATGCCTTAATGAAATGCTTTGGTACTTGTTTGTTTTTGCGAGCCTTGTGGGCAGATATTAGCGGTGAAATTGTTCCCATACACATACGTACTGACGCAAACAACTTGGTCACAACTGCTCAAACCACGCATTTGCCTGAACAGAAAGAAACTCATCCTTTAATTCAGATGTTGAGACATGAAAGTAACTCTGGACATTTGGATGATTTGAGTCACATTGCCAGTGAATACTGCCTTGCAGATCCACTCACTAAATCTACTGCTAAGCCAGACCAACTTGTGATGTCCATTACCACTGGAAGGCTTGAATATGTTGACGTGCATCCGCCATTTAGGTCTTTGCTGAAACACAAAGCGTTTTTGACTACTTGGGTTATTGAAACACTTCATGAACCCCACAATGTCTTATCATTTTTGTGTGAAGATATTTCTGATCATGTTTTTGCAATGATGTATTTTGAAGAATAAATTTTCGTCTCAAGAAAATTTGTGTCTGCAACTTCTTGGCTCAAAGGATACGATAACTCCTTGACTCTGTGACCGCCGATCAAACTATCACTTGAAGCCTATTTCAGATCGCCGTTCACCCAAAAATCCTTTTCTAGATCGCCGTTCACACTAAATCCTCACACCGCTGCATGCCGCCAGTCTTTTCCAGGAACGCAGACTCCGCCACCGCGGATACCTCAACCCCTCGTGGTTTTCGTACGCACCGAGGAGAACGCCCATATCACACTCCGAGAGGCGGACGCTCCGATCGACCGGACAGACGTCAACCTGATCCAGAAAGAGAATATCGCACTCGAGCCCTTGACAATGCTTTTAATGCCGGCGAATTAGAAATTAAACGTAACTCTCAATGCCTAGCCATATGTATCTCCCAAGTTCTGCGTAAGCGGGCCGGAGTGGTCACTGAAACTGACCGTGACCGAATCCTCAGAGATCAGACTTTTGTTGGCGCAGGAAAACATCTATCTTATTTAATGAGACATTCAACCCTTTGGCATGAAGATGGATCACTTTCACTTAATGAACTACTTGCTCACGCCGGCACGGCTAAGAAACTCCAGACAATGGCTAAGCACTGCGACTCCATTTTGAAGAGAGTTAGTTATGACGATGTTCCGCACCGATTTCGTGGTCGCATGGGCACCTTCGAATTTTTAATGCCTCTGGCTCACCTTATTTGCGATTCCAATAAAGCCCGTTGCATGGTAGGTTTTATTCCAGAAGCAGAGTTTGAGCCAGGAAACACTCCGAATCCGGATACCTGGTTTATGCCAGCCAGATTTTATGAGGAACAAGCTCGTGAAGACCAAGCCGATTATCTTGATGCGCAGAATATCACCAGCATTTTCATTCGCTTCGAATCCGGACACTCTACTCGAGTAAATTTGCCGGCCAATGCTTATGAATCAATTCGATTTTCAGATAACTACCTTTTTCATGGTACCAATGAGAAAAATCTGGACTCCATCAAAAGCAACGGACTGTTGCCTGGAGGTACCCGAGGTGGCAGATGTCACGTACACCTTGCCTTGGATTTTCTGATGACCACAATGTTAGATGCCATTCGACCAGAAAATGATGTTATTCTTATCTTCCGCAATGATGCCATTGATGATCTCAGTCCCATTAGAACAACTACCAGTTATGTACTGACCGATCAACGGGTACCCTGGGACAGAATTTGCGGAATATGGTCACTGGTCGATCAAATCTGGATCCAAGTACCTCCAAAGGAAGATCTTGACCGAATGCGCAATTTTAAAGGTACTGTTGAGACAGCCCTGCACCTTACCAGATGCCAGATGTATTATAATAAGAGGAATGGGAACTATGACAAGAAGATCAATTGGGATGAATCTGATTATGGCCACTTTTTAACTGATCAAATGTCTGACTCATTGACTATTGAAACATATCTCCGAAAGATTCTTGAACCTAATGCTGCTCCAGATCGTCCAAACCGACCAGTACGACAGGGCCCAACGCCGAATGATGCGGCTCGGGGACCCCCAAAGACAGAGCAAGAAAGGAGATCAGATCATGTTAAACAGAAGCTCATTGAACATTTTCATAAAAAGGTTGAAAAAGAAACCAAAAGGATTGATATCTCCGAATCCTCGGAATCTGAGGCATATGCACAACCGGTAAAACCAGTTTTGCCTAAACAGATGCCCACAAAAGTGCCTACGCCGCCACCGGCTCCGGCAAGAAGCTCTGGATCAAAAGAAACGCCAACTTCAGTTGCCAGATCCAAAGCAGCCGGTGTGCCTCCTGCCGAAACATCGGAGCAACCTACTGATGCCGAGCTTACAGCTCCTGAATCCGATTCTGCACCTGCCGAAACCACGGCGACTGCACGCAAGCGCACTGAGGTTAGAAAATCCTCCAAAATGCCCATTACTGATGCATCCGAACTTTTCAAGGACGCCGAATCGGCTAAGAATGTTTTTGATGATTTTAATCATGAATTTGAAACCACCACATGGTGGCCGCGTCCAATTGGTCCGCAATGTTGTACAAATTTTGACAAATGTAAGAATGACAATTCAATGCTTTGGTGCCACGCCTGTGGCCAAGCTTTCTGCCTTCAATGCCGCAAAGACGGCCAAGCTTGCGAGCATCATGTAATTAACTATTCTACCGAAATCTCTTCTGAGTTTATGCCTGATAGCATAGGTGCTGAAGGCTCGACCGTTGATTTGCAGGAACTCCTAGATTCTGTTTTAGAAAATTCTTCATTCTTTGGTGCTGACCGTGATACACAATCAAGAGTGAGAAAAGAAAATTATGATGATTTAATGGAAATTCTAAAGAAAGAAAAGAGATTTGGCAATACAGTTTTGCAGAGCTTTGCCAAAAATGGTATTGAAGATTTTGACTTTGCCAATTTCATTTACGCACTTGATGACGACGAACGCGTCCCTTCTCTTGAAATGCGTTATATTGAATGCCAAGATGAAAAATCTCTTCCAATATGGCGCCCTGAAATCTTCTTCAATTATGAAGAACCTGAACTTTCAGAACAAGAAATTAAGGATTTGCTTGTGTATGTTGGGCAAACGATGTGGTCAAGGACTTGCACTCCGAAAATCGGATAACATGGCCGAATCACAAAAGGATAGTTACACTCTGGGAATTCTTTCTTTGAATTTAGGTGCCATCAATCGGAAACCTTCCATTGCCGGTCAGCATAAATTCCCCAAGTGGGTCAGAGAAGACATTCAGTATCGTGCGCTTCCTTATTTGGTTTTTCGCAATGTTGCCAATATTGTTACATTATGTGAGGCACATGACGCTCATGGCGGTATCGCTGCACATCAGCAAGTCGCTGCCGACCACGGCATGATGGGGATGGTCGTGCACCCCGAGATCAACAGCCAAAGCCTTGCCATTTTTGCTCGTGGAGATCCTTCCGTTGGCACATTCATAGAACTTCTTGCACAACACCAATATGATACAGCGAACAAACAAGATTAAAAACAAGTTTTGGATTATTCATGGATGCCTCTTTCGAATTTCTTTTGGCCTCAACACTTCAGGAGAACTTGTTAATCAAAGAACTGGAGTTCGAGAACCAATGCCTGATATTCCAGTAAATGAAGAATCGCTGATTTCTCCGCATCCGGAACCACTAGCAACAACCAATGGTTCAGATGATCAGATTACTGAAATTCAAGGAAAAATTGATGTTGTTGAATGTGCACTTCTGCCTGTAGGTTCTGGCTCCGTCACCCACAGCGTACACCGTCTCGGTTTAGCTGAAACTAGAATTGCCGTTTTCCATCTGAGCAGCTATGCCTGGACCTGGGCATATTCCGAAACTTGCACCCGTTGGCTTAATTTCATTGCCTGCTGCGTCAACCACCAAATGGATTTTATCACAGGAGACGGTAACTTGTTCAGTCAACGCAATTTTAAACGTGATGATCACTATGATTTTCGAACGTCGATCCTTATTGATATTCTTGAGAGATTTTTGATGGAAATTAACTTACACCGAAGCCCGGTCAATGCCATTACATATAATGTCGTCTCATCGACCACTGCTGCCGAATACATTCGAGCAATGTCGGGTGAAAATGCTAACTGTGATTCCATGATTCTCATTTCATTGTGCTATGGTAAGCAGGTTGGCGTCACCGAAGCCCGGGCCAAGGGAGATGCACCTCCGGATGATGGACTTCCAAGATCCGCATTTGATGATGAAGTTTTGTTGGCAGATATCGAACATTTGAAACACTTACTCAATTATGATTTAGGTTTAAAGGATAGTGATTGTGATTGGCACTCACCGTTAATGGTCATGTCAAATCTCCGTGTGTTCAAAAATCTCCGAATCCGGAATCCCGACAGTGAACGACGCAGACGTCAGGACTGGAGAAGTTTAAATGACATCTATGCGGAAAGGAGAAATGAACGTGCTGAAGAACGTCGGGAAGGCCATGACTCAATGCCGCCGTTGCGGCGTGACAGCCATAGAGATGTAGGCGAGCACCGTAGTCGGTCTGCCAGCCGTGTGCCAAGTAGCTTTTTGACAGCCAAAAGACCGCCAGCTCCGCCAGCTCCGCCAGCTCCGCCAGCTCCGCCAGCGGCTCCCGATGCAACATCGTCGTCAACCGACACAGATAATCCTAAACCAAAAATGATCATTAAGGCTCCGCTAGTTTCCTTACGAAAATACCAGGAAATGCAACAAAAAGGAGGTACTAGAATTGAGTACCGTCCTACAAGAATAAAAGCTCCTCCGCCAGTTCCTCCGCCTCGACCTGAGAGACCAGCAGAACCTGACACAGCACCACGCTCCAGAACAGGCAGTACGCCTCCCTGGCGAGAGCATGATAATAGAGGCAGAGAACGTAGCCGCACTGATGATCGGTCGCACTATGGAGGAGGTTACAACAGAGATGCAAGCGCCGAACAACGGCCACGATATCAAGCAGCCTGGAGGAACACCCGTTCCTCAGCCTCAACTTACAACACACGTGAAGTGCCAGAACCACCACCTCCAATACGACCTCAACCTCCAAGGACTCAATACTCTTCAGCATCACGATGGCTTGACCAGAGAGAAGAAGAACAAGCCTCATCTTCAACCGGACGCCGAACACCTGGCTTTTATCAACCTCCATATTATCGCTGGGCTCAACAACAAAACACAGTAGAATATGCACAGGGATATTATGCACCATATCAACGATGGCGACAACAACATGATGGCACTTGGATTGATCTGTGCCCGCAGACTCCCGATGAAAGCATCTTTTTCGATCAGCCACCTGAATTTAGAAGGCGAAATGAGCTGCATTTGTATGGATACACATTTACCATGGGTCTCTAATCCGAAGAGACACCAACGCTGCCACAATTTGTCCAACGCCGATTCCCGGCTGACAGTGTACAGATTTTGTCTTCGGACCGTCTCACAGCAGAGCACAAGCTGAGCGCTTCTTGTGCAGATCTTGCATGCTCCGGCACGAAGAAAATTTGTGTCTGTTTGTGATTTCTTTTGTACTTATGTTTACGTGTCTACTCAATGCTTTACAGACTGCATTAGGACATGTAGCATACTTACAGTAATTCACTCATGTACCGCTGCGCCACTCCGTGGCTCAAGACTATGCTGCAGCCCGCATAGAAAAAGAGAGTCTTTGAGTGCTGTCGACCACAAGTGTTGGGATAGGTTCCAGGGCCCCCTAATACGGGGAAA
>CAMXCT020002777.1:0-87280 GCA_947184155.2 Cladocopium goreaui | reverse complement strand
ATACATACGCATACATACACATACATACACATAAATACGCGTATACATACCCGTATACATACATATACATACACATACATACACATACATACACATACATACACATACATGCACATACATACACATACATACACATACATACACATACATACACATACATACATCCATACACATGCATATTCACACATATACATACATATACATACATATACATACATTTACAAACAAATACATACATCTACATACATACATATACACATATACACATATACACATATACACATATACACATATACACATATATACATATATACATATATACATACACAGCCTACATATACATACACAACGCATACTACCATACAACGGACGACGACAGCCAGACACCCACACAGACCTACAAACAGACACACACATACCCACATACATGCATAATGCATGCATGCATCCATGCATCCATACATGCATACATCCATACTCCCATACATCCATACATCCTCCTCCATATGCATTGCGGCTACATGCGACATGCATCATACTAACTACATACATACATCATGCATGCATGCACAAACACGTAGAACCGCATGTATATATAGAAATGAATGTCAAAAATATGCCATATCTCGATCTATCTCTCTATTTGTCTATTTTTCTATCTGTCTATTTGTCGACCTCTCTATCTACCTAACCTAATCTAATCTAATTCAATCCAATCCAATCCAACCCAGTCCAATCTAATCTAATCTAATCTAATCTAATCTATCTAATCTATCTATTCAATCTAATCTATCTAATCTATCTATTCTATCTATCTATCTATCTACCTATCCATCTATCTATCTTACCTTATCTTATCTTACCTTATCTTATCTTACCTTATCTTATCTTACCTTATCTTCTCTTACCTTATCTTACCTTACCTTATCTTATCTTATCTTATCTTAACTATCTAGCTATCTATCTACATGTACATACATGCACGATATATGTAATGGGTTGGATGATCCTTGGGTCTGGGCAAGGCCGAAAAATCTGCGGGTGTCTAGCCGTTTAGATGCGCGTCTTTTCGGAGGAACTCAGGGAGGAGGAGCTGATTGACAATTTGAGAGATGATTTGCTGCAAGTGCCTTGGCCGCAGTGCCCATGCGGATCTTGAAGAATTGCCACATCTGCCACTCCAAGCATCAACAGCATCAAAAATTGAACTTAAACTCAGAATGGCCCACTGGGCCGGGCTAAGGAAACTGATTTGGCAGAGGCAAAATGCTGATTAGCAGCCGGGGCGGACCACGCTGACGAACCAACATTCAGAAAATCAGCCTGTCCACATAGTGGATCAAAATAGCGAACCTCCCTATCATCATTTTGCTCATCACAATGACCATAATCGGGCATAACGGGTGGATATACAACACCATCTTTCAGACTTAAACGCAACATATCATAGTGTTGCTTATCTACGTCCCATTCATATCTCCATCAAATGTCCCCATCAAACATCTGCATTAAACTTGCCAACTATATCCTCATCATATCCCCTTCCAGTATCCCCATTTAATATCCCCATCAAATATGATCCCCTCCGAATATACCATAAAATACCAATTAAACGGTAGAAATATCCACCATAAATCCTGATATCATATTGTTTCGTCATAGATCCCATGAAAAATCAGGAAATCCCAAATAGTATCAAATATTCCCTCCAAGTATTTCCATGATTTTACCTTCCAAACATTCCCATGACATTTTCAATTCCCAGTTCCGCTGGAGGCCGTTGAGGCCCCCGAGGATTCCAAGGAGTCCGAGGAGTCGCCTGCAGATCTGGATGACGAGGCACAGCACTTGAAATCATTCAAAATCCGGGAAAAAGATGGCGCTTCACTTGGATAGACCATGCGGAACAGGGACGCAGGCGGTCTGCTGCATTGAGTTAGTGACTGAAGGTAGGTACACTGAGATTTTGCCAAGATTCTCTGACATTTCTTGGGTTTGCTGCTCGCAGGAGATTACGGATCTCTTCCAAGAAGAAAACACATCGCAGCTGCTAAGTGCTGTTCAGGACTCGATGTGATTTCGCTTCGACATCCACGTGTTTTTCATGGGTTTGGCATGGTTTGTCCCCCGCAAAATTTGGGTAGTTCCTCCCAAACCACCATTTCACCTCATTTCATGATATTGGTTGGGAGCGAGGAGCGTGCGGCCCTGGTGGTGGGTGAAGCGGCTTTGGACACTGGGGAGCGGCCTGGTTGCATCGTGCAGCTGTCCCTGGCCACATTTTTTTAGTGATGTCTCCAGAGGTGCCACAGGAAGTTTGAGAATGGTCCAGACATTTATTGACAGTCCTGGTACAAACTTGAAACTTCGCAGAACGACTTATCTCAACCAGGTTGCGGCCGATCGTTTCCAGCAGAATTTCTTTCTTTTCCAGCGATTTTCGATCGAGCCGAGTGGGTATGCGCCAAATTCCAATCAATCCTGTAGATCGGGATTCGCCTAATCCCAATTAAAATGATGGTGAAATTCCCAATGATTGATGGACAAATACTCATTTGTCATGGTGAAATCCGTATTTCTTCTGGTGAATTCCACATTTTCCACGGTTAAATCCTGATGTTTTGTTGGCGAACTCCCAAGTTTTCGTGGCCATGTCCTTATTCTTGTTCCTGAACTCGCACTTTTTATGGTAAAACCATGTAAAACCCAGAACTTGCTTCTGTTGAATCCCAAGTTTTGATTGTCAAATCTAACACTTCCTGTTGGTTGAATCACTTAAGTCCTCATGGATTTCATGCTGAAATGGATCTCTGAGTTCCCCCGTGACCGCCAATTTTTTGCCTCTGCCAGGCTCTCCTTAGCAGAGGACATCATTGCAAGGCTCCAGAGGGAGGAGTCCTCGGCTGCGGCGGCGGAGCTGTTGTAGGGCGGCCCGATGGGACGGCCACGGCCAAGATCAGCTCACTATGTCAAGAGCTCTTTGAACGTGGCTGTATGAATGAATACTGAATACTGTAGTTGCTGCAGGTAGTATTGGAAGTTTATTCTGTTTATGGGTCTTTTAAATAGTCTTTAACCATTCTACAACCATTCTATCATCATTTTTTCCCCCCCCCGCCAAGGATGGAGAAGGCCGTGTGCATCTCCCGCTCCGACTGTGCACCTTTTCGGAAGACGTTTGGACAGCTGGAGGAGTTGCTGTTGTTGGTCCAACAGGCGGCTGGGATACCTGGGACACCTGGGGTGGCTGGGGGCAGCATTGGGTCATTGGAAGTTTGGAAACTGATTGAGTCATTGAGTCATTGATGACGAGGATAGGAAGGCTTGCTGCCTTTTGAACTCCACCCGCTTCAGCCGCGAGGATGTCAATATGACACCCTGGACCGCCGACCGCGGCTCGGCAGAAGCTAGTGGATAGTGAAGGGCAGGAGTCCCACACATGTACTTCGGATTCAAAGGCATGAGATGCTGCAGCCCTTCACAGGTTGGAACCGCCTCATCCTGTCTGTTGGACGAGAGTTCCCTGGCAGCTTCAGGTTTTGGGCGGGTGAGCCTAAAGGAAAAATCAAACATCAGATTGTACCCTTTTGTCTACGTATTTGTCCAACTCCAGCGACATGCAACAACACGTTGCCTACTCTCTGCGAATCAAACGTGGCAATGGAAAATCCTCCTTGAAAGATGATTTTCCTATTAAAACCTGCCCATTTAGTTCGGTGATTTCCCAGCCAGCCATGTTTGATTTCCCTCCATATAATATATATATATATATATTGCAATATATATATAATGAAATTATATATATAATATTATATATAACATAATATATATATATATATATAACATAATATATATATATATCTTTTATAAATAATATATATATATAATAAATATAATATAATATAATATATATATAATATGATATATAAAATATATAATATATAATATTTAATATATAATATATACTATTTAATATATAATATAATATCCATGGTGTATAATATATAATATATAAAATATAATATATAAAATATAATATATAAAATATAATATATAAAATATAATATATAAAATATAATATATAAAATATAATATATAAAATATATAAAAAAATAATATATAATATATAAAATATAATATATAATATATAATATATAATATATAATATATAACATATAACATATAATATATAATATATAATATATAATGTATAATATATAATATACAATATATAATATATAATATATAAAAAAATATAATATATAATATATAATATATAATATATAATATATAATATATAATATATAACATAATATATAGTATAACAATATATATATAATACAATATATAATATAATATAATATAACAATATATCATTTAGTATATCATTTAGTATATAATATATAATATATAATATTTAATATATAATATTTAATATAAAACATATAATATATAATATATATAATATATAATATATAACATATAATATATAATTTATATTATATAATATATAATATATAATATATAATATAATATATAATATATATAATATATAATATATAATATATATAATATATAATACATAATATATAATATATAATATAATATATAATATAATATTATATATAATGCTTTGTATATCGCCGTATATCGCCTTCAAATCCCATGAACTTTATTCTCTTTATTTTCTGGTTCATGGTTGTATTTGTTGATTGCATCACTTCATTTCAATGGCTCCATGGGACGACAGCCAGGCAAGAACTTTGTCACGTGGAACGGGTCAGCATCCCAACAGCCGGGGTGAAGATACGTGTACTTGGGGGTGCAGTTGAGGTTACACATGGGTATAGCTAGGGTAAGATATAACCTCTACAGTTATGATTAAAATATCTACTTATGTCTGGAACTGCACTTCCAAGTAGGTTTCTGCAGTTGACCTTAGAAAAACTGTCTTCAGCTTTGCCCAGTAAGAATTTCCCACTGAGAAAAGTGCACTGCGTTGCAGCTCACAAAGCGCGCATTTCAGGTCTTTGACTTTATGCAGCAATTCCAGGTGAAAGGAGACAAGGACACAGTCGGGCCTGTTTGAATACACACCACAGTCCACTGATTGATCATAATTTTCCCATATTTTCCCTACTACTTGCAGTAAGTGCCATTTTTGAGGTTAATTATGCCCCAATTTCAGACACACCCATATCATCCCACATCAGATTGTTGTGTAAACATGTATACGTACCAGTAGTACCCGCACGAGGCTGGTCGGAAGTTGCCCGGACCTCGTGTTCTCTTCTCATCTCACCTCATCTCAGCTCTTCTCATCCCATCTCTTCTCAGATGTCATCTCAATTCTTCTCAACTATTTTCATCTCATCCGAACACTGCCCAACCTTTCTCATCTCATCGAAGCTCTTCTTAGCTCATCCCAGCTCTTCTGTAATTACGTCAGAAAGCTTTTACTGACAGAGAGAAGCTCTTCTACACAAAAAGCGTTGCACGCCGAAGCTTTTGCACAGAGAAGCTTTGAGACACAGATACGTTTGCACAGAAAAGCTTTTTACACACAGACAACTTTTACACATGGGAACCTTTTACAGACAGAATCTTTTACACAGAGAAACTTTTTACACAGAGTCCCTTGTATGCACAGAATGGTAACAAAATGCGCAAAGTACTTCCCAGTACTACTTTGTACTACAGGCCTTGCGCAAAGCACTTCCCAGTACTACTTCATATTACGAGACTTGCACAAAACAAGGACTCCTTTGTACTACAAAGCTTGCACAAACGACATCCCAGTATTACTTTGTACTACAAAGCTTGCACAAAGTACTTCCCAGTACTACTTTGTATTACAAGCCTTGCACAAAATACTTCCCCGTATTACTTTGTGATACAAAGTTTGCACAAAACACTTCCCAGTACTACTTGGTACTAGAGAGCTTGCACAAAGTACGTCCCAGTACTACTTTGTACTACAAGCTTGCACAACCTTACTTCCCAGTACTACTTTGTACTAGAAAGCTTGCACAAAGTACTTCTGAGTACTGCGAACTGCAACCACAGATTTCAAAAGACCATAGAACTATGCACGCACGAACAACCGCACAGCGCAGAACGCCATGGAGGAACCAATCAGGCGCCAACACGACCGCAGCCGCACCCATGGCACAAACGAGGTGCCCTTCATCGCTGGCTCCAGCCATTTTACAGGTAAAAACGATGTTTCGCGCTCCGGATTCCGCCCCAACACAAGTCACCACCTCACTAAGTCACCACAAATCATCACTTCCCTCAGTCAACACTTCCCAGTCAACGCACTTGACAAAGTTACCACTTCTCCGGGTCTCAGGTCGCCACTTCTCTAAGTCATCACTTCCCTAAGTCAGCCCACTTCGCAAAGTCACCAAAAAAGTCATCCGTAACTAGGTTTCGATTGCTTCCCAACTTCCTTTTTTTTCATACACATGTCCATCAGAATCCGTGGGATTCTTGTACCAGGAGACGGATGCAGCTGTAGCTCAGCTGGTCTGGCCTTCAGCTGGCGCCGATGGCTGCGACTCGGGGGCTTTGTTGGCCAAACAACGGGATGTTGGTATCGACAACAAACATGAAGCGTATTTAGTATATACATATGACACTACATACTAACTATATATATATACACACCGTATATACATACACCTAACTATACAAGTATACAGGTAAACACACATCCATCCATCCATCCATCCATCCATCCATCCATCCATCCATCCATCCATCCATCCATCCATCCATCCATCCATCCATCCATCCATGTGCTTGTTCGCTGGGAACGAGAAAGGCAGTGACCTCTCTGGAGGTGGTGCAGCAGGCGCTCCTGGCAGTTGAACATTTTTATGGGGAGATCATTGGGAGACAGAGATATATTATGGTTATGATAGATATATGGTGATAGATATGGTCATGATATGGTTTATAATCAATATACGTATATACATATATATAATACCCTCTGGTTATTTAACATAGCCATGGAACATGGCCCATTTATAGATGATTTTCCCATTAAAACCTCCATTTACAAGGGATTTTCCATGGCTAACCAGATGGTATACATATTGTAATATCCCCAACAAGGTGATGTAGGGTTGTTTCTAAAACATGGAATGCCCGCCAATGGGATGAATGACTATCTGACTATCAGTTATCATCAGTTTTTTCATTCTAATGGCAACTTTGGGGTATCGGTATCACCCAACCCACATAACAAAGATGATGAACATCCATTAATTCATATGAGCGCCCGGGTATGGTGGGAATTTTGGGCCATAACCGTGCTGGGAACATAAGTCCTGGAACTACATGACATGTACAGTTGAGGAGCTGCTTCAACCGTTGCAACCGTACAGGCCCCCAGCTTGTGTGGGCACGGGTCTGAGACTGGCAAGTGGGGGTGCGTTCATCTGCAGGGGAAGGGTCAATACCCGCGGAGCCAATTTTTGCAGGAATATGCAGGAATGTTCACTTCATCTACCCTCCGGCAGCAACCGTGGCAATAGAAAATCCTCGTTGAAAGAGGATTTTCCCATCAAAACTTCCATTGATAGTCCAATTGCTACGCTTGTTCGCGGGAGGGTACCGCCAGTTTGGTGTTCAGGGTTGCGGCATCAGGTTGAAGCCGCTGCCACAACTTCCAGAGGCGCATCCAAGGAACAGCAGCCATCCTTGAGGTCCAATATGAAATTGGACCCCAACCTAACCCTAAAACCCTAAATACATATATAGATCTATTTAACATTATATAACTGCACTTGCCACACACAGGCTGAACATGATGACCACATCAGTTTCACCCCCCAGCTTTTCAATATGAGGTGCTCCTGCTTGGCAGCAACGGAATGCGAACCCCTGGCCGGGCTTCCTCAGAGGGAGGATTACTTTCCACTAGGATTTTCTCTTGGAGCTTGGCCATGAGACCATGGAACTTGCCAGAAGCCTTTTGTGTCTGTTTTCATTTTAGTCTTTGGTGGTACAATGAGATGACCAAGATTCCTATGCATTGGTTCTGTGTTTGTGCCTTCCCTTAGTTTTGGAATAGTTCCCATCCGAAATTCCCCTAAGATGTGGTTCTCTAGAGGTGTAGCAGAGCCTTTGTCTAGAAGCGCCCTGCAAGCCACCTGCATGATTTGATGCCGTTCAAAGCTTGCAAGAACAAGCCAACATTTAGTACACATGGAGGACATGAAAATATTACAGCCTTTTGCCGGCAACAGTGATACAGTAGTCCTGATAAAGGTACTGTACACCAAACTGCGTGTGAACTCGAAAACCTGAGGACACGACTTCTGTGCACAGGTGATAGATCCAATCCCTGATATCCCTGGACCCTGGTTCTCCCATCAAAACAGCTGGTGTTTATGACATGTTCACCCCTTTCCAACCCCCAATTTGTGTGGGAACATCCCGGTTTTAGACACCCCATCAAAGCACACCACCGAACTCCGGGCCGCGTGGTGCGGCTGTGCCTTCAGCGTCAGCCATTA
Organism: Cladocopium goreaui; assembly: GCA_947184155.2. Taxonomy (NCBI): domain Eukaryota; class Dinophyceae; order Suessiales; family Symbiodiniaceae; genus Cladocopium; species Cladocopium goreaui. The sequence goes on along the minus strand of CAMXCT020002777.1, from coordinate 78,752 downwards.
CACCTAGTCACGACGACTGGTCGGAACCAACAGTTGGAACCCGTAGCCCACACCCTGACAGATACACCACAACGCACACCTGGAACAGAATGCCACTGGCAATACTTTGAAATCTTTGAATGATCTTGAATGGCCACCCAGCAACCTGGCATTTTGGATGATTTTGGCATATATTTTTGGCACATGTCCTGCACTTAGCAAGACAGGTCGCAGACATTTTCCGGTTGCGCAGTTGCCCCCACTGAGCGCCATGAATGGAGCGAGCCCTCAAGGCTTTCCGTGTGAGATTTGGCTGCAGGACGACTTGATTCAGAAGGGACCTTTCTGAAATTGCCGAAGCCACTTTCAATCGACTGACAAGGGAAAGGTCATAAAAGAGTATGACAGATCATGAAAGATTCCCAAGAAATCTGAGTGCCTGTAGCTCTTGCGGTGTTTTACCAACAATTCCAGGATCAGAGGGTGTCCCAATTTGAAGCACCAAAACCACCGATGGCCGTGGGATCCGAATCTGAGGAACGGATACTGGTGAAGAATCTGCCGCCCAATTCCACTGAGGGCAGTGTCAGACAACTTTTTGGGACCTATGCTGGGGTTGCAGGAGAGGGTTTGAACCGGCGGAAAGGGGTATTCCAAGATGAGTCACTCCAACAAACAGATTTGGTAGGAATTCGGTAGAAGATTCAGAGTGGCAACAGCAAAGCCTCTGATTTTTGGCTGTGGAGTTTGGTAAAGAAACACATTGAAGGGGAAGGGCCTAAATGGCTTCAACATTTGGCTGCAGGCATACGGATGTTGCCGCCAATACCTGGCAAGCCTGGCTTGGCTGCATACATCACCTTCACGAACTTGGCTGAGGCTCCCTCTTGGTTGTGACATTTCCATGATCTTTGGAAAGTAATCTATGGGAGATCTTGGGAGGGTCAGAACTTCAGAGCCACTTGGGGGACCAACGGGCCATATGGGCTGGCAATAATTGTGCTGGTTCTTCATCCTATTTTGAGGACGCATCCGAAATATTTGATCCATTCCGTGTCTCAGGCCAAGTGGGTGGTGGAAAACATGCACAACAATCCATTGCAGGGTTTGCCTGAGCCTCTGTAACTCGTCTGGAGAATGGGGCGGGAAAATCAATTAAAACCATCAAACAAATTAAAGAGTTAAAGAACTCATTTCCCTCCCAGAAAATCGCACTCATGAGAAAATGATGAAGCACTGAATTTTTGGGCTTTTCCCTTATTTTCAGAGCCATTTATGGACATCTGAAGCGGATGGGATCTTCATGTAATCGGATGATCTGGTCCCGATGCCCACCACCTGGAAATCCGTGGAACACATTTGTCTCACAGTGGAAACACTGCAGGCAACTGAGCTATGACAATGTTGTCAAGGGCAACTTGGCTCATGGGCAAGCCACTGACTGGCTTAAGATCGCTTTCTGAGCGATCTTAATTACTTTCCACTTGTAAAAATTGTAAATTGGAAGCCGACACAACCACTTTGTGACTTCTTGTAGATGGACAATAATACAATGTAGGTCACACACACATAAATATACATACATATATATATATATGCATATATATATAATATATACATACACATGTTCCACGCACTTAGACTTCGGCACTTGTTATGCCGAAAAGGGTCAGCCAAAAGACCCCAAAATGGTTATTTCCATCCAATTAGGCAGAGAGCAGCCCAGTGCAATGACTCATGGAAACAACGGTTCGAGACAAACGGAAACCTTGCTATCTAGCCCCAAATCTCCTGTAGTTCTTTTTGTTATGTACAAAGTCAACATAGTTCAACCATAGGTTGAAGAGTTGTGAAAGCTCGCAAGAACGGGTCAGCTTTAGGTGATTGGAACTTGAACTAAAGCCAGCATTGCTACATTATGTGGGTCAACATCGAACTTTCTCGCACCTGTCAGCTAGACACACACACACACAGAGCTTTGTTGTCCGCTCGAAGCTTGTCAATGTGGTGGATCCCTTCCCCCTGCGCCGCTTAAAATGCAACACATCGCCCAGGCCAAACAAAAGGCGCGCCGCCGAGATTCCGGTTACCACATCATACTGGTCTGGTTTGGGTTGGTGCCTTGATAAAGATCCTGCATTTCTTCCCTTCTTCCCTTCAAAGATACATTGCTTAGGAAACGCTTTGCGTTTCCTTGGCTGGGATTTACCAATAGGTTAGGACGGTTCGGCTTTGAACTGTCAATTTCCCATCAGTTGTGGACGCTTTGAGCGGATGAGAGGTGGCAAGGGCCCCTATGACGGCCCATGGCAGAAGACTATCATGCTACTTGTCTGGACGTTGGTGGGCAAAATTGTAAAAGCATCAGCAACTGCGCTTGCTGCGAGTTGGATAGCCTAGATAGCTGAGTTCGCCAATTGCAAGTGGGCAAACTGAGGTGCAGATACGTCCAAAGCAAAGGATCCTGCAGAAATCAGGACACGGCACTTTGTCACAGGCAACATGACATCACAGGTAAAGATGCACACCGTTACTGTGCTGATCCTTTGATCAACCTCAATTCCTGAGACAGTGATGTATGAATGAACCCCAGAACATGAGCCCCGCGTGTCAAAAAGCCCACAGTGGTGGCCTGCCAGGATACATGTCCCTATGCCCACAGCGAGTGGGAACTGAATGCTGCGAAAGGCAAAGGCAAAGGCTTTGAGAAAGGCTTCGAGAAGGGGTTTGAGAAGGGCTTCGAGCCTGGATATGGCCCTATGATGCTTGGTGATGGTGGCCTCTCATTTTTCAAGTGGATGTCGCACCCAAAACAGAGAGCTGGAGTCGAGGAGTTGCTGATCCACTAGCTAGCCCAATCTTATAGAGTTTGCAAGCTACAGTAGTTACAAACCACAGGTCCTTATCTCCTGACAGGATTTGTCCCCCAAGTTCGGTCTCAGGAAAGGCGGCATGCCAAAGGGACCCCCCGAGATGGGCATGGGCAAAGGTCCTATGCCGGGGAAAGGACCAATGGGCCCGATGGGCCCGATGGGCCCAATGGGCCCAATGGGCCCACCGGGACCGATGGGCAAAGGACCTATGTCCATGGGCAAAGATGGCAAAGATGGCAAAGATGGCAAAGGGGGCAAAGGACAGGTACCTTGGGGCCTTGGGATGCTCATTTTTTTTTTGTAAAGCAAAACCTGGGTAACGTGAACAGATCTCTAGATCGTTGTCAGCTTTCTTTGGTGTTTCGTGACTTCCAACCTTTTCAACTGAGCATTTCAAAGGGTCAAATTGCTATAAATCGCTGCGTTGTGAGGACCCGGACCTGGAAGTGCAGGGTACAAGACCAGACTTTGTGCCTTTTGGCAGAAAGGCCAATGTACTCGAGAGTCTTGCAACTTTGCACATGGAGAGGAAGAAATGAAGTGAAGACGCCAAGACGACTGGCCTGAGGTTCCACTGACCCTTCTGCCCCTAGTTTGAAACTCTTCTTGGCATGTAACAACCGCTTCATCCTGCAAATTCACACAGTAGCTATACATGCTTTCCCCCAGCACATGCTCGTGGCTTATTTTTTTCCTTCCGAAACTGGATTGTCCCCTCGTATTATATGCTGCTGACATCTAAGTTGTTGTGATTTCAAGGCCAGTCATGATAACTGTTGAGCGAAAAAGGCACTTCGGCATCGTGGCATCGTGTAAAAAGTAAAAAGGCTCTGGGGCTGCCCCGGCTGCATGAACTATGCCTGGAATGATCAGCAAAAACTGTTGGGCTTTGGACCTGGTTTTTTGAACACTTCAGAAAAACTGAACAGAAGATCAAGGTCCACAGGCATGAGGAACCCCTATACATCAACCTATACAATCCTATACAATCTTACACATATATTTTCCATTTTGTAGTATGATTCAATCATATTCAATCCATTCATTACTTATGGGTTTACACCCACATGCACCCGATGACGCCATGCATAGCACCCATACCAGGTGAGCGCAGTTCCATGGCATCCGCCCTGGTCTCCATACAGCCGCGGCGGAGGCCGGGGATGTCATCGGTCGGTCCCGCAAGGACCCCAGGTCCAGGGTTTATGGTCGATATATGTCGATATATCATGATACATCCAACTAGCAACTAGTTATATAATGGATGTTAATGGGGGTTATAAACCAACTTATAAAAATTATAAATGGCCACCTTTCGTACAAGCCAGTAGGGTCTTGTAAACCAATGATCTATACACAATGTATGGGCGTGTCTAAAAGTGGGGCATGTGCTCCTAGAATGGCTGTTAAATTTTTTGAACAATGATGACAACCCACCATTTTTTGGCATCTCCCATTATCAGTCAAACTTGTAGGTGTGGTGGGACTGTACTGTACAAAATCACCAAGATAGCAATTTTCTGCATGTGGCACTGAAACCTGTGCAGGTTGGAAGATGAACTTGCAAGTGCCGAGGGTTTACAGAAAGGCAGGGTCCCTTGATCTTCGAAGACCTTTTGAAAAAAGTAGCTGGTAGCAATGGATTTACAGATGCTAGGATTTGCCATGGGGCTTCCCTTTTTGATTTTTTATCTTTCTGGTGGCCTGCAAGATCAGGCTCGCGGAAGAACAGGTCTCCAACTAGACGAGAGTCGCCTGCCAGGATCCCACAGATGAAGTGTCTTATTTGAACATCTCCATGGACTAGTCGGGGAAAGAATGGCTACAACATGCTACAACCACCGATGGATGCGATGGTTGAAATATGCTGAAATACCCCGAATGGCACATTTATGCACATTTATGCACATTTATGCACATGTATCATTTACTAATCTCTGTTGGACCTTCTGTGGTGTTGTACTGTCATTTCCCGGGATCCAATTTTGGCGAGGCCAGTCTTCTCCGAATCAACTTTGAAGAGGTTCGGCCTCGTCCAACGTCGTCGCTCAGTGGTTCACTGCCCATCTTGGGGCCCTGGGGTAGGACAGATCTCCAGTACAAGTGCTAGACATCCCAGCAGGGCTGCGACCGTCCGTCTCGGAGCTCAGTTGATTTGGGCAGCATGGCTCACCCTACAGTAGTAGCTGGTAGCTATGGAATGATTTCCTTGCACTGTACACTGTAGCAGTATGAAGCAAAAGCTATGATACCACATTTGAGCGGGATGTTCCCAATGACCCAGCAAGTTTGGTGGTTTCACAGCAGCGTACCAGGTTTTTGATACAAAGGCCCCTTTTGTCATGGGTGCATTCCCTAAATGGAGCTTCCTGAAGGACTCCATCCATGACAGCTATGAGTCTGCTGAACTTTTCCAGCTGAATCCAAGCTGTCCGCCCAACAACGGCTTGAACAGGAAGACCATCTGAAGACTGAGACTGTCCAAGTTGCGAAATTGTTCGATGTGTTCCTCAGATGTTGGTTACATTTGCACACACCTCAGAAAGATGACAGATGGGACAACGATATATGTATACATATATGTATATATACACAGTATATACACAATTACATGCATATGTATTTTGGTCTTATTTTTTGTTTGGCGTAGACTGGAATCAGGAAAAAACCGCGCATCAGCTTCGAGCATAACCAAAACCCCTTCTAGCTGCCATCATTTTTCGCGCTATGGCCGCCATGATGCTTGCTCCCAACTTTCAGTGTTTGCCAACACTGAGCTTCTTCGCCCCGAGGACAGGGGCCAAAGTGTTGTCCTTGGATTCGCCTTGGATGTTTGTTCGGTAAGGCTTGTTCTATTTTGTTCTGTCTACATGACTTGATATGCTGTTCGCTTATCAAACCATCAACAGAATCAACAGAATTATTTTAATGTAGACTTAGTACATGTACATAATAATTTACTCCTATTTACGTTGTTGCATGGCTCAAGAAAAAGCTGAGTGTTACTGGCTGTTTAACCCTAAAATACAGGTTATCAGCCGTATAGCCTAGTTTTCCCCCCTAGGTAGTTTTCTGCTCTTGGTATTGCTTCCACCTTGAGCTTGTAGGGATTCCCTTGCCGCCTTGTTAGTGCCATGGCTAACCCTATGCTACCTATCGCCGACTCCCCGGAGACGATCGACATAAGCACCCCTCCGAGCTCCGAAAGATCAAGGAGCCAGCGTGCTGGTGGAGCCCCTCTCACTGAGGCTGTCGCAATGATGCCACAGAACTCAGGTTTTTCACATCGAGGAGTTTTGCCAGCCGCTACCCGGGAGGGTGGGCCGAACGTTCATAGTACTGGAGGTTCTGGAAATCGGGTGTTCAATCAAATGAATGTAAACCACGAACAACGTGTGATTATTGATCAGCAGCACTATGTCCAGAACAACAAGGTACTCATTCAGACTCATGACCCAGCATATACGGAGATGCTTGAGCAGACAGCCGAAGCGCGTCATCGCATGGCAATAGCCGAAGCGGAAGCTCAGGCCAATCACCGTCACGAAGTTTTGACTGGAAGTCTGAAGGAAGCACTGCAAATGCGTGAAGCCCAAGAGATCAATCAGGCAAGGATGTTTCTGCGGGAGAATGAGGAGAACATTAAAAGTGAGGCCGTTCAGCATGTCCGTGCCCATGAGGCTCAGTGTACAGAAAAGGTTCAGGCGTACCAGAGAATCTTGGACGCTAACCTCCGTCAATCAATGGCCACTAAGGAGTGCGAGATTGAACGCCTCCGAAGTCAGGCCGCCGAAAAGGAGCGAGCTCAGGAAGAGCGCATCAAAAGGCTCGAAGAGCTTGTGATGCAGCAGAGTCTTCACAACCAAAAGCTCCAGAGTATGTTGGACTCTCAGCTGTCGCAACCACCTCCTGTCCAAGTTGTGGAAACCGCGACTTTGACTAGGACGGCGGAACCGTATGTCATTTCAGCCCCGATCCCGGCGTGTACAGTTGGCTCTCCGGCCACATCCGTGCATCCGTCCCTTGACCCTTTCAATGCCGAGACAGTGAACCCACCGTATACTGCTCCTCCGATGTTGGCTGGTCCGTATGCTGGCAATACCGACGGAGAAGTTGAGGAGATGGTCATAGGCCGAATCCCAGTAGGTGGTATCAACATCACATACTGTAAAAAGGCAGAGAAAGGTTCTACCCCAGGTCCATCAAACCCAGTTCCCACGAACAATGTCTCGGGAGATCATACCCCAATGTCTGGTCGTACTGTGCAGTATGGGGTTACTGGTCATAAACCTAACAAAGGTCCCAATGATGGCAATAATTCAGGGGGAAATGGAAATGGAGGACCCGGAGGGGGAGACGAGGGGGATGATGGGGACGATCATGATGGCTCGCCTGTCCCATCTCCATCGCCAATGCCCGAAGCCCGTAAGAAGAAGGATAAGAAGAAGGCGTCAGGCGGTGATGGAGGAGGGGGAGGTGATGACCCTGACAAAGATTCCGATGACAGTGATGAAAAGTTTGTTCGACGTATGAAGAAGTTTTTGGGGGGTGGTTTCAACCAAAGTGGGCAGGATGAAAAGCCCAAAGTCAAGGAAGCGGATACCATCAAGCTTCCAGCCATCCCAGGTCCGGAGACATACAGAAATTGGCGCATCAAAACCCGAGAGGCAATAGTCGCAGCATCAACCAACCCAGATTCAGCATTTGCATGGATTGGAGAGGTTTGGAAAGAAGGACAGACTATTGAAGCCCTCCGGAAGGTGGCGCCGTTTGCAACACTAGATGCCAAGCTCCTGTCAGCTCTAACCAACATCATTACGGGGGATTTTGCCCGAAAGGTTGACACCTTCAAGGAGACCGAAGCCAATGAGGGGAGAATCGTTAGGGGTCGCCAAGTTCTTTTCATGTTACATGACCATTTCAGTACAAACATGAAACATGGCTCAACCTACGCCCTTCAGGATCTGTTTAGTGTCCACCTAAAGGGAGAGAACCTCAAAACGTTCATTTCGAATTGGGACCAAGTGCTAGCAGGTATTGTGAAAGTTCCTGAGGAGTCAGTACTGGAAACACTGTTCTATAATCAGGTCAAGAACTGCAAGGCCATAGCCCATGATTTGAATGAGTACCATCGAGCAGACGAAGGCACAGAGAAGAGAAAGTATGACTTCCTTGTTTCCGCCGTGCGCAGGCACCTGGATCGTGAACGCCTGGAGACCAACCGAGAGAGGGTTGCTCGGAATCTCTCAGGTACTGCCAAACCTTCCGCACCCGCTGTCGAAGGAAAGGTAGGTTTCATCCCACGGGGTTACTGTGTTAAGTGGAACAAGGGAGGATGCACCAATGAAAATTGCACGTTCAAGCATGAAGTTCCATCCAAAAGAACTCCTTCCACCAAACCCAAAAGGGATTCAAGTCGTGGACGATCACCGTCAAGAACCCAATCACCCAAAGGTAAGGGGAAAAAGAAAGAATGCATTTTCTGGAAAAGGGGACGTTGTGAGCGGGGTGACAAGTGCAATTTTTCGCACAATGGCCCTGCCGGGAAACCTAGACAGGCTACTCCCGCTAGATCCAATTCAAGTGGGAAGAAAGGGGGTAAGAAAACATCTAGGAGTCCAGGCAGGAAGTCATCAAGAAGCCCTGGCAGACAGAAGAGCCCACGAAATTCCAGATCGCCCAAGGGAAATAAGAACAGCTCTAGCGGTGGCAAGGCCACTCCAGCAGCGGTTTGTTTGGTTGCATCAATGCTCGCATCCGTGGCCAGTGGTTTTGCAGTCGATCCCATGAAGGTATGCTGTGTCCCAGCATTGGCATCCGCTTCTCCGATGAGGTTGACGTGCATAGGATTGCAGCCCGTGGGAACATGTGGCCTATTGTAAATGGCGAACCAAAGAACAGAACCACTTATCCATGGGGCCATAAATTTGATGTTGACCAACAGATCGTTGATGATAGTGTGTTGTCCGCAACTATGCTTTCAGGTGCTGTTGAAAATTCTCTGAAGGGAATCACAGCCAAATGCAACTATGAATGTGACACTGAATTTGGTTGTGATTACTGCATTCCGAGAGGCATTGTGGCCGCCCCTGCCGAATCACGGGACATGATTGAAGGTTCGATCGACTTGCAACTCGATTGGATTGCTGACACAGGCAGTGCCCAAGACCTTGTGTCACAAGGGGAATTGCCTGATGATTATGGGTACTACTCATCCAATCCAATACGAATGATGACTGCTAATGGTGAAAGTTCATCCACGAAACAAGGAAAAGTTTTCATCCCTAGATTGGGAAAGACGGTTGATCCATACCTAGTCAAGAGTACTCCTGCCGTGCTCTCGGTTGGCATGAGATGCATTGACGATGGTTATGATTTCATTTGGAAGGGTTCAAAGGGTGAGGACCCCTATTTCATCAAACCTGATGGAAAATTGGTCCCATTGACCGTGAACGACTACGTACCCTACCTTGCTGCCAAGCCAGGACATCTCGCCGCTGCACCCGCCAAGAAGGTCGCACGCCGGGAGGCCGTGCCGGTCGCCGACGTGGAACCAGGAAGGGATCCCGGGGAGTTCATCATTGACGTCGAAAGAGACGATTCTCCTCTTGATCTAGATAAGTTTGCAGCTGAGATGGAAGAGTTAGCTTCATCCGATCCCCCGAAGGGAACGCCCAGACCAGATAGTTCAAGACCTGACGTTGTATATGTGGATATTTCGGGCAAGAAGAAAGAAGAAGACAAAGATTCATCTAGTCCTCCGGAAGGGGAGGCCTTTGTTGTGGACTTTTCGTCAAAGCGGAGTCAAGGTGAACAGGCACTTAGGGAAGAAGCAAAATCTAAGAGCCATCTACTTTGTCATTTGCCCAAGAATCCATTTTGCAAGACCTGCCAGCAAGCCAAAATGTTGAAGCCCCCATCCAGAGTGTCCGGGGGGTCCAAACACATCGACGCCGAAAGATTTGCAGAGCACCTTACTGCCGACTTTCTGATCGCCGCTACCGATGAGGAAGCGGGGCTTGACGGAGAACTGGTTGCAATGGTTGTTAAGGATGTGGCCACTGATTTCATGTACATCTATCCCAGTGGTAGGAGAACGGCCAAGGATGCTGTTCTGGCCTTAAAGCACTTTATAGGACATAACGATGAAGTTGGCATTATGTATAGCGACAATGCTCCTGAACTTTTGAGTGCATTAAAGGATCTCAAATGGAGACATGTGCTAAGTAAGGAGTATATATCAAAGTCCAATGCAATTGCCGAACGATCTATCAGATCGGTCCTTGAGGGTGCCAGGGTCAATCTCCACCAAGCAGGGTTGCATCACATGTACTGGCCACATGCTGCACGCCATTGGTGCATGATGCAGAATGTCATGTCTAGAACCGGGTCTGATACTCCCTGGACGTTTTGGGGAAAACTTCAAAGGTCCACTGATCCCGTTTGGGTGTCGTATTGACTACTGGAATGGTCCCAGAAAGAGACGGGTGAAGGACGGACTTAAATTTGAAGCTACATCAAGTGAAGGAATCTTCATGGGGTACGCAATTCATCCTGAATTCATGTGGAAAGAGGAATTCTTTGTTGCATCATTGAAACAACTAATTGACAATGCATTCGATGAACCCGCACAAATCATGAGAGTGATTAAGATCAACAGAGTAGATGATATCGTTTTCCCTCTATCCAAGCGGCCAGCTCAATTCAAGGGCATCGCATCCGATGATCAAGATGATGACGACGGGGTCGATCGTGACCTCTCAGATCAAGATGCAAAGCCTGCGCGGGAGCCAGAGCCGACCGTGAAACAAATCGAAGACGGGGAAATGCCTCAATCATCAAGTGCAAGTGCCGTTTATAATCCAACATGGTTAGGATTTCTCAGACATGTTGACAACAGAGAAGGTTGGTATGAATATGCCGATGCTCACATAAATGTCAAAGAATTTTCCGAGAACTTCGTTGAACCAACAAGCAAGTTCAAAACAGAAGAATTCCCATTTAGGACAACTTGTTATAAGTTGGATGGAGTATGGCATGTACTTGAATCAAATTTGAACATTGATCCACCCGATGGGGACTTAGAAGAGGGAACACTCCCGTGTGAGGTAATGACCACAATTTTCTCAAAAGAACCCATTGAACTTTGTGAGAAACCTCCGGAAGTCATCCCTGACCCTGTCGACGAGGAAGATGATCTTGTTGAGGTTATTAACCCAAAGACCGGTGAGGTGGAAAAGATATCAAAGAACGATCCCACTTTCTATGATGCGGGGGGATTCAAGGCTAGAAAATATAACAAGTCCAGCAAGCCTAAGGATATCCCACCTTTTGTATGGCAAGCAATGTCTATCAAGGCCAGACGTGAAGCCATCCGGGAGGAACAGGTCAAAATCGCCGCCAAGGAAGCCGAGAAGAAACTCAAGGCAAGATCCGAGGCCGAATTGAAAAGACTTGAGAAGAAGAAACCCGGAGTCACGAGTATCATCAATCAACTCCACAAAGCATACGAGGAATGTGATGTACCTGCCATGCCTACTTGTGCCTACTCTGAACAACGGCATCGTGTCAAGTTAGCCAGGGTTAGTATCCAAAGTGGTGAAAGGGCTATCAACACCTTAGTAGCCAGGCCAGTTAATCGACAAGAAATTAGATCCAGTCCCAAAGCCCAAGAGGCATTAGACATCGAATGGAACAAACTGGTCAAGAAAACAGCTTGGTTATATGACACAGTAGCCGAATGGAAAACAGTTTCAGACAAAGCCAAGAAATCAGGCAAAAAGGTTCATGTTGGCAAGGTATTCGAGATCTGCGTTGAAAAGGGCAGTGAACTCCCTGAAGGCCATAAGCTTAGAAAATTTAAAGGGAGAACTGTTTTTCAGGGTAACAATGTAATGGACGAAAATTCTGACACAGCACTGTTTTCAGAATTAGGGTCATCCCCAGCTACCATGGAAGCAGGTAAGGCTGTCGATGCATATGGATCTCAACCGGGCCATACAGCTGAACAGAACGATGGAGTACAAGCATATACTCAAGCATTGATGGAGGGAATTGAAATTTGGGTTGAAATTCCACGTGATAGATGGCCCAAAGACTGGGTAGGAAGATTCATCAGACCAGTGGTATTATTGAGAATCGCATTGTACGGGCACCCCGATTCGGGGGGTCTTTGGGAGCGTCACTGTGAAGCGATGCTCCAAGCAGTGGGGTTCATAATGCCAGATCCGGAAGGCTGGCCGTCAGTGTTCTTTCATCCCGAGCTGAAGCTTCTGTTAGTGGTATATGTGGACGACTTCAAAATGGCTGGACCCATAGAGTCAATGTCAAAGGGCTGGAAACTCATTGCATCCAAGATTGACATGGACACACCCGGGCAAGTTAATCGATATCTTGGTTGCGATCACATACAAGAAAAGAATGTTCTTCTTTCTAAAGATGATCACCCATTTGCCTACCTTTTTGACAAATCCTTGCCTGACCCAGCCGCGAAGACCGCCGCTGCAGCGCACAGGACGCAAGACTTTTGGGAAGTCGAGCCAGGACATGGGGTTTATATCCGACACCACTGCCAACCCCGTAAGGGTTACTATGTGCCTGATGAAGATGTCATCCGTGATTGTGAGTTGTCAAGCATCCGATATACCGATGCAATGTTCAGCTCACCGGAAGGTGATGCCATTCCTGAATGAGATCAATACGTTGATGAATCAGGCAGATTAGCCCAGGGGAAGAAGCATGCCAACATGTGGGTAGGTGCAACTTACCTGTTCACAAAAGGTTGCGCTGATCCAAAGGCAGCACTGGCATCAATTAAGAGGGATAAAGGTGAAGCCAAAAAGAAAGCTAGAGCACAAGGCTTCTCATACCTGGATCAACTGTTCGAAGACCAACCATGTATGACTAAGCCTGTAACAGTCATGTTATACGATATGAAGCCCTTCCTGCAATCGTGTGTGGATCGATACACTCAATTAGCTGGTAGGGATGCCAAGCCGATGAAAAAGGTTGCAACACCATTTCACGAAGAACGGATAGCTAGACCAGTCACCGATGAGTCCGAAAGGAAAGGAGTACTTGCCCCGATAGCCGCAAGGGTCCTAATGAAGATACTATTTGCAGCTAGAATGGCAAGGTACGACTTGCTAAGAGCCGTCCAAGGCTTAGCGGCACGAGTGACGAAATGGTCAGCCGACTGTGACCGAGCTTTGCATCGACTTGTCTGTTACATAGACTCAACAATAGATGTCAAGTTGAAGGCTTTCATAGGTGATCCTTTATGCAAATGCCGTCTGTGGTGTTTCGCCGACGCAGATCATGCCGGGGAATACGATAATCGTAGTACCACAGGATGTTTCCTAGTACTCATAGGACCCAACACGTACTTCCCATTAACTGCATTCTCAAAGAAACAAACTTCTGTGTCAATGTCCAGTACTGAATCTGAAGTAGTTGCAGCAAACATATCCCTGCGTGCTGTAGGTCTACCTTCCTCCGGTTTATGGGCGTACCTCCAGAACGCGGGGGGAGATGAGGCCAAGAAGCATAGCACTCCGGGAGGATTGCCGAACACTTCAATAACTACCCAAAAAGAAAAGGATGGGGAGTACTGGGAGTTCATAAGACATAGACGTATTCTGGTGAGAGTGCATCCCAAAAGTAGATCATCCCTATTTGACCCAACATCCAGCAAGACGATCCCGTTGCCGGTTCACCGCCTGGGCAACGCAAGGACTACGTTGATGGTCACCAAGGATGGCATCGATTTCCGTCAGGACCATTGGAGACGGAATCGGAGTTCTACATCGGGAGACATCTGGGAGGGCAAGACCTATTTCAGGGTCTACGGTCCGTACGAGGTGGACTACAATGTGGAGTCCCACGAGCTCAGAGAAGCACTCACAGATTGGGAATTCATTGGAATGGAAAGGATGGGAGAAAACATGATTACCCTTTTTCCCCCAAAGAGCCTTGAAGGAGTTTTTGTTGAAGACAATCAGGCAACAATCAAGATCTTGGAAAATGGCAAGTCCCCAACATTCAGACATACCGACAAGACTCAACGGGTTAATTTATCTTGGTTAAGTGAGCAGTTTAAAAGAAGGTGGTACAAACTCGTCCATGGCCCCTCCATGATGCAGGCCGCAGACATTTTAACTAAGCCATTCACCAATTCCGAAAAGTGGAAGTTTGCACTGGCTTTGTTGTCTCACGTCCATGTCATCCCCAAGGGACCAAAGAAAAGCGAGTCTCAGTCCACCGGACCCAATCAGGCTGCTGCGGCACCTGGCTGCTCGAGGGAACTCCGAGCCGGTCCGAAGCCTAATCGACTATTGGTGGAGGTCTGTTGTCACGAGGAGTCCAAGCTAAGTGAACCCCGTGAAGTGTCGAAGGGTTGCCATGTCTTGCAATTCACTGAAAAGAATGACCTTCTTAATGTGGGTGTTCGGAAGGAGATTGCCCGACAAGTCAATGAGTTTGACGGTGAAGTACTTGTTTGGGTTAGTATACCGTGCACGGGGGGTACATCATGGTCTTATGTAAACCTTAAACACCCCTCAGCAGCGGCCAAAGTTAGAAGACATGTGAAAATCTTCCATGGACTTTGGAATGCCTTCCTGCACTTCATGTCATTGGTCAAGAAAGAAGTGTTCATTGCAATTGAATGGCCCCGCAACTGTCGATACTGGAAGTTGAGGAAAGTTGCACAGTTTCTGAACTCAAGACAACTGATTACGTTCAATTTTCATGGATGCATGGTTGGAATAAGAAACAAAGACGAAATTCCCATTAAAAAGCCTTGGACCATTGCCACAAACCTGTTGTCACTGGGATGTGAAATGTCGAAGTTCCAATGTGACCACTCACATGAACATGTTCAAGGAAGAGGCAAGGATCTTAAGGCCACAGAAAGGTACACGTTCATCATGACGGGCCTTGTTCACTCGGTCTTTCGATCAGCAACTTTTGAAGCTCACATCACGCTCGTCGCTGTTCGCATTCACCCGATGGCTGGCCCTCCTGAGAATGCCGAGATGCTGACAAGCTGGGTGCCCGAGGAAGAGAGGGTCTCAGTCTATCAGCGTATCGTGCAGTGGGAGGAACGCTTGAAGGAGCTGAGGACTTCCTGTGTTGGTGTCGCCTATGAAGATGGCATCTCTGGGGTCCAGACGCTCGGCGGGAGCCAGCAGCCGGTTGACATTGTGATCGACGCATGCCTCTGTTCGGACGTCGAGAAGAATTTCAAGTCCTACAAAGGCATCCTCACGCTTTTTGAAACCGTTCCCCAGGCCATCTTTGGCCATGTGGACTGCCCACCGGAAGGTGAGGTCGACGTGCTTGTGATTGGTGATTCCTCCACGGCTCTGGTTGACTATCCGGACGATCCCAAGAAGAGAAAGGTGATCAGCCTGGGGGAGATCCTTGCACAGTCGCCGCCTACTGGTGTGCGCAAGGTCCATTGGAAAATGCGTTGGGGGAAAGGCCTTGGTTCCATCCATACAGGTATCTGGGAAGCCATGGACGAGATTGCCGAGACGTGCAAGAAGGAGGGCATCCCACAGATACCGACCCTGGTCCTTATCGGATGGGCGGGAAATGACGTGTACGGTGAAGGTGGATATCGTGGATGCACATGGATCCATCAGTCACGGTACAGCCGAACTCCCGCCGACCGGAAGGTCGCTGCCGAATTTACTGAGAAGCAGCATCGAAGGGTCATCAACGCAATGGACGAGATCATCAAGATGCGGAGGCATACCATGATCCGTGACATTGTGGTCTTCGGATGTGGGGACTCCTACTCATATGGACTCCCACCATCGTATGGGCTGGAGATGGGTCGGTGCTTTGAACACCTCATTGCTGGGGGGGTGAGGTGCGTTTCGACGTGCATGACCTCGGCCTTCAGCACGAGGTATGACAAGCTCCACATGACGGACCTCCCATCGAACCGAACTCTCATGATAAAGTTTTTGAGATGCATGATCCGAGCCCATTTGATCGTCATGCAGATCGAAGAGTTGGAGCCAATCTTGCGCCAGAAGGCGTCATTCTTAGATGACGACCCCGAGGAACGCATGAAGATTGTCTATCAATACCCGAACCTGGCCCAATTCAAGTTCTCACTCTCCAAGACGGACCAAGTCCAGGCGGCTCTCAACCGTGAGGCACTTCCAGTTTCTCTCGCCCAGGAAGCCCAGACTGCTGATGAGCATCTCATGGACTACATGGCCGAGCTGAACGAAGTCGCCGAGGATGAAGCCACCCGGGAGGGTGCGCCGAAACCCATTGAGTTTTCGGAAAGCGACCTCAAATCCATCGTACCGGTCTTCAAGGACGACGTGGATTCTGATGAGGAAGAGGCCAGAATGAGGGAGCATCTACAGGCTGACTTTGATGATGCCGCCGATTCCGACTGGTCTCCGGTGCGGAGCGAAGCAACGGAGAACATCCCTGGGATTGATGAGTGGGAAGCCATCGACGACTCCCGCCCCGACATTGTGCACAACATCTTTGATCGTGAAGACAATGTTGAAAGCCACACTGAGGTGGACTATGGGGCAGACGTTGAGGAAACCGCGGAGCCTGTCGATGAGTTTGCTGACGCCATCGTAATCCAGGATGACGCCATGGACGTCGACAAGACCGAGACAGAGACCAAGGACGAGGCTGGGAATCTGGACGATGTCATGGTGATTGAAGAGCCAGAGACCGGCCACCCTGCGGTTGAGGTCACGACTGAGGAGTCCAAGGCGCCTGAGACGGAGGGGGCTGCTGCCGGGGGGGACCCTGTGCCTGTTGTTGATGTTGAGAAAGGGGGGGCAACGTCACCACTTCTGAGACTGTTGCCACCGATGCCAACACCACCACAGCTGAGGGGTCGAAGCTCGCCGGGAGGCCTGCCAGTGATGAGAAAGCAGCGTCGTCGTCAACGGGGCCCAAGCCAGAGGCAAAGAAGATGCCATTGAGTCATCACACCGCCAAGGCGCCCACCAAGTTGATGGATGATGTTGCCAAGCTCAAGCTCGAGCAGGCGAAGGAGAGGCTTGAAGACTCGGTATGGCTTGATCCGACTGACTTGAACAGCAGGATCCCGTACAAGAACGTCAATGCCAATGGCCGTCTCCGAGAAATCTCAGGAAAGATGTCGATGTACCTTCGCGGTCACGCACTTGCTGATGGTTATCCATCACCGGAGATGGACTTCACCGACTTGTCGATGGATTGGGTAGAGCTGCGCAACCACTTGAACAACAAGATCAGGAACGTGGTTGATTGGGAAATTCTCCAAGTCATCCGCAGCAGCGACACCCGACGTTTCCAGTTACAAGTCTGCCGTCCTGACAATGAGAAAGCCATCTGGAAGGGTGTGCCGTGGCAACCGACTCGTGTCCGAGCCTACCAAGGACACAATGCCTTTGTGCTCAAGAAGGGAAAATTTGCTCCCATGATCCGTGATCTGTATTCATTGGATCCGGACTTCACAAAGGAAAGGGTTGATGCGGGTGTCATCCCCAGAGCAAATTTCAGACCCGATCTCGTCCCGGAATTTAGTGACTTCCCCAGAATCATCTACCATTCTTGCGACAAGGGGGTTGTCTCACAGATCATCCAACATGGCTTGATCCCGGGAGGGTGGCCGAAGTCTTCTGGACGTGCCCACAGCTACTTCATTGCGACGCACCCATGGGATGCCAACATGAAGAAGCTCGCGGGGACGCGAGCCGGAAAGCCATTCTATGTAGCGATTGACGTGGAGATGGCCATGCAAGTGGGGGCCCGTCTGTTCCGAACGGACGAGGCGATCATGACTCCAGATTGGATCCCCAATGAAGCCATCATCTGCGTATACAATGCGGCCGAACGGGAGTTCTATTGGTCGAATAGAGCATACGCTGCAGGACGCAAAAGCTACAACGAACGGGTCAAGAAGTCAAAGGATCAGGACGAAAGTGTTGTCCAAGCCCTCGTCCAGTCGAAGCGTGGCAAGAGCATGGATATGCTGTTGGAGCAATGGTCGTCATTTTTGACAGGAGTGGAGCCCGGCAAATTCTTTGCATTGGTTCAGCCCAAAGCCCTTTCAGGTGTGATCCGCGACATGGAGGCTGCAGAAGGCATCGAGTCCGAAGAGATGAAGAACTATCTGTTTGCCTACTATGCGGCGGTGTCCAACTCTGAGGTCATTGAAGGACGAGGAAAGGGCAAAGGCAAGAACCGAGGAAAAGGAAAGGGCCGCCACCCGGGAGGGAAGGCCGGTGTCATCACCCAGATGAGGATCGAGGACCTCAAGTACCATGATTGCGTCACCGCCCAAAAGGTGACCATTCCCTTCCGAAAATGTGAGAAATGCGACCAGAATATGCTGGACGGCATGGCAAAATGCCCCTCTTGCTACATTTCCATGGAGGCCTGGAGCGACAACAGAGTGGCAACTGAAATCTGCCGGTTGGAAAGCCGTGCCGCAGAAATCCATGGCGTATTCGCCCTCAGCCAAGTCAGCCAGGTGCAGCCCAGAAAGCACCGAGCTGGATCTGAGGCACGCCAGAGGAACCGTGCGGGACGTTCCAATTTCGGCGTCATGAAGGACGGGGCGAAGAAGGAAGTCAAAAAGCTTAAGAAAACAGGCTTCGCTTCCATCAGAGAGAGGATGGAGAATGACCCGTTTTTTATGTATAATTGCAGTATTGCCCAGTTGACTCCTCCTTGTTGCGACTTCCTCCAAAGGCTCGGAAGTTGCATTTCTCCGGACGTGGGGCGCTCATTCGAAGCCAGGAGAGAGGGCAAAGGCACTGATGTCAAAACAAGACTGATCTTCATGCCGTATCAGGGCAGAGACACGAGCAGGCCTCTCGATGTGTCGAAGGAGGCGATGGTGTGCCACTCCGGCAGGTTCTTCAGCTTCGCCCAGTTCGCAGTTTACACTTCGAAACTGGCTCCAGCGCGAGGGGAACCCGCGCCGACTATTTATGGATTCTCTGGCAGCATCCTGATCCTCGATGAACAGCCGCTCAAGGAAAACTATGACGATTTGGTCAGCTTCGCGATCCAAAATTGGACCGATAATCATGGTGCCTTGGATTGGAATGTTCACACTGATGAGCCTATTGCAGAGGCGAGCACCGTGACATTCCCTGCAGCCATGGGTCCAAAGAAGACGGAAGGGTTGATTGACAACCCACGCCGTAACTTCGACCCGAGGATCACGGAGCGGTACCGTCCCGAGGCCACAACTTGGAGAATGTCCTCATACGATGAGCCCCAGGAAGGCTGCTATCGGTGTGGGGCCCAAGACCACTGGCAGAGGACTGTCCTTACCGCGGCATGGACGCGCATTACACGCGCCGTGTTCGAAGAGGTGAATGGGGATATGCCCGGGATGAAAGTGGCGGCCACCGCAGGTCTGGGTGGTATGCCGACCAATGGCGTTATGCCGACAGCTGGCGCCAGTGGAACTACGGCTACGAGGACAGGAGGTGGGGAAAAGGGAAGAATGACCCCAAGGGCAAGACCCACGACACTAGCTACGTCAAAGGACCTGCCAAAGGACAGGGCAAGGGAAAAGGACGCAGCTACTCGGGAGGGTATGCCGCAGATCGCGAACGTGAGAGATCTCCACCCCCTTCTGGTGGTGCATCTTCGTCCGCTGGACCTCCACCTCAGAATTACCGCCCTGGGCGTAACACCAGAGTGATCGATGCTACGACCCATGAGACCGTCACGAGCCATGGTGTGATCAGAGAACGTGTTGTCGAAGAAGCCGATGGCACAATGTACACTGAGATCACCTTCCCTGATGGCACAGTTGAACGGGATTATTGGTAAAAAGGCTATGAACTAATCAGCTTAAATTTTGTTGAATTCAAATCTATTACATTCGTCGATGAGATCAATCTCATTAAATTTTGTCTTTCAATTTTTGCCTTGAAGCACATTTTTGCCAATCTTCCCCATGGCTAGGAGTAGAAATTTAGCCGTGGCGGAAGCCCGGCCATGTGCATTCTTTTTAGGGCATTGCTTTGTACAGGCGTGTCTTGATGTGACCATATGACTCTGTTCTCACGTGCATCAAAGCCGTGACGGGAGTCCGGCCATGTCATTCTTTCGTCTGCATCCGTTTGCATCCGAGCCAAAAGTTTTGCATCCGCCTTCGCTTTTGAGGATCTTCGTTGTCTTGCAGTTTTTGTGCACTGTATAGCTAATTTTCCTATGCACACTTTTTACAAGTTGTCTTTGTGCTGAACATCATCTTTTATTTCGCGACAGCTGGAGTCATGTACATGTTAACATTTTTGACCTTTGTCTTTCTCAGGTCCGTTGAGATCTACTTCGGCTTCCTGCCTCCGCTTAAGCTGCGGGCGGCGGGGGGTATTTTAATGTAGACTTAGTACATGTACATAATAATTTACTCCTATTTACGTTGTTGCATGGCTCAAGAAAAAACTGAGTGTTACTGGCTGTTTAACCCTAAAATACAAGAATCAACAGAATCAACAGACTGCAGATCACAAAGTCAGGCCGCGGAGGTCGAGCGACCAGTCCGGCCCAAGGAGAAGGCAGTTTCAAATCATGGAGTTTTCCTCATGACGACTTAAATGAGATTTATTATCATGGGGACAACTACATCATTCATCAAGTCATTACAACCTCATTATCATCATTATCATTCAGTCTTTGGGTTTTGCAGTTTGGAAACTGTAGATGATCATCCCCCAAATCCCGAAATCTCTGAGAGCAACTGAGAGATTTGGCGCAAAGTGTGCCAGGGCTGCAATTTCCGGCGCTGCCAGTTCTGGCGCCGCCGTTTTGGCAGGCCGTCCGAGCTTTCAGATTTCTAGAGGTTCCGGTGAATATTTGGGGATTGTTTCACTTAGCTATCATGCAACACTACTGTGAAAGATTCCGGACCCGCAGATTCCATCAAATAGGTACAAGTAGCGAGGCTTAGTTGATTTGCTGCAGACTTTGCTCAAATAGGTTTGTTTGCAAAGAGGGTAATCCCACATTTTTTTGGGTTTGTCTTATTCTCTCATTTTTACATTGCAATGGTAATTTTAGATAATTTTGGCATTTACCCCAGTCACATTTCATCCAAGGCCTTGCGGCCGGCCGCTCCTCCAGGGCCAGGGCGAGGGTGAGGAGCCAGGAGGATGACGTTCAATGGGTCTTCGCTGGACGAGTTGCTCGACGGAATTGGCCACTGCGCCACTGGCTGGACGATGAATACGAGCACCGACACCATCCATGGGTGGTGGATTGTAGAACTCGGCAGGGCCGTGTCAGCTCCAAGAAAGGACAAAATTGGTTGTAGAAGTTGTATCCACGTCCCAAAGGTCCCACTGAGTTCCTGGCGTTTTGCTCAATGCCCTGGAACCTGGCCTCTCTTGGATAGCTGGTTTTGCAGACTCCAAAGTCAGAGCTCCTGAGGCTTGGTTCAGACCAGCAATCCAGCAAGTGAAGAACCAGCCAAAGGAGGCATGATGCATTGTCACTGCTTGAGCATCTGAGTTAGTTTGAAACGAGCTCCTTTTGAGAAGTTGAGTTTGCTATCCTGGCTCGGCTCAGTTTTCTGAAGCTGCCAGGTTTCCTTCGTCTCCTTGCTGGGCTGGTCTCTAGGTGGTTTGGTTTGCCTGGAGTACCCTGGCATGCCATCTGTTTCAGTTCATTTTTTGGGAGGATGGTGTTCCTCCCAGAATTGGATGACAGAATTGATCAGAACCACGTGAACAAGCTATATTCTGGTTGGTCAATCCACGGGTTCCTGTAGATTTTTACACCCAACCACCCTCTTGCAATGCTGGAAGCAACCAGGTATGATGACTCTCCGTGTGGTGCGTACCGGGAGGTGGCGCTGGATATACCACTTAGGGATGGGTTAAAACCTACCATGCCAGATTTTGCCACAAGCTGATTCGTCACTGAAAAGCGACATTTGGGAAGGTTGTGGACATGGGTTCCGTAGTGGTGCGTGGAGGCGCCATTGGTCAGCCAGCATCTCAATGCATGACGAGAGTTGCTGGCTTGGCAAGAGTTTGGCATTCTTCTGCTAGCTGCCTTGGCCCAAAGGCAGGTTGTGTGTATGGCTCACATCATGAACTTTGGGGAAAGAGCTGCCCAGGTGGGGTTCACGGCTTTGCGTCTCTAGTCAAGAGGCTGGGTGCCACCTGTCATCCATAGTCATCCTGTCCCGGTCATCCCGGTCGTGCACGTGGACGCGCAAGGCCGAAGATTTATGCCGTGCAGTCTGGGGCGTTCCAGCTGAGTGCCGGAGCATTACCTTTGACAAAGGTGAAGGGCTTAGGGTGGATGAGCTGGGATCCTGGATAGCTGGGCGAAAAAAACGCTGGGATATCATGGGATTCTCCTCTTACTGGGCTGAAAGTGGAATAGAACATAATAGAACTAACTGTAACTAACTGGTTTTCTCGGTGTTTAACATTTTTAAAGTAACTGTTAGTACTCAGTTTTTTTAAGTATTTATGAGTTTTCCATGCTGATCCAAGCAACTTCTTTTGTAGATGCTTTGGGGGATGCGCTAAGCGCAGCTACAGGCACTTCCCAGGGCTTGCGCTGCAGCACCAGCGGTGATGCCGTGAAAGTCACTGGATGGGAGGCGCCACTGACGACTATACTAGATACCCTCTGGTAAACTAACATAACTATGGAAAATCACCATTTTTAATGGGAAAATCCACTATAAATGGTGATTTTCCATGGCAATGTTAAATTACCAGAGGGTATTTCATTTATTTTCATTGGCTATTCAAGAGATTAAAGACATAGGTGACATAGGAAAGACATATTAAATTGGTAGAATAGATACATGATGGGGTTGCGGAGAATCTTTCGCTCGGGTCAGGGAATCTTGCGCCAGGCTCTACACCTTGAGGATGCGCCCTGACCTTGGTGTGCTGGGAGAAGTCGCAAGATCTCCGAATCGGAAGTCTGGCCACCGCAGGTCGGGACTTACGGTCAGCATTCCAGGTCGACTTCCCATTTGGTGGACACCCACCATCAAGGCTGACCTGCTTCGCGAAGATTGTGCTTTTGCTGGGTTTTCCTAATAGTATAACACAACATATGAAATACAGGACTATGATGGAATATTATGAGATATGCTGGGTTTACCATATTATTGTTTCATACAATGTGGTTAACCATGGTTTCCCAGGGTTTCCCATGGTTTCCCGTATTATCTCATGGCAAATCCGTACAAATCCCATATCATCTTTCGCACGTTTCAACTGCTGCCAGTCACTGTGGCTTCCTCTGAGACTTGGAAAAAGCGAGGTGGGCAATCATTTTGGACCTCTGGGTTTGTTCAATAATGGGGATACGGCAATTTCTAGCTATTTTGATACGAAATTGACTTTACAATCTATATTTGGAAATTGTGGGTAGCCCATTTTCAGACAGATAATTTTTTTGGGAGTTGTTGGATATTGTTGGAATCTTTGCTGAAATCAACTTACATACGGTGGTTCAATACCGAGACCTATAGAGGGGAACCTACGGTGATGACCTATCAGCTTCCAGCTGTCGGGGCGAATGACGACTCGCAGCTATGTTTGGAGCCATCCACGTCAACCGTAGAGTTACACCACTAATGGTGATTTAAACTACTATTAGCTGGGTGTTCCTTCCCAATAATTCCGAAAAAAGCACTGAGAGTTATTGTAGTCAATTCCCTTAGCTAAATACATCTAAATACATCTAAATACATCTAAATACATCTAAATACATCTAAATACATCTAAATACATCTAAATCTATAGCTGATGATTTACACCGGTGGTGTATTCATCGGTGGATGACAGACCACCACCGCCGTGCGTAGGATGGGCTCAAGTTGCATCGCATCTTCCTCTCAGCCGAGAAGCTCTCCTTGCAGTGGCACTGGCCAGGTGTGGTGCCCGGTGCCCGGTGCCCGGTGGGGTTTTGATGTCGGAATGGCCTCTGGTTAAACAAAAACAGTGGGCTATGGAATCTATGGAACATCATCAGTTTCAATATGTTTCAATATGTTTCAATAGGTCAATCATGGTTAAAAAAACCTCGAACTAAATGGTCATTTTCCAGAGTGAACTGTTAGTTCACTGGAGGCTAGCACCTTGCTGGTGGAGACAGTGAATATTGATACTCCATTTTTTTTTTGTGTGGAGATTCCTCGCCACTTCCAATTCCTCGCTTATGATTTGTAGATCTTAGGCAACTCACTTATGATGCCTGGGATTCAGCCCTAATTTGCATTGTAGACATCGACCAATCATCAAACATGAGGGTCACTGACGAATGTCACTGATCATCTGTAATCATACATATTCATAAAACATAATTAATGTGGTCAAAACAATAATAAACAATCCCCCAAATCACCATAAATGGGTGGTATAAACAATTCCCAAATGGATGGTTTGTTATTGAAACCACATTACACATGTTATCTTTATCATTATTCTGTTGGATTGTGAGTCTTCAGGTGACGATACACCGAACACTGGCGATGCGGAGGGCGTGCCTTTGCCGTTGTCCATCCTTGCTGATGGTCCCCTGGCGATGGGTGAGACATGCTGGAAGTCTCCGCAAGACAACGAGCACCACGATTTAGTGCAGGTGTCAGCTTAATTTTATATATACTCATATATATTATATATAATATTATACAATGTACTTCTGAATTTGGAATATATATATATCTATCTCTCTCTCTATATATACACGTTTATTTATATATGGCACTGAATTTCAACTTATAAATCATCTTCTACTCGTGCGACGTATATCGTCACTCCAACGCTACATGATGCGATTTGAGACATACGCTCTCCACTGCCGCATGGATCCAGATTTTCAAATGACATCCAATATGGTGTATGCTAATTCTTCAACAGTGCCAAACCTCGTGTCTCATTCTTGAGTATTGCGTTAAACTGCGTTAGCTTCCATCTGGTTTTCAGGCTGAATCTACATGTCATTTTTGGATCCTCAGTAAGAGATCTACTTCATTGCTGCTGAATTTCCTTCACACTTTCGATCTGCTGGGTGAAACTCTTGTCGCCGTTTCTGCAGGTCTCAAGGTCGAAATCTGTCCAGAATTTGGGAAGCTTTAGTGCATCCTCATCATCCTCTACGTTCTTGGCCTCTACGGCGGCTACGCTTCCCCATCGAAAAGAGATGTGCTGAAAAGTGTTCCAAGTGCGGTGCGTTTGGCCTCCATCCACGTGTGCGCACAGCTGTGCTCAGCTGACAGAACTGGAAGGGAGAACATAGAAAATCGGTCGAATCTCCAGAGGACAAGCAATGGGTAAATGGTAGAAAATTGTAGATTATGCTGATTGCAACTGGTCGTTGCTGGTCAATGATGGTGTTTACATGTGTTTACCACCTGGATTGTCTTAGCTGCTAGACACCTGGTGCCCGAACTTTTTCAAAAGTGTCAGGCTTTGCTCAAGACCTGTTACATGTTTGACAAACAACAGCCAAGTCTTTAAGCTTTTGGTCATTTTCAGTTTTGAACTTCACATTTTTTTACAAAGAGAAGCCATGCCATACCCCAAACTTGAACACCGTTCAAATCCATTGACTGAGCTCGACATTTCAACATGGCCCTGCTATGACAGCAGATGCCTTCTTGGCTGTGGTTTCCGCATGCGCCAAGGGCTGTGGAGATGCCAAGCAGGCGGCGACCAGATGGTCAAAATAGGGGATTTTACCTGCAATGTATGGGAATTTTAATTGGTAAAATGAGGCTTTGAGGCATCATTGATTTTTTCCGGGGGTGTAGCATTGCAGCATATTTTCAAACAAACCTATCTCATTGAAATACCACGTGCCCCAAGCTTAGCAAGTTTGATCCACGTGCCCGTGTCACAGGTTGCAGAAGTGCTTTCTGTCCTTGAGGCGATCGGATTTGCGGGCGCCTCTGGGAGTAAATTTTCAGCATGCTAAGAATCTGTGTGCTATATAACTTTGGCCTAGTTGAAACATGTTGAAAACATGTCATTTGTCCTTTCATGAAGATGAATGGCATGCGAGCATTCATTGATATTTGAAATCAATGAACACCATGTTGCGAGGGTTTTAGACCTCGAAGAATTGCAAGGTCTCTTCCAGGAACAGGAATTATTTAAGCATTTGGCAGTCTTAACAAGGCTATTACCCTCTGGTAAATTAACAATTCGACCCTGAGAATCACCAATTTTTGGAGGAAACTCATCTTCCAACCCCGATGACTACCAGGGTCTATGTTAATTTACTGGAGGGTACCCAGGGTACCCATTGCTATTCCCCGTTTTTCCCAAGATTTCCCAAGGGATCCAACGGCTGCCTTGGCTTGCCGTCTTGCCCCAGTCTGGGTCACTATGGCCGGAGCTACGAGAGATCGGATGGGAGAAATTGCGGCTTGCAGAGGCTCAGCTGAGGCGCACGCAACAGCAACGCAGCGTCCTCGCGCACTTTGCGAAGTGGAAAATCCGGGAAAATCCATCATTTTTATTGGGAAAATCATGGAAAATCATGGTAAATCCACTATTTCGACTGGGCCATGGCTTCAATAGCAAACTGTAAACGTTTACCAGAGGGTATGGAAAATCCATCATTTTAGGTCGAAACTGAGTCCCTCTTGGGATGATGTGGGGTAGGCCTTGGTCGGCCATCGCTGGTCTTATCTTTGCTGGTTATAACCTGAAAAAATCATCGGCTCCCTGGCTTTGTTGGGATACAGTTGATACATGTTTGCAGTTTGTGGCTTTCAATACTATCCGCAATATCACCCTAAAATATCCTGGATAATAACCAAATTTTAGCTGATTCTTGTTGCTGAACGATATCTCCAATTTTTCGCCCATTACTGTAGTTATATCAGCTATATATATATATGTATATATATATGTATCTATCCTGGCCTATTATAATATATGGCTTCTCAAACGGCTCGTTAAAACGGAGATTTAACCAACATATGTCAGTTTTTTTTTCTCCCAGTATATTCACTATATAGTGTTGGCTATATCGCCATGTATTCCTACGAAATTGTTGCTTATATCACTTATATCCCCAACTGTTAGCTACTGTTACCATCTGGTTATTTACTGTAACATGGCCATGGAAAATCACCATTTTTAATAGGTAAACCAACTTGAAAGGTACATGATCTATCATACCTCAGGCACATTGTTGTCCATGTAACTGTTCTGGCTCTAGAGCTCGACCTAGGTAAACACAAGACTTCGTCACAAGCGGACAGAGGAAAACAGACATTTGCGGAAACAGTACTTCTTTGTCACTTTAGTTCCTCTATTTTTCGAGTTGGTAGCGGAGCCGGGAACCCCGGCAGTAACCCCCATTTAAGGTATCTGCTATACCCTAAGGGTCGACTCGACTGTTTTCATTTTCTTTTCATCCTTACTCCATTGATTGTCATCATGTTCACCGCCGTGCTGAAGTTGTGTGCCGTGTTAGTAGTGGCACTGGTGGGGTCTGTCTCAGCCAGTACTGGGCTGGTGATCAAGAGTCGCAATACCAGCGCTCTTGTGATCCAGTCCAGTACGGTTGGGGCAGGCTCGATCAGTGTCACTACACACTGGTATGCAGCGAGCAATGGTCGCAAAGCCCCAGTACAGGCCAGGCCCGAAGGCGAGTACAAGCCCAGTCTGGTGAATGGGGATCAGTGGAGGCAGGAGCTGAATTCGACCCTGGTGCGGCTGCACCACTCAAGGAGGAAGTTCAAAACGTACCCTCGGGATCAGCGTAGGGCAGAGCTTTTGCGTAGGCGACTCAGACGGCAGCAGAGATTAGTGTTTGAAAGAATGCTAAACATGTACGACTCTAAGCTGAAACATCTGAAGTCTCGTCACAAGGAACTCTGTGAGCTGGTCTATGGGAAAGATGCAGCCATTAGATCCAGGAACCAATGCATGACCGGATCCAAAGCAGGCAATCGGAAGGTGAAGTCTCCTGAAGCCCATGTCAATTCGGGTTCGATGACCGCTGGTCACCGTGATGGTAGATCGCTCTCGGATTCGACACTATTGCTAGCCGCTGGAGGCGGCCTTAGCACATGTGCATTAGTGGCTTGCATGGTGCCAGGAAGGAGTAACCATCCAAGATTGCCCCCCGCATGGAGCCCAGAAATGGAGCATCAGTATAGCTTCAGTACTTGGTCTAGGGACATCTTGATTTGGAGCATTGCTACCGATGGGGATGCATCTCGAAAGGCGGCTAGTGTGATTTCTCAACTGCAGGGATCAGCCAGGGAATTCAGCAGAACACTTCCGCCGCAGACCATTCTGACAGGGGGGACCGTAAATGGTACCCAAACCGACCCACTAACGTTTTTGATGTATCAACTTAGCACCCGATTTGCCAGGCTAGGTGAGGAAGTCCGGCTAGGGGCAGTAGGAGATCTGTTGTCATTTGGAAGGGAATCTAATGAAAGGATCGACATGCTGCTGACTAGGTTTGATACTACCCGCATGCGTGCGGCAGAGACAGGTGGGCTCGCCCTGAGCTATGCTGGTCTTTCTTGGTTGCTGATCCGTGCCGTAGGTGTCTCGGATTCTCAATTGATCCAACTTCTACAGCCACTCGGTGGTGCTCTCCCTGCTGATGAGCAGCAATTCACAGGGTTGAAAGACTCCATCAGACGCATGGGTAGGATCATTGAAAATGCACCAGGAAATATGTCCAACATGTTGCGGGGTAGACAACATCCAACACACAGTTACCATATTCAGGACGAGCACTCATGGAATGAAAATGTGTTCACATCTCAGAATGACCAACCCAGTAGTTCATGGCATGACCAGAGTTCTTGGCAATCCCAATGGCATTCATCCGAAGCATACCCCACTTATACACAGCCGCAAGATCCATACGTGTATTTGTCAGAGGGTCAGGGTGACAGTGGCACAGACACTGACACCAGCAGCGACTATGGCGAAGAAGCCTGGCCAGCTGCTGAGGGTGCCACGGCCAATGAGCAGGCTGCCGAGCTCTACTGGGCCTATTCTCGTGCTAAGACACGCTGGAGGTCATTCATGGGCAAGCCGACCCAAAAAGCTCGGAGGTTTGCCCGCAGAGCCATCTACAAAGGTGGAAAGGGTGGTAAATCAAAACATGGAAAACCCAAAGGCAAGATCATCAATACTTCATCTTATTTGTCCGAACTCAATGAATCCCAGCTCATGGAAATTTTCCCTGCCTTTAGGGCAAAAGGTGGAAAGAAAGGGGCAGGGAGTGGCAAGGGTAAGGGCAGAAAGGGCAATCCAAGAGGCCCGGATGGACGTAAGATGAGATGCCACGAATGTGGTTCGGAAGATCATCTGGTTGCCAAGTGCCCAAGACGGGCTGCAGCCAATGACTCGTCTCAGAACTTGTTCGTAGACTTGGACACCGCCGACCAGATTCCCCCAGGTGTAATCACATCAACCACGGTCCTCATGGTCAATGAAGTAGATGCTAATGTTGGACAAGAATCCGGAACTGATCATTGGTCGACAGTTTCTGGTGGACCCCCATCCAATGCATCCACATTACCAGCAGCACCTCAGGACCCGTGGACCAATAGTGATCCTTGGAGGCGGTACACCGAGAGCAGGACTGGGAGACAGGTCATTGGGGGGATTGTGAATCCAATGCCACCACTGCCGCGCACGACCCGGGCAGTGGATATGGCCGATCAATCCTTGTACATGCAGAGTGTCTTCAATGGCCTGAATGGCCTGATGCATCCGACCACAGAACCACGATCTTTTGGACCGCCAATGATGAACCAATTTACCCATAACACCCCACTAGCCACTAATCCAATGAATAATCTTCCCCAGAATAACCCCACTAATCCACAGGGCAGAAATGTAACCAGCGAACCATTTTTACAGCAACCTGTTGCAGAATCGACTACTATCCAAGAACCATATGTTGCCCAAGCCACGCAACCACCACCAATGCAACCACCACCGGTCCATCGGCACGAAGTGCCACAACACCCACTGATCGTGGGACCAGGGGAGATCCCAACAGTGATCCTACAACATCCGACCCCGGAGTTGCCAGAATGGGCATTGATGCCCGAGTTTAATTTCTTGCAGGGGACGGCCTCGGAAGTGCGTGCACCGACCTATCATCCGATTGTCTCAGAGAATGCTATCAGCACACTTGACACGATCCGTAGTCAAGTTGTGGGGGAATTTCATCAAGCAAACCAGTTGCGTGAGATCCCAATAGCTTCTAGAGTATCAGAAAGGGTCAGTGAGCCAGCATTCAATCATCCGCAGGTACGTGCTCTTCATCATCAGCACCGGACGATGATGACACTGCAGGAGATGAGGACTCGTGAATCGGAAGGTTCGAGGAGTGAGGTGAATCCGGCCCCCACAGTAACACCCTCGAATAATCCCACAGAACCCATGGTAACTCCAAATGTCGGACAACCCAATGTTGAATACTTAGGGGATGAACACCGCTGCAGCATTTGTTTGGAAGAATATAGTGCAGGAGAACAACTGGTGCGATTGACCTGCAGGCATACCTTCCATGAAAATTGTTGGACTGAAGTTCTTTTGAGGGAAGAAAATCCAACATGCCCATGCTGCCGCGGTGGGGGACAGGTAGTTGCACATTATCGCTACGTTGCACCCACATCTCCAAGAGCAGATCAACACGATGAGTTTAGGACACCACACGGGACACCCACTTTTCCATGGTGGCCTGAGACAGCAGAGGCAACTGGAGCCGCATCCACATACCATTCATCCACCCAAGTGCCTGGTCATCAATCAATTGTAGTTGATCCAGGGGCATGGACCAATCTAGCAGGTCAGCAATGGGCTGAACGCCAAGCCACAGCCGCGCGGAATGCGGGCTTGAGGTCGACGCGTAAGTCCATGACCAACCCAATGGCCGTCAGGGGAGTAGGACAGGGTACCCAAAGCTGTACGCATGTTGCCACATTGCCGATAGCAATACCCAACATCATCCACCCCCGCTCTCAACCGGAAGAAGGTGAAGGTCATTTGGTTAGGGGCGAATCTGTATCATTCAACTTCGAAACCCCCATGGTAGAAGGGGAGGGCCGTGACCTCCCGGCACTACTTGGCTTGAGGAGCATGAGCAATCACAACGCCGTGCTGGAAATGGCACCTGGCAGGGAAATGCTCACCCTCACAGCCACGGGTAGCTATACCATTAGCTGGGGTGCGGACGCGATACATATTCCACTAGAGAGGGCTCCCAGCGGACATCTTGTGTTTAGGACCGACGCATTCCAGAGCATTCCCAGGAGAGGTGGAGGTTTACCCCCAACAGTCTATGGGTTATATAGCCATATGAATCGTCAGTACCAAGAAACTCCAGATGTTCCCATTGGCGTAGCCCCTAGTGATAATCCGTATGCAGATGTCCCCGAAACCCCAGCAGAAGCACCTGCCAGATCGTCCACAGAAGCCCCAGCCAGGAGTGCAACACGAACTGGACAACCATCTCCAGTATCACCATCAACAACCCCATCACCTGCATCACCACCACCACTGCCAAAGACAGGACAACCATCATCAGAACCACCTCCAGCACCAAGACCAAGAACAACACCTGCACCACCATCACCAATACCAAAAGCAGAACCACCATCAGCAGAACCAGCTCAACCATCGATGCCAACACCTACTGAGAGCACAGAATTTCCACCAGCACCACCACCTGAAGCGACTGTAGCAGCAGTTCCAACATATCTAACACCACAGGCAACGGTGATGACAGCAACAACAGAATCAGACACAGCCAAAGCAACGACTCCGATCAAGGCCATGCCGGCGAAACTTGGTGAGCCTGCAACAGCAGCACCAACAACCACCATGTCAACACCCACACAACCAGCAAAAGCAGCAACGCCAACCATCGCAACAACAGCACCTGCAAAACCGCCGACACCAACACCATCACAACCACCACATCCAATTCCGGCGATGCCATCGCAACATCATCCACCACCAGCGAAGCCAGCGGCAACAGCAACTCCCGAACAATTAACGCCAGCCCGATCACCAGCACCAACACCATCATCACAACCAAAACTACCAATGGCAAAAGCCCCAGGACCTATCAATAGACCAAGGTCGCCTACGGAGGCAGAGACGGGAGCAATGCCAACACGGTCCGAACCATCAAGAACTACAACCACCACACCTGGCCCCAAAGCCACCACAGAGAGAACGTGGCGCGGGGCAGGTAAAGCCGCTACACCTCAATCACAGCCAACACCAGGAGCAAAGGAGTCAGCACCAAAACCATCACCACCAGCTACAAGAACACGAAGAGCCACGGACACTGCTACAGCAACAACAGCAACAGCATCACACACATCACCGCGCATTGCGCCAAGTAAATCACCATCTCCTGTTAGGTCACCCTCTAGCGGCACCGAAGTGGCGGCAAAAGCCAAAGCACTGAGGCGAGTTCCCCGCCCAGTGCCTAAGGGACCACCACGGGGGTCGGTGGGAGCCACTGTTACCGGCGCAACGCCGGCCAGTAAGGCACCACCTCCAAAGGCCCCGGAGCCTGGGGTGACCATGAGCGTGGGGATTGAAGGCATGTCTATGCCGGTGGAGGTACCTACCCCGACAGTCCCTCTTAACTTAGCCGGACCTCCTAGAACGATTCCACCTAGACCTGGGGCCCCTAATGAATCAGGAACAATGTTAAAGGAACCCCCAGCAGAACCATCCTCATCCATGAGGGCACCAGTGACACCACCAAAAGAGCCCCCTGGACCTCCACCAATGCAGCCGAAGGAACCGCCTGGGCCACCACCAGGGTGGACCCCTGAAACAAGTGAACATCCTCCTAAGGCTAAAGCCAGGGTGAGAATTGGATGGGGAGAAGGTGAAGTCAGAATGACGTCCGAAGTGAGATCACTGAGACCACGGGGTAAGGACCAGTAACTACACACGCATACCTGGCAGATGATGAACTATTCCAACCACCGACCAAGGCCCTAATCATTGATGAACATCACGATGTACCAGCCTATTTTCAACGACACCAATATGAAGTAGATGTTATTGACCCTCGGACCATCTTGTACACCAAACATCAAGCACCGAAGAACATTAGACTCGGCCATTATAAATTTGTTTGGATAAATGCCCCCATTCGAGGTAAGCATATCCCTCCTGATAAGTATAGTGCTTGTTTAGAAGAGGTGAGGCAGCTGCTGCTAGCATCCGAGGAGTCAAACACCTTCTGTGTCCTGATTGGAGCTTTCGGCGGAATTTGGAGACATCCCGGCATTGAACAAGTTGCCAAGACCGAACACTGGAAGAAGTGCTACCATAGGTTATGCCATTTCAGTTTGAAAGTAGACCACTCCTCCAAGCATCCGTCCAGTGCATGCATCGTGACCTTGTCATTTTGTCTACCGTCCATTGTCAGTCACTCATGTAAATGTGAAGTGACCAATCATTACATGGACTGGTTAAAAGAATATTGTGACAAGCAGCGATGTGATGCCATGCGCTCCATATCGTTAGCCGTACTCAAAGAATGTGCATCCGAGATGATGATTGATCCCATGGGTGAGGTGTGCACTTCAACTTCACAGGGAACACCCGACTTGCACGGTACAGACCAGCCGGTCGACCGTGAAATCGATGAACATATAAGAGAGGATCAGCAGGATGCATATCCCACTTGGCAGAAAGTTCAGCAGAAAGAAAAGGAGAAGAAGCTCAAAGCTGAGGGCAAGCACAATCCGAAGAAACGCAAGTTTGTCATTGAGGATCACTACGACGACTGCGGCAATGATCTTAGTGGATTAGGACCCCATGTAATGGAAGAGGATAACTTAGCCCCCCAAGATTTAGCCCTTTTCTTAATGACCAATTATGCCAATTCCAGAGTACGCCAATCTGAACCACTCGAGCATGCATTGATTCAAGCCAGCGCCGACTCGTCACCTTTAGATGTCATTGAGATCTGCGGTGGTGAAGCCAGATGCACCACAGTAGCCATCCGCCGAGGACTGAGAGCTGGAGACAACTTTGACATCATATGTTCATGTGACTTGAATGATGAATCCAATCAAAACAAAGTCATCAAGTATATAAAGGAATCCAAACCATTGGTTACTATCATGGCACCCACGTGCACACCTTATGGACCCATGTCAAATATGGTTAAACATGTCAATTGGGAGTCATGGAAAAGAAGTTTGGATTATGCACGACCTCATGGAAAATTTTGCGGACGTGTTGCATTACTTGTTGATAAGATGGGTTTATTCTTTATAACAGAACAACCACATCCATCAAAACTTTGGGAAGAATCCGAATGGCAAGAAGTATTAAAATTGCCTACTACTGTCAGCATCGTGATTCACCAATGTATGACAGGCCAAAAGGGCCCTGATGGAGGACCAGCGAAGAAACCCACAAGATTCATCGCTAACCATAGGACTCTCTTAGAACCATTGACCAAGTATGTTTGTGATGGAAGTCATGAGCATGAATTACTCGAAGGAGGGAAAGCTAGCCATTGTAAACTGTGGACATGGAAACTAGCTACATCTATAGTAGACGGAATAACCAACCTTCGAGAACTGGTCAACTCCAGAGAGTACGCCTATCCAACTATCGGCACGAGCACTGATGCATCCGAGCCAAGCAGTGAACCCGCTGATGATCCAGATAAGAGACCAGCAGTTTGCCCAGGATGTAAAGGACATCTAAATAGGAATGACCCAAGGCACACTCGTGACCCTGATACTTGTAGATATCCTTTAGATGCCCCCGTAATATGGACATGTCCTGGATGTAAGAAAATGAAACCTGCTGGTGACAGTTCACATACTTATGCCCAAGGTGAGTGCAAACACATGACCATAGCTCACCGTAAGGGCATTCATCGAAAAGGCCATCATCCCAGAGAACCAGCCAAGCGGGCTGATGAACTTCCGGTTCAAGACTCTCAGGCCCAACTGCCTGATGGAACCGATTTGGGAGCCGGTGAAGGAGCTGCTAGTAGTTCAGCCGTAGGGGCAGCACCTCCAGTAGAAGATAGGATTGTCCCCTACAATCCAACGGCGAACCCGCCGAGAGCAGACTCCGAGGCCCTTATCGAAAGTTCCGGGATGCGGCCGCAGGCAGTGAACGTCCATCTGACTGGTCTAGATTTGATGTCACTCATAGTCTAAAAGACTTGAAGTAGTCATGAACCAACAATTATTCGAACACTCAGGAAGCTGCATTTAAGATGGTGGCATGCAGGACCCACCAACATGACTAGTGTTTTAAGAAATGCAGGCATACCTGAAGAAGTCATAAGCTACATTCCTGACATCATTTCAACCTGCCGTGAATGCCGCAAGTGGGCACCAAAAGCCAAAGATACTCAACCCTCTGTTTCTTTGGCCATGAACTTTAACGAAGTAGTAGAAACCGATTTGATGTTCTATCGAGAATTTGTTGTACATCACTTTATTTGCAGAGCGACAAGATGGCATGTTGCTGTGGAAACTCCTAACAAAACAGAAGACCAATTAATCACGAACTTCCACACAGCATGGGTATCCATCTTTGGCCCACCTCAACAGCTTGTCACCGACAGTGAAGCTGGTTTGACTTCATCCAGCGCTGAAGCAAGATTGAAGCGTATGGGTGTAGTCTTAAAGGTAAGAGGCAAGGACCAACACGCTCGGTACATCGAGAGGAGAGGAGCGATCTTAAGACATGCAATGCATGTGATGGAATCCCAAGCCATAAGAGAAGGTATTGACATCAACTTCCCATCATTACTTGCCAATAGCGTCTTTATGGGTAACGCACTAACACATGTAGGAGGAGTTACACCCTACCAGGTAGTGATGGGAAGACAGCCAGCTTGCCTTCCGCCAATCACTGACAACGCCGGCTTGGAAGAGAGAGTTGATGCTCGCATCCGCGAACTTGCATTGCAGTCTATGGTTTCAGCCACGAGTGCATCTCGTATCAAAAGAGCTTTGGGGTCCAAAACTGCCTTGTCGGGAGAAAACCGTTTTGCAAAAGGAGACTTGGTAGAGTTATACCGAACGCCCCCGAGCAAAGACATGAGTGGCTGGACCGGTCCATATGAAGTCGTAGAGTGTGTAGCCGCAGATGGCATTGTAGCTCTTAAAATAAATGGACAGACCAGACCATATCGCCTCCAAGATGTACGCCCAGCACAATACTATGCAACAGTTTCTCTTTATGGACACACCAATGCGGATATCTGTTTGAATGCCATGGAATACATCCATCAATTTTTGAATGAACTCCCTGATGGCCGTGTTGAAGTTTTTGGGTATGTAAATGACAGACTGACAAGAACCACCAAGCGATGGCCCAAAATTTCAAAAGCACTAGAGTTCATCATAACAAATTCCCTCCAGATGGATGATATCTGCACTGTAAGAATTGGACATAAAATCAAACAGCTGCAAGATCTGGACGACAGATACCGCAATGTGATTTTCAATTGGAACATGAACAACCCAGATGCAATGCTCATACATGTTGCTGATCATCCGAGACAAAACATCAACAAAATCTTTGGTCCACAGGAGTCCTTCGTCGCAACAATGCAGTGTTTTATGCTAGACAGAGATGTCGGAATGACACTTGATGATTTTGAGGAGAAAGTGCTGGACCGTCCGTCGGCTATGGCGCATCTCGATCGAGAGATCGAGGTGGGTCGTAGTGATGGGCGGCTCAGTACGATCGCCGAGGAATCACAAGTTAGCATTGACTCTCCAGAGGTTGAAGCATTGTACTTGCAACACTTCGAAGGTGCTCCCAAAGAAATCCAAAGTGATCTCAAGGAGCTGTGCTGGGTAGTTCTCAACGAACCAGTAAATGAAGTATCAGATGTGGAGATTAAAGATGATTGGTGTTATTTTACAAGTCCAGACAACCATAATGATTGGGATTCAATACCACCAACAGTTAGTCCAGATTTCGATGAGTATGATCACACTTTTGAGTTTGATGAAAATGATGAACCATTCCTGAAAGTGTTGATCTCAGAGAACATCACTGAATGCTTCCAAGACAGTCGCGATGTGTCTAAACCCAATTTAATGAAAGTATTCCTTAATGCAGAAGCCAAGAAAGAAGTCATCGAGAGAGATACTGATTTGCTCACAACTAAGGAATTAATAGACCATCGCAAAGAAGTTGATGAAGCAACAGTTAAGGAGTATGAAACCTGGCATAAATATGGTTGTTTTGAACGAATCCCCAAAAAGAAGTGTAAAGTTCTGATCGACGCCAAGCTAGTTTCTAAGCGGAAGTATGTAGACGAGAAGCGCATCATCAGGATGCGGTTGGCCTTGCGAGGGTTCAAGGAACCGCAAACCGAAGATGAGGTGAACTTCTCGGCCACTGCGCAAAGAACATCCCAAAAGATTCTAGCCAGTGAAGCAGCCTGCCACAAAGATTGGAGTTTTGTCGCTGTGGACATAAGTAAAGCATTTCTTCAAGGGCTTACCTTTTCCGAGATGAATAAGTTGACTGGAGAGCCCGAGAAACACATAAGCTTTACCGTCCCGGCAGGAACAGCCAAACACCTCAGACGGATCCCAGGATATGAGGATTTTGATGAGCGAACGGAAGCTCTCAAATGCTTGAAGCCTGGCACTGGCTGTAGAGACGCTCCCAGAGCATTCAACTTGAGGCTAATCAACATCCTCAAGGAATTAGGGTTCCGAGCATCTTTGTATGACCCCCAATTGTTAATGTTACATAAGAAAGAAACCCTAGTCTTAGCCATAACCGTTCATGTAGATGATATTAAAATGGCAGGTATGAAATCAGAAATAGATTCTTTGGTTAAAACCCTGGAAAGGCACTTTGGGAAATTGACTTATCAAGAAAGTGAATTTACAAACTGTGGTATATGTCATAAAAGACTCCCAGATGGAACCATCACTCTTGATCAGACAGAATATCTTAGTGCATTAAAACCTATAAACCCAAAACACTACGCCAATCTCCAGAAGGACGCACCATGCCCCGAGCACCTCAGAGCGCTGTATTGGAGCTTGTTAGGAGCCGTTGCCTATTCCGCCCTAACACAGGCGTGGGTCTTAGTCTACATAATTTCCCTCCAACGTGTAACTCAGAACCCCACTGTTACACATGTCAAAAGACTGAATGCACTCACCCGAGAGCTTCAACGTCGTCCCCAGAAATTAGAGTATAGCTCAATGACTTGTAGCAGGGTTGTTGAGCTATATTCTGATTCAGCATTCTCCAGAGAAAATGACAAGGGATACGCTTTGAGAGGTGCAATATACCTTCGAATGGGCACTGATGTGAGAGGAGTAAAGAGATGCCATTTGATTGAGGCCGTTTCTCAATCTCATAAGCTCGTGGTGCGCAGCACATTCGCCGCTGAGCTGTTGGCACTCACAGCATCCGTTGATCAAAGTTTTATAATCATAACTACCCTTCATGAAATATGTTTCGGACCTCTTAGCCCCCAATCCAGTATAAATTTAAGAGAAAATGGTGGTTACCTTATCGAACTCTATGTCTGGATAGACGCCAGGTCCGTTTTCAGTGCGGTGGAAAATGAAAATTTCAAATACCCAACGGAAAAGTCACTACTCTCTCATATCTCGTGGATTAAACAGTTGACCACCTCGAAGATCATCAACATTTTAGGCTGGGTCGACACACGCGACATGATAGCCGATGGAATGACCAAAGGTTCCATCGATCGGTCGCAGTTAATTAGTGCTATGAAGGGGTTTGTACGAAGACTACACCCCGCCGAATTCATGAAGACCAGAGGGACACGTCCTCTGGCAAGCACAGATACTGACGTTTGAGCTCGAGCCAGTTACATCATCTTACCAACTTACAGGAGAACACCCGACTTGAAAGGTACATGATCTATCATACCTCAGGCACATTGTTGTCCATGTAACTGTTCTGGCTCTAGAGCTCGACCTAGGTAAACACAAGACTTCGTCACAAGCGGACAGAGGAAAACAGACATTTGCGGAAACAGTACTTCTTTGTCACTTTAGTTCCTCTATTTTTCGAGTAACCATCTATAAATGGGCCATCTATACCATGGCTATGTTAAAGAACCAGAGGGTAGTTAAAATGGCCCACCAGATCCTTTGCACTGGACGAGCTGGCCAAAGCGCGGCGCGGACATCCTGTCCCGGCCCTCACGGAAGTGCCAGAGGCCATTGATGCCGGTTGAACTACTCAACAATTGGGATTTCACCATGAAAACTCTGGAAATGTACGCATTTCAATTTGGTTTAACATGTTTAACCCCATGAAAACAATGAGGATGATATAACATGATACAACATGATATAACATGATCTAACAGTATCGTCACAGGAAGTGCGGATGGTATGAAATGATTGGTGGTTCAAAAGGGGGAGGAATCCCTCTATGAAAATCAACGGAGATCTCCCACCTTCCATGCGCCAGGATCTGCTTCGACCACCTTGGATCGAAGTGCCCACGCGCGCAGATGCCGCTTTCAGGCGACGGGGCAAGGGCCGCAGGATTTTTACATCTTTGTCAAACAATGGATGCTTTAAGAAAGAACATTTTTCGATTTTTTTCCCCGACGATTTGACTTGACCCCAACATCGTCAACCGTTCTTGTTTTGAGATTGAGAACAAAGACCAAGCCACTATGTCTCAGGAGGCTTCTGCGCAAGAAGTCATGATACTTCATTACCCCAAGACCCAGCTCAGCTGCAAGGAAACAGCATGATGAGTTGGAGGCAACCGCAGTTCTTGGTCTGGCAGAAGATGGGAATTGCTGGCCACTCTTCCAAAGTTTTCTTTTTAGAAACCCCAGACTGGTGAGTTTTTTCAGAAAACCTCCAAAACAAAAAAAACTACCTGGGGGTATCAAAAAACGTCTGGACCAGTACAGTAGCCGGACATGTGCCAAGTGTTCATGATTTTGTGGACATTTGGACATCCTGGTGAGGTGCGGTTAGGTTTCCCTGGTTTCCCCAAATTTGCCAACAAAAATGGACCCCCAAGGACAAATTTCCCAGGCTTGTTTCGGCTTGGCGCTGCCCTCTTCTGAGATTTGGACATTTTCCGCCAGGTTCTTTGCACCGCGGACTGTCATCCAGCCAGTTCCTGAGAGTCCAAATTGGACAGTGGAGTTGTTGCAAAGTCGATAAACCGAGGGTTTCGATTTTTTGGTGAAGGCTATTGGTCTGGCACTTGTTCGGTCAGCCCATCAAATGCAGCCTGTATCATTCAGTTCAGCAAGTGTTGACCCCCTTGGATGTTGAAGTGCACGCTGCAAAGCCTGCGCAAAAGATCTTGCTAGTAGTTGGTAGTCTTTCTCTCCTCTTCACAACGATTTGGTACGTAGGAAAAGCTCTTTGCGCTTGCTCAGATGATCAGATTCAGGAAATGGATGAAGCTGGACTTTGCTGGCATTGCTGGCACAAAGATGAATGCAATGGTCGGCCAACCGAAATAAAGGCCAACCTGTTCAAAATTTTAACATCAGATCTGTATCAAGGATCATCAAGGGCAATCAAGGGTTCCAAAGCGATTTTTGCGATGGTTTTGTCTGATAATAGGCTACCCGTAAATTTGTTGCTTCGTATTTCCCATTCACATTTCTATTTGAAGGGCATGTCCCATTTGACACACCCAAAAGTGTTTGAAACGTGACACAGGAGTTGTTGGAGTTGTCCCTTCGCTTGAGCAAGTCAGCCTCCATGAGCCATCGAGCTCGAATCGCTGAGACTTGGTTTAAGCTACGTGGCTAGTGAGGTCCAGTTTCGTCAGTTCTCACTCTAGTCACTTACTATACTGACTATATCATTTGGCTTCACTAGCTATAAATGTGGCTAGTATACCACTAGTATACCACTGACTATACTATACTATATATATATATATACATACATATACTTATGTGGCTAGTAAATGGTTCTTTTTTTGATCCGGATGATCCCAGGCTAATGGCTCCGAGGTTCCCGAAGTTCCCCACAAGATCCCCATGACTCACCACAGACCTTTCCCCAAAGAAATCAGATCTTTTGGGCAAAAAACAACCGCCAGAAGCCTGAAGACCCTAGGGAATTCCCTAGGGTAAACTCACATAGATGTGAAAAAACCCATGGTTTCCAGTTCGGAACATGATCTTTTATGGTGCAACTCCACAAGGGTTCGTTTAGGGGATGCCCGAGGAAGAATGCTGGCCCTACATCCAGCGCTTGACCGAAGAGGTGGAGGCTTTGGCTCCTCGAAAGCTGCTGGTGCTTGGCGGCCTAGGAGCTGCTTGGATGCGGCAAACATGGGAGGGCCAGCAATTTTTTTCCGCAAAAACATATGGGAAGATGGAATTTGGGAAGAAACTATGGGTTTTGTCCCTGCTAATGGGGCGTGCCCCTAAAATCCATTGGTGAATCATGTTCACGCTAAGAATTACAATCTCATTGGGCTATAGCATGTTATAGCCCATTTTCCATAGCCCACCCATCAAGTCAGAAATCCTGGGCGAGTTTTGACGTGTAACACGAGGTGTCAGCCGTGCGGGCTGCAAAGGCTGGTGGAGATGTGGTGTTGTTACTTCCAGATGCCAACGAAACCATGCAGGAGGTCCTGCAACAAGTCATGCGCCAGGGAGCCAAGTGTTCTGGGCCGATTTCATCTGCATCTTTAGTTAATTTAGTTTCCCTCAGATGTCAGGAAAGGAATTGGAAAGGATATCAACATGATTCAACATGATTCAACATGAATCAACCTTCAGCAGGTCCTGTTTGGTCCGTGGCTGGTCATCTCAGGCGACAATGGCGTCTCTGAGCAGGTCCGGGTTGTGAGCGCAGTGACTTCCCTCGACCTGGAAAGCTTTGATGCCTGTGCCTTGGAAGGCGTGGAAACATGGCAGTCCGGGCAGTTTCAATGGGAAGATATGGGAAGATGATAAATAAACCATCCACTTTTTTGGGTATCCCAATTTTCAGAAAAACCCAGGTGCCCCTCATGGTCAAGCTATGTCAAGCTAATCCGCTTGGTCAACAAAGATGTCTCAATCTCGAAGGTCTAGGCTCTGTTGAGATCACAATGCCGCTTAAAGATGGACACCCAAAAGGGGAAAGGAATTCAGATTTGGACCATTCCGAGCTCGCCATGTTTTCTGTGGCGGACTCCATTTCCGTGTGCCAAAATTTGATTCACACAGGGCTTGCCTAAACTTTTGGAGCAAAGCCACCATCAATGTCTATGCGGGGTTTACAGGACGGTATTTTCACCCTTGAAAGCCACAATCCCTCGCGCCTGTCAGCGAAAATTGCCTTTTGAAAGGTTGAAACAAATTGTTAAACATCATAATGTTTTTTTTAAAATCGCGTTTGACCACAGTTTTGGAACCCTCTGTCGGTCAACTTCACTTTTTACCCTCACATGTTTACTTGCTTTTGCAGTTGCCTGGCAGTCGCTCGCACTGCCGCGCGTAGGCCATCAAATCTTTGTTGATCTTTCCTTTCTTTCTAGTATGAATGCTCGGTGGAATCTTATCTTTGACTTTCTTCCATGTGCAATCGATTCCACCTGTGTGCACCCACAAGGCTTGCTTTGGGCCTCGTAGCAAGTGCAAGAGAAGATTTTGTCAACGTAGCCTCAATATAGTCAGCAAGTGCAAGAGAAGATATTGTTAACGTAGCATCAATATAGTCAGCAAGTGCAAGAGACGATCTTGTTAATCTAGCATCAAGGTAGTGTGCATGTGAACATGAACATTAATAGCGCACCCCTCTCCCCCACCCTACCCTACCCCACCAAAATCAAAGAGAAATATTGGCCCCGCCAGCATAAATGTGACATTTTCGGCATATTGGAATACCATGGCTTGGGGGGGCAGGTCACAGCCAAATGCTTGCAGGTTTGGAGCCCGATGGAATCTTTGGCAGCGGCGTTGTGGAGATCTGGCAGAAGCTACAGCCGAGGATGAGAGCCAAGGCAGCCAAGCGGGAAGGGATGGGGTCACCTGTTTGAAGATATGGCTTTAAAGAATTTAAAGGATTTTCACGGTTTATCAGGCTTCATCATCTTTTTTCTCATTGAGATGACATTCCTCCATTTTCAGACCTGTATTTGAGATATCGGATTGGATCCGACTTGGGCCTTGAAGATGTGAAAAGAATGGCTAGAAATGCATGATTCTGGGGCTAGGGCTTCCATTGGGCTGCAGAGATTCAGCAAAAGATATTGAGTTGCTTGATGGTTTCTGAAGCGTCAAAGCGATCTTAGCTGGGCTGGGGAACCTTAGATGGGTAGTTCAGCATTGTATACAATCTTTTGCCATAAATAGGCTGATCATTAGCTAACCGGCCAAACACGGCACATTTTTTTTGCAGGGTATCGACGATTGGCCATGTAATGTTTGGTTAATAATCATCCATGGTTTATCAGGGGTGATGTAACATATTAAAATCACAGAACTGGGGTGGAGTTCCTAAATATGACTCAACAACCCGATTGATAATAAGGTTATATTGGCATTGGAGCGGC
Source organism: Cladocopium goreaui (assembly GCA_947184155.2). NCBI lineage: Eukaryota > Dinophyceae > Suessiales > Symbiodiniaceae > Cladocopium > Cladocopium goreaui. The sequence continues at coordinate 35,371 of CAMXCT020002777.1, read as the reverse complement.
CCATCTAAGATTGGCATACTTTCTTTATCAGCAGCTTTAGGACATCTTCATATTCCCATCATATTCCCATTTTTTTGTAGAACTTCGAAAGAATCTTCCTCCATCTTCGCAGAAAATCTAGGGGACCGGATCCCCATGTCTCAGACGTCTCGGTGGCACCATGGCCGCCATGGACCGCCAGGTCTTTCCGCAGAGTCTGCAGATCTCCGTGGCCTTGGCAAAGGCTCGCCTGACAGAGGCGGCCGGTGTCAAGGTGGAGCTGGCAGCCTGGCAGCTGTGCCGAATCCGATTTCTGGTAGAAGAAAGAGGATATCAATCTGGTGTAAACTACTGTAAACATATAAACATATAAACATATATATATAATTATATATATATTATATTATATGTATAATTATGTGTATATATATTATGTATATATATATATATAGATTATGTATATATATAATATACTGATGGATGATGGGGTGTATACCGTATACCCAAAAAAACAACCATTTCTATGGGGAAAACAATGGTAAACTATCAGATTTTGGGCTAGTTTTCAGACAAACCCAGATGGAACATGGGATGTAAGCCACATTACTGGGTATCTTAAAGTTAATTGCCAGGCAAAAGAACACATTGGTAATGTGGTGACCCCCAACATAGATGGTAAATGGATGTTCATGGTCCAAAATAACATCATATCAAAGGTTTCAGCATGTTTTATATAACTATCCCCGGAAGAGATTACAAATGCGCCAATCAACAAGACTGCTTGAACATTTTGTAGCCATTTTGGTGAGCACAGTTTTTGTTGAGGACTTTTTAAATGGTGATCTTTTGGACACGCTTTTCACAACAATTAACCTCTCTATATTGATGCAGCTGTAGGATTGGGCCCTTGCTGTTTTTGCCCTTCCGCCAAGGATCTCTTTGCAGACTCGCACGGCGGGCTTGCACCAATACCTCAGGCGGTTCCACCTCTTGATACAGGCACTGCTTGCTACTTGTCGCTTTGATCCGTAAGCTGAAACTGCTGAAACATATCGCTTTCGTTCAGCACTTTTGAAACGCTGCTCCTATCACATTGCTTCTTCCACCCCATTCACCGGCTGGGTTCAACCTTGGATCTGAAGGTACTCCCATCGTGCCCCAAACGGTCAGCACCAAGAGCAGATGTTTGGACCTCCGTTTGGACGAACCCTTTGAAGCAACATCAGGCGCTCACGGCCTTGCATAAAGTCCAGAAGCCTCGTTCTGTGGATGGCCACCTTTCAAAAGCCACTTGAGACAACGAAACAGCAGGCAACAGCCACTGCTTGCCTACTTGTACATTGGTTGGAAGACGATCCAAATGGACTCATTTTTTCCCATTTGTCCCAACTGCAAAACCACCAACCAGTGGCAGCCGTGGTTCCACAAGGAGAGCTGCAACTTTCCATCCTCGAGTCCAAGCCCGTCGACTCGCTGCTGCTCTGCTGGGAGGTGGCTTTTGAAAGCGGCGAAGGCGCGGTGATCTGGGAAGCTCCAGTGGCTGAAGATCTGTGGATACTGCAGACATGCTGTGGACATCCTAGGGTCAAGGTTGTGGTTGGTTTGGTACTCGTACCGGCAGCAAAGAAGCGTTTCCGCAGCGTTCCCACATGTAATCATGGAGAAAATTGTGGGGAATGGGGAACCAAGAAGTTGCTTTCAGGAGTCAAGATGCGTCCTGGTGCTGCTATTCCCAAAGGTAAGGTGAAATCCCTTCATCATTCAACTCCGGGTTTCCTAAAATAGGGGTACCCCACATCATCCAAGTTATGGATGACCATGACTTAGTATTGAAACAACCATGGTGACTCGGGATATATACCCCAATTTTAGGAAAGCTCCAAGTGAACATCATTTCAATTCGTTTCGATGTGAGGGCCTGGCTCTATATATCTAGACCCTGCAGGGCTCGTCTGCAGGTTGGAGCGGCGAGAGCCTACAAGCATTGCCTGCAAGGTATGGGGCTCAGTTGGGGAAACGAAGACATCGATGAAGCCGCAAATGGAGGAAGTCAGGTAGTGATAGAATAGAAAAGAACCGGATATGATAAGAACAGAAAAAACACACAACATATTAGAACAAAACAAATCAAGAGAAATTTTGATGTTTTTCCCCCAGCCTAAAATAAGCTGTCTGAGGTTAGAGATCCTTCCAGCTGGCCACTGTGTGGACCTGCGATGGCACTGCAATTTGCAACGCGTGTGGTTCGAGGTGGAGTCAGCGTGGTCATGGTCATTGTGGAAAGCCGTCGAGATGCTGCGTTGGTTTGCTGGTTGAAGCAACGGCTCTAAAAAGTTGGGAACGGACCCCGTGGCTTTTCCTGCTAGACATAAACAAAATTAGACAAAATTGACCGCCATATTCGGGGTGATTTTTTTGTGCATCCCATCTTGGAGGTGCCACAGCTTAACCTCTTTGCCACTGCACCTTTGCCTCGAGTCTTCTTGCTCGCCACTTGATTCCTTTGGGGCAGGGGTTGTGGATAAACTCACCAATGCTTTGTGGGGCCTGGTATACGTTCCATTTCCATCCATTTCCGGTATTTGGGTTTCTGTGAGAACAGGGGCACCCCAAAATGCAGTCGTTAATCATCGCTAAGCCTATTGAAGTTGCATACTGGTATACCAATTTTCGGACTGACCCATTTGAAGCAGAGCAGGACAGTAGAATAGTACAACACATGACATGCTTGTTATGGACTGTAGCCACAAGTTATGGAGACTACACAGGCTTGTCCATCAACAATGTCTGTCTTCAACCATGTATTGTTGTACATGTTTGTTTCTTGCTGATAGTAAAAACTATAGTAGGCACTGGGGAAGCTAGATGTCATGAAATTGCCTATCAATTTGGTGGAACTTGACAATATGGAGATGTTTTGAGCCTGGAACTGTGTCATTTCACCAGTGATATGTGTTGGTTTACAAAGCATAGTAACTAGTTCGATGTATCCTTGATATCTCTACCATAAACCAAGCAGTCATTGGAGTGATGTTCACATGATGTTCACCAAGTTGGATCCCAGGATTGGTATGCCCAGATGTTGAACGATACTGCCCGAAACGTGGCCTTCGAGCACGGTCTCCAACGTTCGCTGAGAGAAGGAGGCCGCGCAGCGTGGCTGGAAAGGGGGGGGTGGGAGATGGTGATGGCCCAGGTATGGGATAAATCCCAGGTGTAATATACCCTTTGCTAAACTAACTTTTCTACGGAAAATCACATTTTTTTATAAGTAAATCATGGTAAATCAACTATAAATCAGCAATTTTCCATAGCTATGTTAAATGGTTCCTACAAGAATATAGGTGTTAGTGGATGGTGAAGATTAAGACACTGCGACACAGCTCCTTGCAATCAAGATTGTGTTTTAAGCCACGGTCTCAGACCACCGGTAGCTGATGACTTCGAGTCTACATGAAGGCTGGGAGTTTTGGTGAGATTCTCATTACTTGGTGGATAATAACCTTTTTTTTGTGCTCAAACCTTTTGCGTTTTTTTTCTTGGTACGTCCCACATCGTTTGGTGGTAAAGCCAGCATTTTTTGACACTGGGCCGGGTGCTGAATCCCACCAACGAACATATGCTGGTCATCTGAATGCCACATCGCCACATATTTTTTGGCGATATCTCTTGCCTTAAAGCCAAAAAGGCTCAAACTCAAAGCTGTCAAATCAGTTCTTTTTGCCAAAGAAGTTCACGATTTTCCAACAGGAACTTCTCAAGATTTTCCCCATCCTTTTCTTACTGGTGCTTAGTAGGGAATGGATGGGAATGGGGGGATGGGATGATGATTACTAGTGATTAAGGATCATTCCCATCCATTCCCTGCGTTTAGCAACAGTAAGTTTTTTCCAAAGCTTCCCAAATTTTTCGCCGTTGCGCCGAGGTGGTTGACCTGGGCTGCGGCTGTGGATTGCTGACCCGCCTGGCGCTGCGGCAAGGCGCCAGTGAGGCCTTGGCGGTGGAAATTGCGCCGCACCTGGCGCGGCTGGCACGGAGGATGCTGCCGGAGGCTGCCGGAGGGGGGCCTTGTTGTAACTATGATGTATACATATACTTATATATATATGATATATGGTATATGATATATGGTATATGATATATGATATATGATATATGATATATGGTATATGATATATGATATATGATATATGGTATATGATATATGTTCTATAGAATGATTAGACGTAATATATGGTTGGGGGTCATGGTTGCATCAATCCTTCGAAATTTAGAGTCCAAGCCGGTCCAAAATGAGAGTTAACAATTGATATAAACCCTTCGAATTTACGGGTGACAGATGGAACAAGAACGATGAAACATCATGGTTGAACCAACGAGGAAGAGTTGAATTGTGGCGGTGTTTCTTCTTCTCTTTCTCTTGCGATTCAGCAAGGTTTGGCCCATCCAAGTTACTGTTTCTGGGGTGCCATGGAACTGAGCTAGAAAGCGAAGATCGATTCGCAGAGGATGGTTGAAACAACAGCAGAAAATTCATTTTTTCCTGCTCCAAATCCTTTGGTTTTGCGAGGCCAAAGTGATCTGTGGTGATCTGCGGGCAGTCATGGTGGATGAGGTTCCACGCCTGTCACCAATGCTCGGGGGATGCCATACAGGGTATGAATGAAGCAAACTTTGGCGCCCCAAAAGTGGATGCTTGAATAATTCAAAAAGTCACGAGACATGGCTGGTTCAGTGAAATAATACTCCAATTGAACAAAACTATATAAATGGTTACAGACCACACATCAACGGTTCAATCCTGATCAACTATTGTGGTTTCCCCTGCCCAATTTTTTGACATGTTTCCCGCCCATGGCTTAGCCTACTGGTGAGGCGGAAAGGTTTGATGTGGTCGTGGCAGAGCTTTTGGATGCTGGTGGATTGGGGGAGAAAATTGTCCCGTTCCTACGGCATGCCAAGAGCAGGAGGGGCTGGGGTCGAGACCAACTGTTGTTTTTTTGGGAGTACCCTCTGGTTATTTAACATAGCCATGGTATAGATGGTCCATTTATAGATGGTTTATCTACTAATAGCATGGTGATTTTCCATGGCTATTGCTGTTAGTCATAACCAGAGGGTACTGTATTTGGTTCAACTTTTTGGGAGCAAAAGTCATGACGCTCCTGATGGTCTCGTGGAGGCTGCTGCGTCCTGATGGCTGCTGCATCCCAAGAAGACTGCGAATCCGCTCGGTCTTGCTGGATGTGCACTTGAGCAAGGGCCACCGAGTCGCCTGGGAGCCCAACCGTTGACTCAACGCAAGAAATGGGGATGATTTGAAGTATCCACTGGCAACGTCAACCACTTAAATACTCGAACACAGTTTCCAACCACTTCAACTTCACAAAGGTCGAAACCATCTTCTCTTCCAACCATTTTCCAACCGTTTTCCAGCCATTTTCCTGGGTTTTCTGCATCAATGAGGACTTAGCAGCTTGGGAGCCCTTCTGGCTCCCTGCTCGCGCCTCTCGTGGCGAGTGGCTAGGCATTGATCTGGATGCTGGTGCTGAATGGCAACCAGCTGCTTGGCTGAGTTGCTTCCACGACATCGCGAGGTAAGCATCCCAGAATGACTCACCCCGATGGTGGTAGGGTTGCACTTGGCAAGTGCACCAATTTTTCGGCCAAATTTCAGATGGTTGAAGACCAACAAAACTCGCCAAATTCATGGGCGATTTGAAGTTGCTGCCCCGTTGAGACTTGATATTCTGTCTGATTTTTCAGTTACTGTCGATCCATGATCCATCAATCAATATTAATCACTAAGGCTTCCAACATCATCGATCTCTTTGACTTGAAGCTTTCCAGCAAGTTCAGATGTGGCAGTGTGTCAAAACCTTGTACCCCTGGTGAACATCAAAATAGCTGGTAAATGGATGTTCATCCCCCTAAAAATGGTATTAATAGGTATTGACCCAACCCCATGTGTCTCGTCCCATCTTCCCATCTTTGTGGATTTCGTTGGGAAATTCGTTGGGAAATTGGGACATCTCCAGGAATTTCGAGGGCTCCCACTCGGATTTGATCGAGGCATTGCAGGTTGGGGCAGGGTTGGGCTGTGGAGAAAAAACACATTTTTTGCAGGTTGTTGTCCTGTTGGCCAGGGAAATCTCAGGTTTTTCCATAGCTTTTTAAGATTGCTTGTGATTGACAGCAGTTTCTTTGAATATCTTGGTAAATAGCTTTTCCCTTTTTGTGTGCGGCAAATGCCAGCAGCAGATAGATTTTTAGATGTTCCCAAGATCTGATATGAGGTCGGTGAAAGGCGATTGCTTGTTAACCCTTTTCCAGACCTGGAGGAGCGTGAGCATCTCTTTGAGCTGTTGGCGGATGCAGACTACAATGCTGTTGCATGGTGGTTTGAAGCCGCAACTTCGCCAAGATTTTGACGATGGGGGAACATACAGCGTCTTGAGATGGGGAGTAAGAGTCTTAGAACAAATATACAGTATCATGTGTACATATATATATATATAGATAATATAACTACGTATAACATATCATATATTTATATGAATTACAATGTATGTATATTATATATATATACATGGTTGAATCTTCGTCACACCTTGGAATGCTCAGATATCCTTTTCTTCATTCATTTCAAACCACATTCAAACTAGCTGGCTTTGACAATGAAGAGTGGGACTTCAGTGCCCAACACCTGCGCAACTGTTGCAGACTTGAAGTGCCAATCATTTTCTGTTGAATAAAGGGGAGAACTCCACTCTAAGGACTTGGGCATTGGTGAGCCAGGAGAGAGTGGACCCATCATTGGAGAACCCCCCCAAGTGCCATGTCAAGTGTCACTGCCATGTGGTGTTGCTCGGCATTTTTGAAGCTGGGACATGACGGGACCCATTAGCGCAACGTAAAGACTGACAAGTCAAAAGACATGGAGACACTGTGATCGATGGATGGAATTGCCTGTGAAGCTTCGTTTAGAACTGGCCATGGATCCATTTGAGCATGTCCTTGTAAAGAGTTATGGTTGCAATGATTATTCATATCATGTTTCTAACCCATTCCAACCCTCTCGAACGTTTTTTTTCTCTTTAGTGAGAAGGGATTCTGTGATGCTAGCTGCGCGTTCACAAGGCTATCATGAAGCAATCTATGGTTATGTGGGAGGCAGTGACTGAGACTTTATAAGAGGCTTTGTTGCCCCACATGGGTCCCGCGAAAGATAAACTTGGTGTTTGCGAAAGTCTTGCGAAAACAAGTCGAATTCTATTACGCGAAGAATGGCTGTTTCCGGATTTTTAGGAACTTGGATCAACCACCACACATTGAAAGACATCAAATCTCATTGGGGCGCACTATCATGCCCAATGGGTTACCATTTGGTTATTTAACATAGCCATGGAAGCCATGGCCCATAGAAATAGATGATCTTCCCAGCTATAAACCTCCATTTATGGTTGGGATTTTCCATGATTTTCCATGGCTATGTTAAATAACCCAATGCGATGTGGTCCTGCAGGATCATGCGATTTGACCAGTGCGCCGCGCCGTTTTCGGCCAGCCAAGTGTGATGCAACTCACTGGGTGCAAGCTGTTGCAGGTGGGGGCATGATATTTCCATATATATATAATATAATATAGAGTTATATATAATATATAGTTATATATATATAGTTATATATATATAGTTATATATATATTTCCCATGTCACAAATCCACGATCTGGAAATCCAGCATGGCAAAGGATTATGGAAACACGAACTTTCAATAGGATCCGAGTTCGGAACTATTTCCCTGATCCAATATCATTCAGACTAGCATGATTTCAACGTGAATTCATCTGGGTATGGATCAATACCTATAGATACATTTTTAATGGGTTATTCACATCCATAAATCCCAGCTATGACTTGGGGTTCACCAGGGGTACCAGGGTTTTGACTCATAGCCATCTGAGTTCACAGCGAAAGTTCCATATTTTGTTGGTGAAAAGTCTACCTCCGGCAATGAAACGTGGCTGGAAAATCCCCAGTGGGAACCTCCATAAACCGTTCGTTTCCCAGCTTGCCATGTTTGATTACCGAAGGGTAAGGGTATTCACCAATATTCAATCAATATCCAATTAATATTCAATTAATATCCAATCAATATCCAATTAATATTCAATTGATATCCAATCAATGTCCAATGAATATTCCATTTTCTATTGTATCGCCATGATCTATATCCCGATTAAACATGATTAATCCACCATTTTTGTTGCTTCAATCCGTCCGCGCAGGCCTGGGACGCTCCAGATCCGGCCGCAGCCTCACGATGCGCGTGCGGACGGACGGGGTGCAGATCACCTGGTTGCCGGAGGAGGAGGTACCTGGAGTCAGATGATGTGGAGCTGCAAAGCTGGAATTATGTGCTTAATTATGCTTATATACGTAACCCTTAAAACACTTATAAAACATTATAAAACAAGCCCAGCGAAAGCTACGACGAAAAAACAAGAGATTGAGCCCAGCCAAACCCTGCGGGAGGATGGCGCAGCGGCCCTCCGGGCGGCCCGCTCCACTGCTCTCCTTCTCCTCCCATCCACTCCCTCTCCTGCTTTTTCTTTTGTGCTCTCCTCGCTGCTCTTCTCTAGTTTGTCTTCTCTTTGTTGCTTTGCTTTGTGGTTTGCTTGCCCTTTCTCCGTTCCTCATGCTTCTTTGTTTGCTCTTCTCTTCCACCTCTACTTTTCTCCTATTCGCTTCTTCTCTTCCCCTATTCTCTTCTCTCTCTCTCTCTCTTCTCCTCCTCTCCTTACTATCCTGCTCTGCTCTGCTCTTCTCCCCTCTTCTCTCCCTTTAGTCTTGCCCTCCTTCCTCTTCCACTAATCTCCTCCTAGGCTCTCTCTTACACTCCTCTTGTTCTCTCCACTGTTCTTCTCTTCGCATCTGTGGATTTCTCTGTTCATCTCTTTTCTCTACTGGCCACCGCGGCTAACTCACTCTCCTCTCTCTGCTGCAATCCTTTCGTCTCTTCTCTTCTTTTGCTGCTCTCAGTTCGCTCTTGCTTCTCTTCTTGGTTCTCTTACTGTATCCCCTCTGTGCCCTTCCTGCCTCTGCTCTCCTGCTCTCCTCCTATCCATGTTGCTTTTCTCTTCAAGTCTCTTTTTTCCCTTCTCTTCTCTGCTCTATTCTTCTGCTTTTTCTTTTGTGCTCTCCTCTCTGCTCTTCTCTGCTTTGTCTTCTCTTTCCTCTTTTGCTCCCATGTCCTTCCACTTGCCCCAAGTCCACATCATTCATGACTTTCCTTGTCACTAACTTGTCACTGTCCTTGGTCCTTTTCCCTTCTGCTCCTTCCCTGCTCCTCTCCTTCTTTCCGTTCCCGACCTCTGTTTTGGATGCTCGTAAAGATATCAAAGCAAACATGTTTTTTAATCAAAAACTCAAGGTATATGTGCAGATCACGGGTGAAACCTGGACTTACACTTTGATTTTTAGAAATTCTGGACAATGGAAGCTAACTTATATATATATATAACATGCTATATCCATATACAACTCTTTCACGTACAACCTTTCACACACAACTCTTTCACACGCAACTTCGTCACACATATCTCTTTCACGCACAGACTGAACACACCAACTTCCACACACAACTCTTTCACACACACACACAAGCCCCTCTGCCACCACGAGAGTGGCGCTCAAGTTTCTTCATCAGCGGAGAGGGTTTTCTTTTGCGGTGCCTTAGGTGCGGTGGTTTGTCGCTCTTTCATTCCCTTTTGCCATTTGCCTCATTTCGTTGCCGTGCGCGTGTGATTTGCCTGCAGGGGCTCAGATTTCTTTGGTTTCAACCCTGATCATTTTGTTTGATTTGTGCCTATTTTGAGCACAACTGAAGCTCAATTACGACGCGCTTTCTGGTGCCTTGCTGGATCACTGCGTGGTGCTGGCTGACGATCACTGTGCTTGATCCAGGAACCAAATTCTGTGGGGTTGGCTCCCAGCGACGTGTTTCTGGCCAGAAGGTTCCTTTTGGGTCAATAAGTGTCCAGCAGCACGCGTGGCGCACTTGGTCCTTGCAACGAGGCCCACACGAACAGTTTTTTGATCCAGGTGGCAATTCAAAATTTTGGCTGGTTTTTCAGGACGAAGGTGAGCTGTCTGAACTTACCTGGCCTCAGGGATTACAACACATTTCTTTTTGGCATACAGAGCAAGAGGATTTTAAAGGGGTCGGCTCCCTTTTTCTGACTGGCCGTGTTTCCACATTAATTTGCAGACCTTTTTCCCGGAATTTCTGTGGTGAGTGGGCTGCAGCTGTTTGGTATTGCACTTCCATTGTTTTTCTGGAGGATACAAACAGGGGTGGGCTCCCTCTGAGAACTCACTGGCCCAGACAAGTGGATTTTACACAGTTAAGCGTGCTGGCCAATATTTCATTGCATCGAATTTCAGAGGCTGTCCTTCTACACCCTGACTGGTTGCAGAAGGCTGACAGTGCACTTCATCCTTGCCATCCTGCAGCTCGGATATTGAGTGCTTTTGCCACTGTTCAATTCCCTGCGACTTTCTGGCTAATTCTCTACAGTGCACTTGACGGTAATTTCAGGGGTGGGCTCCCTTTTCACCTGACTCACTGGCCCGGATTGATTTTTGGTGATTTCATTCATTTCCTTGAGAATTCACTGGTAGCAGCACAGAGTTTTCGACACACGGTGGAGTGGGCTTCCAAACTGATTGTCCCAGCACTGGTATCACAGAGGGGTTGGCTCCCTTACACTGACTGGCCTCTGGGCGCTTGGCTTTTTCATACAGGCAAGAAACACTACACAGTTTTTCAACTCCTCAGAACCACTTTGCTGGTTGCAACATCAGGGGTTGGCTCCCTTAAACTGACTGGCCAAAGCTGCTTACAAGACTGTTTTCACTGCAATCTATTTACGATTTTTCAAGAGTTTATATTTCAGGCGCATTGGCACATCTTTTTTCTGGGAATCTGCGCACTTCTGCTGGCCAACGTTGCCCTTAAGTGGCTGATTTCCCTTGGACAAACCACCACCACCTATTTGAACTTTCAGCGGCATTGCATTGAAACCTGGAAACTTGGCGCGTTTCGACCTACGGGCTCGTGCAGGTCTGGTCCCAATTCCAGACGCAGTTCGGCGCGATCAAACCGGGTCTTTGGCTTTTTGCTCTTTTTCCTGGCTCTTTGTGTTCTCTACTACAAGCTGAACTGTTGGGGCGAGGGTAGTGTCTCAGCCATGGGAGACACGGAAGTCCACCTTTCCTCTACTGGTGATACAATTCAGTGGACAAAGCGACATGGCATGCAGCCTCCAATGTGCAACCGCACACCAGGAGGGCCAGCAACAGCAATCATTGGAAGATCCAAGGTGGAGAAAAGAAGCCTTCTTCGGGCATACAGACGGTCATTGAGTGTGGGTTCTGCTTGGTATCGAGGGAAGCATTATTCTTCGGATGCTTTTGAGCGCATGGGCTGCAGGCTTGCTGACGCTACTCCTGCCCCCGCACTCACACCTGGCTTGCGAGCTGACTGGGAAAAATGCAATTCCAAACATGGAAACAAAGGGCGTTTTTCCTTCTGGCAATGGAACAGTGGAGGCCTGGCCTCACATACACTGGATGAGGTCAAGGCTTGGCTGGTGATGAATTGTGTTGACATTGGAATCATTGTTGAAACCCGGCTTTCTTTTGACTCACATTGGACTGACCAGCATTGGCACCACATCCATTCAGGGGAAGAGGGCAACCGGGGCAAAGGAATACTTATTCTTATCTCCAAGAAGATTTGCCAGATGTCCCACATCAGATGGCAGGTTCATGACAGTGGCCGCCTGGTTCATGTACGCTTACAGCTTCAGCCCAGAGCGATTGATCTGGTGGCGTGCTACCAGCACACGTTTCAAGCGACAAGAAGCTGTAAACAGGCTAGGGATCAGTGGTGGACCCTATTGGCGCATGTACTGGCGGGTTTACCCAACAGGAACTGCCTCATTTTAGCTGGGGATTTTAACTGCTCTGTCTCTGCCTCTCCTGGATGTGTTGGAATCTCTAAGTTTGCTTGGCGTGGCCACTACATCACTGGAACCACACATGGGGACTTTCACAAATTTTTGCAGATCCTGCGGGACAATGCTCTGACAGTGCTCAATTCATGGTCAGCCTCTGCAGGCCCTACATATGTGCACTGTGAACAAGCTAGCAGGATTGATTACATCTGCGTTCGACAATTTTACGCTGATGGCGAGGCCAAGAATGTGAAATATTTGTGGCACTCCCCTTTCCTGAACCAAACAGCAGTGGGGCATGCGCCTCTCTTGACTACCATTGCCAAGTACTGGATCCCAGATAATAGCTCTTGCAAGATCCAGGGTGTGACCATGCAGCAGAGACAGATTGGCAGACAGGCGTACCTGACACAATCAGATACGTGGCAGGCATTCACAGAAGCTTCTCAGCAACTGCTACTGGCACACCTGAGTTCTCCCCGGGATGTCAATGACTCATTGCACAACATGCATTGCGCGATGCTGCACTCCTTTTCAAATTTCTTTCCAAGAGGAACGATGACAAAGTCAGCATCACCGTGGCAAGCTGCGATGGGCACCATCCTGAATAAGTGGGAGCACAGGAGAGCCATGCTGAAAGCTCATGTTGTCACGTTGCACAATGTTTTTAAAGTTTGGTTTCATGCTTCACGCTTTGCATTGTTGAAACGCTTTCATAAACATCAATCCAGGGTGATTCGAAACCAGCAATTTGAGGAGGTTGTTGCAACTGCAGCCACAGCCGCTGCCAATCATGACACTCATAAATTATTTCATGTGATCAACCGTTTTGCCCCCAAACAACCAAGAAAACAGATCCAGATCCGAAATTCACAAGGCCATCTGGCCACACCAATTGAGAGTGCTGCCATCATCAATCAGTTTGTGACAGACACATGGCATGGACCCAGACATCTTGATTTGCGGTTTGAACGGCCACCAGGAGTCCCCTTTTCAGTGCAACAGTTAGAGAGGGCCCTAGCAATGATACCTGTGACCAAAGCTACGGCCAAACCTTTTGCCCCTGGCATGGTTTGGCGTCAACTAGCTCCCACCCTTGCACCAATGCTGTTTGACCTTTTGCAACAGTGGTGGAGTCAAACTCCACCAATCATACCAGACGCTTGGCGTCATGGCTGGCTTTTTCTCATCCCAAAACCCCTGAAGCCTCCTGTGACCCCCCTGCATCTTCGCCCCCTGGCACTCCAGGAACCAGTAGGTAAGGCGGTGATTGGACTGCTTATCCATTTGGCTATGCAAGATGCTAGGGGTCATATGATTCAGTATCCTATTTGGTCCTACATGGAACATCGTTCTACTTTAGAAGCCATTAGGAGGGTTAGCCAGCATTGCCTTGAAGTCAGACAGCTAATTAGCATGTGCCGCTCGACGCCTCACGCCAGAGCAGCCGGTGCACCCAAAGTTAGTCTGTATGGAGGAGCTCAGCTCTGCATCGACTTGCAAAGGGCATTTGATGGAGTCAATCGTGTCAAACTTTTCCAGCGTCTTCATGAGCTTCAGATCAGAGAAGAGATCATCCAGCTGTTGGCCTACTGGCATGAAGAAACAGACTACTTTGTGCAGCATGACATGGCCACTGCCCAAATCCCGATTGGCCGTGGAGTGCGGCAGGGATGTAAGGCTGCCCCAGGGTTGTGGAACAGTTTTATGGTCCTCCTCTTACATGATTTGAATGAGCATGTCCCCCTAAGCTGGATCCAATCTTGCATCACAATTTACGCTGACGATTGTCATATTGGCTCATCCTTTACTTGCATGGAAGAGTTTTGCCATTTTCAACAAACCCTTGGCATTCTTTTTTCAACAATGCAATCATTGGACATGGCAGTCAGCCCTGGCAAATCTGCGGCACTGCTTGAACTGCGCGGACCTTTGAGCAAGACTGCTCGATCCCGTTTTGTGCGGCACGATCACAATGGTGACAGTTTGAAAATACACGTTCCTGGCGGTGCAGAAATTCACATACCCATTTGCAAGAGCACAAAGTATTTGGGCGTGATCATTTCATATGGCAGTTTTGAAGACAGCAGCATCAGACATCGACTTAAGCTGATGCATGTTGGCTTTCGCAGACTGCAGCGGTGGCTCACGGGAAAACACAACTTGGCTCTCTCACAACGTTTTCAACTGTGGAAAACCTGCATTTATCCTATCTTCAGTTACGGCATTTTTGCTACTGGAATGACACCACATGGATTGAAACAGGCTATCACTCAGATGACAGTCATGATGCGACGAGTTCTGCATGATCATGCCTATGTGACACACAGAACCAATTCAACAGCTTTTTCAAGACTGAACATCCCGGCACCGGCGCAACTTTTGCATGGCACAGCAATTGCACTGCTGAGGACCCTGCAAAACAGACAGATGATTTTGCTGCCCCATGACCTTGCACATTCAATCACATGGCCACATCTTCCAGACCTTGTACGCCTCCTGGAACAATTGCAGGACACACCAGCAGTGGAGACACCTTTGAACATTTTGCCTGAGGCGTGGGATCAACCTTTTTTCCAATGTGCTCACTGCAATTTCTGCACAGCTGATGTGAGTGCGTTCAGACGACACTACACGCAAGTGCATGAACTCCCCATGAACAGAACCCAGTTTGTTCAACCTGCAGACTTCACACTTGATGGGTTGCCCACATGTAAGTTTTGCTTGACCACCTTCTCTACATGGCGTATGTTCACAACACACATCGAGCGTGGATGTCAGGAGCTTCTTGCGGGACCCAGCTCACAGACAGTGATCCCTGGACGCAAAGGTGCTGCCCTTGGTACCATTGAACCCAAGATGCAACATCATCCTTCTGATGCGGCTGCCAGAGGCCTGCGCCTCATTACAGAGGAAGAGCTGCATCACCTGAAGAGCCTACCTTTTGGGGAACGCTTGCTTCACATTGTGCAGGAACGAGATTGGCAAAAGGTTGAACAGGCCCAAGACATTTGCAGATATCTGGCTGCACGCTGTGTGATCTGCTCCCATCAGTTCTCACGTTGCCAAGAGCTTCATCAACATTACAGGCTCCAACATCCAGTACTATGGGAACACGTTCCTCCAAAGGCGATCCAGCTGACGAACCTGTTTTGCACAGACAGCCCTTGCCCTTGTTGCGGTGCACTTTTTGCCACACACTCTTGCCCCACATGGTCACAGATAGCAGTGCTCTTGGTGAATGGAGCTGGCATGGAACCATCAGAAGACTTCACCACCACTGAGGCCCGACAGCGTTGTGAACTTTGCCTTCTTTGTTTTCCTTCTACTGCTGACCTGGTGCAACATCTTCAAGCTGAGCATGGACTTCAAGGCCTGAGTTTCAATGGCAGCAGGGACTCCATTGACAACACATCAGCCTGCGCACATTGCGGGCAATTATTCATGACGATGGCTGGATTGAAATCGCACATAGTGCAGGGCAGATGTCAGTTTTTCAATCCCCAGGCCTCAGCAGAAACGAAGCAGGTTGAGGACTTGTGGCTTGAGGCCTGTTTTGACGGCAAATTGCAACAGGTTTTGCACCCAGCAGCAACTCGTTTGAGATTGACAGTAGTCTGCCAGGCATGCAACAAAGGCTGCAAAAGGGCCGCCGACCTGGCCCTACATTTACAGACCTCTCATGCCAGGCTGTGGAGGGAATCGAAACGGCTGACCATGGTCCTTTCTGCTGTTTTCTCCTCTCAATGTTTCTGCAACCCACAGCTGGGGACCAAACGTGGACATCATGTTTGCTTGCCCTTGAGGCAGTTGGCAATGTGCTATCACAGGGTGAATAGGGAGCCTTTTGCACCCATGCTGATCACGGACACGATGCTGCAGGCCATTTTCTCAGACAAATTGCCCAGAGCTCCACAGTATCGACTTGAGCAAGCATTGGTGCACAGACAATTTGCAGACATCTGGCAGGACCGGGACCTCCTGCTGTTTCTTCGAACGTATTGCCTGTTTTGCGGCAGCCAGCCCTGTACCTCTGACTTGGCCCTACACCTCAGAGAGGAGCATGCTTGCAGCCACAACACATGCTTGTTTTACATGGAACAGCTGTTGCCCACAGTTCATGCCTTGAACCCTGATGACTTCCAGTGCCAGCTGTGTGGACAGATTTTCAATCTCCCTGCTCACATGTGCCCTGACCAGCCTGCTCATGACCGGGTCACCTTGGCTCTGTCTCATTTGAAGGGATCGTGCCCGACGTTGCTTCAACTGGCCTTGCTGTTTGGCGCTCTGTTGCATGGAGGCCCACTGCAACATGGAGACGGGGGACAATGGCATCACCGACCAGATGAGGGAGGTGTTTGGAGCCATCATGCCCATGCTGGACAGGAGCCTCAACATGGCGCCCAATCCGAGGCGCTCCAAGGCCCCTCGAAGAGGCGACACACAACCAGAGGACGCAGGTCCACAGGCAACACAACAGCAGGAGATCAGACAAATGATGCAAATGATGCAGCTGATGGCTCAACTGGTCGTCAAACAAGATCAAGAATGGAACAGTCTGCGCAGAACAGATCAATTCATTCTTTTTTTGAACCCCGACCCACAGGGCGCATTGCATCAACTGGTTCAGGAGACAGCCCAATGGAAACAACAAATGGAGAACCCATCGAAGTTCCAGATGAAACCCTTGCGTCAGCATCTCATCTTGACCTTGTTGCAGGCTCTTCACACCAATGCGGGCAAGATTGTGGAGAGCAAAGAATCGGAGCCCCTGCACCAAACATCGGTGCAGAAAGGGCTGATCCTAGCAGACAAGAGCTTTCCATTTCACAGATGGGATGCCCACAATCAGAAGTTGATGATCGACAAGAAGCAACCAGTGAGCTCTCAGAAGATGTTCCAACACTTGACCGAGCTGCAGGAAATGGTACTGGACCGAGACCTGGTGGTCCGCTTCCATGCTCTGAGAGCGGTGTCGGACAAGGACCTCAAAGCAGTCCCGTGGAGATTGCAAATCAACCTTCGGAACAACAGAGCCTACGAGCTTCTACTTCAACTTTGCCACAATGCAGTCTGGATGGCAGTGGGAGCAACACTCAAACCCCACTCCTTGGGACAGTCAACGATGGCAACCAATCTCCAGGCCATGATGCACAAGCCGAAGGGCAAGGGCAAAGGCAAACATCAAGCCAAGCTCTCTCCCAAGAAGGAGTCCTGAGGGCGACATACACGCCTGAGTTGGCTGCCACCTTGCTGAAGAATGCTTGCGGCCTCATCATGCAAAATGATCGCAATTGGTGCTATGTAAACAGTGTAATGTATTGCCTGTTTTGGACCTTGCTCTGTCTGGATAGGCCGACTTTTGACCTTTGGGGTGCGCATGGAACAGAGCTGGTAGAGTTTCTAGTTCAGCACTCAAGCAAAACCGCAGTGCTGGCAGACATTTCCTGGCTTGCTCCCATTTTGCGCGATTGGGGACCAACACAGGCACAGAAGGATTGTGCTGAATGTGCACAAAAAATTCTGACCTGGCTTGCGGCAGACGCGTTTGACATGCGCTGGGAAAGACGCCTTGAAACAAATGAGGGCTTCATTCCAATGGATGCCAACAGTGCTTGCACACCCATCCTTTTGAGTTTTTCCAGACGCATGCATTTGACTGGTAGTTGCATCTTTTCAGAACTGATTTCCCTCTGGTCTCAGGAGAATTCCATGAGGGCAGCGCTGCTGGCTGCTTCCCCCTGCCTCTGCCTGCAGCTGGACAGACATCATCAGGATGAAGATGGAAACATTACCAAAACTACATGCCAGATTGAGATGGAGACTGAATTGGTCATTCCAATTTTCACACACCATGACATGCGGCTTGAACATGTAGGGTACATTCCCATTGCGGGAGTAGCACACCTGGGACTGGACTTGGAGGGACACTGCCGATCCATTCTGAAAATACAACCGTCACTGGTCTCGGCAACGCGCCCTGCGACTTGGCTGATTACAGATGATGATCAAAGACCCACACCGCAGTGGACCGTTCCAAAATGGTTTCAGAGCAACGCAGTCCTGATTTGGTTGGTGCGCACGGATCTGCTTGGCCTTCCTGCCTATCATCCTGATCTGACAGAAGTGACGGCGCTGATGCACAAGGCGATGCCGTCTCAAACTGAGCTGATTGCAACTGCTGCCATCCCAATCCCTGAAGCTGACCCACAGAATGAGCTGCTGCATCTCTTGGCAGCGCAACATGGTGCTGACACAGATGGAAATGAACGAAGGTGACTCATGGATCTTTCATTTCTCCAAGCACGTTTTGATGCTTTGATTTTCCAATTTCCTTTTGCTGTTCACCTGGCCTTGAAGCTTCCGTTTCAATGGAACCATCGACATTAAGTCTCGATGAAGGCTGGCACGTACCTGCAGATGCAAAACAGGTGTGTAGGAAAAAAACACACACACACACCTCTTTCACACATCAACTCTTTCACACGCAAATTGTCACACACACACAACTCTTTCCGCCTTTCCCATCCTACTTTCACACCTGTTTTGTGCTTATTGGAAGAAGTTGACATATGGGGTTCTCCGGTCCTTCAATTTTGCAGGATTTCACCATAGTTTTGGGTCACCAAAATGGTGTGTTTTAGGCCCACCATGGTCCACAGTTGTGTTGCCTGCGAGGAGAGCGTTTGCAGCCCCTTGCTGGATGCCTGGCGTCAGCAAGCCGCTGAGGCAGACCAGAAACTCCGAGGTGGGGAACGCAGATTTTAGCAGATGCTTAATATTAACAATCTAACTATTGGGGTACCCAATTTTGACCCATAGCCAAATATTTCTGAATTCAAAGGTAGATAAATGTAACTTTAAGTTGCCAAGAATTGGATTGTAACTTTAGTTAACATTATGTTAGCCATTTTACTCATTCATTACAATGGATTGATGTAACTGTAAGTAACCAAAAGTGGGATTTAACTGTTTTTTTTGGCGAATATGTGGAACCAGTAAACATATGGGGCTATATGACACATGCGGATATTTGCCATCAATGTACGAACCATTTTATGGAGGCAATCTGAGATAGTAATCGATGAATGGAGAGTTAACTAACAAAAAGTAGATTGACAAAATCGACTAACCAACCAATGCGTTTTTAGCGAAGAAACAGGGATATAACAAGTTGGAAATACTATGGGGATTTATCTAGCAACAATTAAACATGGGGGATGTTCATTAACCATTATATGGATATATAATGGGAATGGGGGATATTTATAACCAACAAAATGTATATATGGGATTTATAACCAACAATATGGATTAATATGGGTTTGATGGGTTTGCCCAAAAAATAGGGCATAGCCTGATTTATGGGTTAGTGACTCAGCCGTACACGCGAAATTGGACTCAGCCATACACGCGGAATTTGACTCGGCTGTACACGCGAAATCAACTCAGCCATACACGCGAACTCAACTCAGCCATACACGCGAAGTGTATCTCAGCCATACACGCGACAAGACAATGTTTTGGCCATAGCTTCGATGAGCACATGTTTGCAGTGTGTTACAATTACAATATGAGCAGATGATCTTGAGTGCATGCATGTTCAGCGCTAGGGAGCTGTCGTTCATGTGTGCGCAGATGTCATGCTAGCGTTACAGGAGTTTATCTTGCACTTGGCAATGTACTTAGACTTCTTGTATCATAGTAGATCGTATGTTTCACATGCGTAGGTACTGCTGCATGAGCCAAAGCTTTTATTACCTACGCGAAGAGAAGATGACTTTGATGTGCGCACGCGTACTAGAAGTAATGCATAGGCAGAGCACTTGTAGGTAGCGACCGCGTGCGTGCAACAGTATGACGTCTTATCTGGCAACTGTAGAACGCGTGCACATACTCCTGCTACTGTATGTGCACTACCTACTCCCGCCCCTGCCAAGACTATGTTGAGGGTGCACTGCGTCCGATGACAGGCGATCAAGGTGCAGTGCTTTTGTGTGTGCAGAGGAACATGAACGCTTTTGTCCCCCCCCCGCCCCTGCCCAAAACTATTGCTTCAGATGACAGGCGATCAAGGTGCAGTGCTTTTGTGTGTGCAGAGGAACATGAACGCTTTTGTCCCCCCCCCCTGCCCCTGCCCAAGACTATGTTCAGGGTGCACTGCTTCCGATGACAGGCGATCAAGGTGCAGTGCTTTTGTGTGTGCAGAGGAACATGAACGCTTTTGTCCCCCCCGCCCGCTATTCCTTCAGATGAGAGGCGCTCAAGGCAGTGCTTTTGTCTGTGTGTGTGTGTGCAGAGGAACATGAACGCTTTTGTCCCCCCGTGCCCCTGCCCAAGACTGTGTTCAGGGTGCACTGCTTCCGATGACAGGCGATCAAGGTGCAGTGCTTTTGTGTGTGCAGAGGAACATGAACGCTTTTGTCCCCCCCCCGCCCCTGCCCAAGACTATTGCTTCAGATGACAGGCGATCAAGGTGCAGTGCTTTTTGTGTGTGCAGAGGAACATGAACGCTTTTGTCCCCCCCTGCCCCTGCCCAAGACTATGTTCAGGGTGCACATGGGCAGATGACAGGCGATCAAGGTGCAGTGCTTTTGTGTGTGCAGAGGAACATGAACGCTTTTGTCCCCCCTTCCGCCCCTGCCCAAGACTATTGCTTCAGATGACAGGCGATCAAGGTGCAGTGCTTTTGTGTGTGCAGAGGAACATGAACGCTTTTGTCCCCCCCCCGCCCCTGCCCAAGACTATGTTCAGGGTGCACATGGGCAGATGACAGGCGATGAAGGTGCAGTGCAGGGCGCAATGCTGCAGGGTGTCTTACTGGCTAGTGTGTGGCTCAGGCCTATGTGTGTGTATGGCTGAGTCCGTTTTGTGTGCGCAGCTGAGTTGTATCTGTGTGCATGACGGAGTTAGATCTGTGTGCGTGGCTGAGTTGGATCTGTGTGCGTGGCTGAGTCGTTTACCTGATTTATGGCATGGCAATTTTCCTTGGTAAAACGCTGATCAACCCATTTGGATTTGGTGCTTCAATCACCGTGTTTTTTGTCGTTTCAATGGGAGATCTTTTGGATCCAATTGATGTAGGTACGTAAACCTACCATATGTTTAAGGCCATATGAATTGTGGGGATATTCCCTTACATAGGCCTGAAAAATAGGCCTTATATATGGTAGGTACCTCCAATGAATCGGTTCCTCAAATGGCCACTGATTAAACCCCATATTTCTGGGCGAAGTCCCACCATATTTGCTGTGAAATCCCCATCCAACATGCAGATCTGGAGAGACATCTGGATGCGGGCGGGGACGTGGCACGCTTGGCCGCCGTGAAGAGCGCCGCGCTGTGTCTCTCGGCGCAACCGCGGCGCTTCGGATTAGAGGCCAGGCCCCAGGCCCCTGAAGTTGGAAACATGTATGGAACTTGAGGGGATTTACATGGATTTACATAATGTATCATGATTTACATAATATATCATAATGTATCATGATGTAGTTTGATGTTGAGTTTTATGTCTAATTTTGCAGGAACCCAAGTTCAAATGGTTTGGAACATTTTTTGGCCATTAAAATTGGCTATGAATTGTGGCATCTCCATTTTGAGACAAACCATCACAAACCCATATAGTAGATGAGCAGGCAGTGGAATCTATATAATCCAAACAGTCTTATCCGAGCGGCGTTAGCTAACACCCCACTTGCCGTACTGACCATTTGCTAGTTTTAGTGATCCAAGAGTTTTGCTCCAAAGGATGATACCATGCACAGCTGTGAGATGCAGGCGACGCCGGAAGTCGTGAGCCGTTTATTGAAAGCTCTCTTTGTGTGAAAAAAGGGGTGCTGCGGCTTTGTTTGCTCAGTGTCAGCTGGCAGTGGTGCTGGAAAATCAGAACGGCCTTGTGCTGCATGAAATCGGCGGATCTCATTTTTTTTTAAAATATGTTTTTTTGGTTAATGTTGGGTAATATGGGTTAATATGGGTTAATATGGGTTAATTTTTTTGGTTAATGTTGGTTAATATGAGTATATATGGGTTAATTTTTGGGTTAATGTTGGTTAATATGGGTTAATATTGTTGGTTAATGTTGGTTAATGTTGGTTAATATGGGTTAATATGGGTTAATATGGGTTAATATTGTTGGTTAATGTGGGTTAATATGAGTTAATATGGGTTAATATTGTTGGTGAACCCATGGATCAGTGTAGCTTGGTCTCAGATGGGTGCACCGCAGATCGCCATGATTGGGAAAAATAGCTGAGGTCACCATGGTCGAGAAGGCCCTGATTGGATTTCTTTTTGGAGGGTAATTTAATTTGTTTTTTTTTTGGTATTTTTTTTTTTCCTCCTCTCCTGGTGGCTTCTGTGGCTCCTGGTGGCTCCTGGTGGCTCCTGGTGGCTTCTGCGGCTCCTTGTGGCTCCTGGTGGCTTTTGCGGCTCCTGGTGGCTCCTGGTGGCTTCTATGGCTCCTGGCTCCTAGAGCTCCTCGCTCCTATGGCTCATTTATCATCTATCGATCAATCTATCAGTGAAGCATGTTCACCAGGTGCATGTTGTGCATTAGATACACCTTGAGTATCATCTATCTATCTATCCATCCATCTATCTATCTATCTGTCTATCTATCTGTCTATCTATCTATCTGTCTATCTATCTATCTAACTATCTATCTGCCTATCTATCTATCTATCTAACTATCAAACTATCTATCTACTTGATTCTATCTATATCTATCTATGTCTATCTATATCTATATCTATCTGTATCTATCTATTTCTATCTATATCTATCTATATCTATCTATATCTATCTGTATCTATCTATATCTATCTATATCTATATATATCCATCTATATCTATCTATATCTATCTATATCTACGTATCTATATCTATCTATATCTGTCTATATCTATTTATATCTATCTATATCTATCTATATCTGTATCTATATCTACATCTATGGCTGTATCTATATATCTATATATTATCTAGATTCTAGAAGCCTGTGGGCAGAGGTTTCTAGTATGTACCAGGGGATCTGTGGCAAGCTTAGTTGGTGCAAATGGCGACGGCATGACGACGACATGCCCATGGCATGGTGACAGCATCGCGACGGCATTGCGACGACATGGCGACGACACGGCGACCACATGGCGACGGCTTGGCGACGGCATTGCGACGACATGGCGACGACACGGCGACCACATGGCGACGACATGGCGACGACATGGCGACGACATGGCGACGACATGGCGACGACATGGCGACGACATGGCGACGTGGCCAGGACGACAACGACGACGGTGAGAACGACGATGACGGCGATGACGAGGACGACGGCGACGATCACGAGACAGAGTTATATAGGGTATGGTGTCGACATAGATATACATATGGCTATGGTTTGATGATGCCGAAGCGCGTTTGTCACAACCAAATCAGTTTTTCGTATGTTCTTTCCCAGATGGGCGCCATGCTTTCTGAATCGGGCAAGGCTAAATGGGTGTGTTTCGTGTGCTGGCAGCATTCAACTTGAATTGTGTTCGATCAATGGGTTTGAGACAACAGCAGTTTTTTTTTTGACAGCCCATGAGCTCTCATGTTGCTAAAGTCACAACTTGGACAAATTTAGTGAATCTCAATTCGGGGTTCTTTGATGTTTCTGTGCATAAGTATATTCCCAGGCAGGAGGGATGAATTCGCCGGACAATGCGGGGAACACATGGCTTATTGTTTTTTTATCCCCCGCCCTGTCCGGATATGAACCCCTTTTGTCTGGAGCTAGGGGTGCGGAAAAAGTGTTTCCCTTTTATGTGGTTTTTGAAACCCCTTCCTATATGTCTCGCCTCTGTAGGAAGCCGCTCCGTGGGGTTCCTCCCCAGTCCCACTGTACGTCTGGATTTAGCGGTTCCAATTGGTATCTAGAAGGGGGGAATCTAGGCTACACTTATATTCAACTCTTTGGAACTTGTTTCGATTCAAAGGTGTTTAGGAAGAAAAGTTGATTGGCTTTCCTTCCTTCAATATGATCGCCGATTGTATCAAATTTTTCGAATACGCTGAATATTGATTTGGTAATTCCTGCACATTGCATCCATATGGAATTTCACAGTGTCTGTGTGTGTGTATTGGGGTTAGAGAGAACGCGTGGGACATGTGCAAGCATTGGATATGACGCATTATCAGTATGTGAGTCCATGAATTTTTTTCCGCACAGAGTGAGTGGGCTAGATTCCTTTTCTGAATGTGGTACAACATTACATAACCCACGCGCTGTTGACAAAGTAGGTGCCATGTGCTAAAAAGCATTCCTCGTAGTTTTGGGTGAACATTGTGACTACATGTTTTATTGTTTTTAAACAAGACTTCCTAGAAACCCTTCCAGATTCAACCTGCGACCATGCATCTAGTGTGCCAAGTTGTAGTACTTGACATTGATATCCTTGATTTTTTAGCCGGCACAAAATTCAAACAAATTGAACACAAGGAGAACGCAAAAACGATGGGGTCCTTGCAAGTTATGGCATTCAAGCTCATCAACCTTTGGTGTGAAAGGCTTGACTGTGTATTCGAGCATGTCTGGCTTAACAGTTCTTGACGTAGCACCTCTGCCCAAGCTTCACCTATGAAATATCACCTTGTCATGGGTCAGCATGCGGTGCCTATACAAAAAATACGGTTATTACCGGAGTAGATTTTCATAATTAGAGCTGGGCTTGGGGAAGAATATCTGAGTAGAACAGCGCAATACTCATTTTGAAGCAAAATCCCAACCATATTCAATAGCACGCCCGTTTGGTGACCTTAGTCTTGGTACTTTCTCTTGGGAAAAATAACATGTATATAAACCTAATTAAACCTACCTCTTCGTTGATTGGTGTTCCCAACCGGTCACCCGTTTTGCACATTTTGCTGACAAGAAACCTTCTTTAGGGCACATGAAGATGGTGACTGAGCTTATTTGCCAGTGATTCACAGGCTGGCAATGATTGCTTGCAGTTGGCCCGAAAAGGTTAACAGCCCGGAACTATAATAGAAACCTATCTTGCGTGTCTTCCTTTCTCATTGCAGACATCCTGTTTAAAAAATTAGCTGTTGTTTACCATACAGGGTGCCAAAATGTGCCAAACATCGATTCATGTAGACGATTCACATCAGCGGTGTTCAAGACCCATCTGGTTGCAGTATGCTGGTTGGTTGATAGGGGCGCCCTGATAGTCCCCAATACACTGGCTGGTAAAGCCGCCCGCAATCTTCAAACAACAGAGGGTTTTGAACATCGCTGATTTGACATTGATTGCAGCATCTAGATTGATGCGCACGTTTCAAACATGGCTAGGATGCACGCTGGACTCATGGTATTTCACAACGTGCGTGTTTGCAAAGGGGAGGTGAAGATAAAGGAGATACAGGACCTGTGATTGACACGTGCAAAAACTGGAATTGATATACATGTGGATCATGTTTTCAAGTCCATGCATTTTATGTACAAAATGGTGATCGAAAAAAACAAATATCATGTAGGATTAGAGCGGGACAGACAGATTCAGGTTGCTGTAGCTGCTCGTTGTCAATACGCAAGCCTACGTACTATGTCTTCGCAAATTCGATGAAGACAAGGTGTCAATGGGCAAGAATCTGTTCCAAACTAAATGCGTTTAGAAGGGATCCAACGTGTCACAATCATCATTCAGCTGGCGCATAGATCCAGCAGACCCAAAGGCAGTTTAACAGTAAGCACAAAGAAGTTTTTGTACACCTTTGAATTCAATTTCACCAACCTTTGGCGTTAAAGGCTGCTCCGTGTACTCAATCATATCTGACTTGAGAGTATCTGACTTGCAGGCACTGTACGTGGGCATGCTTTAGTAAAAAGAAACGTCGCCTGCATTTCAATGATGCAGCACCATATGCAAAGTGTGCAAAAACCAGTGGTAAAGTGCAAAGCATGCAAGCCAAAAGCTGAACACACAAGAATCATCGAAGATACCCAAAACAATCAAATAGTCATAGCATCACAGCAAGAAACATTGCAAAACACACGTGAATAGATAGAGTCACACTGTCTAATGTTTGGGCCACGCCAGGACTAGAGGAGGCAACGCTGAACAATATGCAAGTGTCATCTGAAAACACGCAGGCGCACCCAAAGTTTGGGAATGGACATGACGGTGAATTTGCTGGGCTTTCTGGTTCGGGGTAAGAAGGACCGGCTTTCCAAATTTGCAATGTAAATATTTTTCTGCGGGGCAAAGTTTTCAAGACCGCAACTCTTCTGCTTTGTCTTATAGTGAGGGCACGCAATCATCGTCTTCCTAACTAAGTTGTCGCGACTTTGTCAACACAGCGTCACCGCATTGTCGCCACATTGCCACCACATCGCCAACACATCGCCGCCACATTGCCACCACATCGCCATCACATCGCCGACACATCGCCGCCACATTGCCACCACATCGCCATCACATCGCCGACACATCGCCGCCACATCGCCGCCACATCGCCGCCACATCGCCGCCACCTCGCCGCCACATCGCCGCCACATCGCCGCCGCATTGCCGCCACATTGCCGCCACATTGCCGCCACATCGCCGCCACATCGCCGCCACATCGCCGCCGCATTGCCGCCACATTGCCGCCACATCGCCGCCACATTGCCGCCACATTGCCGCCACATTGCCGCCACATTGCCGCCACCTCGCCGCCACAGCTGCCACAGGACCTAATTTCTGCCAATAAGGTCCTGTTTGGCCAAAACAAGACCTTATTGGCAGAAATAAGGTCCTGTGGCAGCTGTGGCAGCAACGTGGCGGCAACGTGGCAGCAACGTGGCGGCAACGTGGCGGCAATGTGGCGGCACATTGCCGCCAAGTTGCCGGCCAATTGCCGCAACATTGCGCCACGTTGCGCCACAGTGGCCGCCACATTGACCGCCACATTGCAGCCACATCGACGCCACAGTGCACAGGACCTTATTCTGCAATAAGGTCCTGTTGGCCACCACAAGAGCTTATTGGCAGAGAAAGAAGGGGAAGGCGAGGAAGATTTGGGGAGGACGAGCCTAGCTTCTAGAATATTGGTGGCGTTTCCTCTTCTTGTGCTATATATGGGGGAGGAACCTAGGGGGATTGGAAATGGGGGAGGACACACAGGCTGGATTGGAAAAGGGGAGGACAAGGGGGACCCTGGAAAGGTGGCGTAGAAGTGGAGGACAATGTGGCGGAAAGGCTTGGCCGGAGAGGGGGCGGCCGATTGTGTCGGCGGCGATTGTGTGGCGCAATGTGGCCGCACATTGCCCGCATAGTTGCGCCACATTGCCGCCACGTTGCCGCCACATTGCCGCCACCTCGCCGCCACAGCTGCCACGGGACCTTATTTCTGCCAATAAGGTCTTGTTCTGGCCAAACAGGACCTTATTGGCAGAAATAAGGTCCTGTGGCAGCTGTGGCGGCGATGTGGCGGCAATGTGGCGGCAATGCGGCGGCGAGGTGGCGGCGATGTGGCGGCAATGTGGCGGCGATGTGGCGGCGATGTGGGGGCGATGTGGCGGCGATGTGGCGGCGATGTGGCGGCGATGTGGTGGCAATGTGGTGGCAATGTGACGACCACACGACGACGACATTTTTTACAATTTTGACAATGACATGACGATGGAAATATCCTTTAATTTGAAATCTCTTCCTGGTCCTATCATCATGTCGCAGAAACCAATAAAGTAACACGGCGACACGAAATCCATGGATCATCGCATTTGCAAGCAAAACGCAACCCCTGCTCACAGAGTGTCACCTTCCACCAAAGACCCAAAATCGTGCCGACGCACAGGCAAATAAAAACATGTTTTTTTGATGATGACACCGCACTGCTTGCCGTGTTGTTGCAAGGTCGTCGTCATGCAGCTGCCCTATATGATTGGTGTGATTTGAAATGACCGCTATGGCCTTCCAATGCAGTCATCGAATGGGCCTTGATTCGTTTCAAGAACCAAGCGCGTGTGACCTTGGGAAGATGCAAATCGGCACTGTGTATGTGCTCAAAAAAGGAAAAGAGATGTGACGTTAAATGGGTGTTTGTTTCCGGTGCTGGCAGCATTCAACTTGAATTGTGTTCGATCAATGGGCTTGAAACAACAGCAGTTTGTTTTTGATAGCGCATGAACTCTCATGTTGCTAAAGTCACAACTTGGACAAACGTAGTGAATCTCAATTCGGGGTTCTTTGATGTTTCTGTGCATCAATATATTCCGTCTCCAGGCAGGGGGGATGAATTCGCCGGACAATGCAGGGAACAAATGGTTTATTCTCTTTTTGATCCCCCGCCCTGTCCGGAGATGAACCCCTCTTGTCTGGAGCTAGGGGTGCGGAAAAACATGTTTCCTGTTTATGTGGCTTTTGAAACCCCTTCCTATACGTCCCCCCTTTGTAGGAAGCCGCTCCGCGGGGATCTTCCCCAGTCCCGCTGTACGTTTGGATTTTCGGTTCCAATTTGCATCTAGAGGAGGAGAATCTACGCTACACTTATTCAAAGAAAGAAAAGTTGATTGCTTTTTTCCTTCACAATTATCGCCGGTTGTATCAAATATTTCAACCACTTGCTCGCTTGATTTTGGCAATTCCTGCGCATTACGTCCATTGTATTTCGCGAGATCTGTGTGTGTGAACTGGTTTCAGACGAAGAAACAGGTTGGACATGTGCTTGCACAGGGTATGACGCATTATCAGCATGTGAGGCCTTTTTTTCAGAAAACAGTGGGTAAACCAGATTCCTTTTGAATGCGGTACTACATTACATAACCTGAGCTGTTGACGATGTAGATGCTATATGCCCAAATTTTCAAGATGAAACTGGGACTACATGTTGTATATTTACATGACTTCCTAGAAACCTTTCCAGGTTCAACCTGCGACCATGCATCTAGCGTGCAAAGTTGTAGTGTTTGACATTGATATCATTGATACCTAGCAAGCGCAGAATTCAAACAAATTGAACGCAAGGAGAATGCAAAAACGATGGGGTCCTTGCAAGCTTTTGCATTCAAGTTCATCAACCTCTGGTGTGAAAGGCTCGACCGTGTATTTGAGCATGTCTGGCTTGAGAGTTCTTGACGTAGCACCTCTGCCCAAGCTTCACCTATGAAATATCACCTTGTCATGGGTCAGCATGCGGTGCCTATACCAAAAAATACGTTTATTACCGGAGTAGATTTTCATAATTAGAGCTGGGCTTGGGGAAGAATATCTAAGTAGAACAGCGCAATACTCATTTTGAAGCAAAATCCCAACCATATTCAATAGCGCGCCCGTTTGGTGACCTTGGCCGTGGTACTTTTCTTAGGCAAAATAACATGTATATAAACTTATCATTTTGCTGATTGGTGCTCCCAACCCGTCACCTGTTTTGCAAAATGTGCAGAAAGCGAAATTGTTTTGGGGCACATGAAGAAGGTGACTAAGCTGATCTCTCTTTATTGCAAGTACTTGCCAGTGATTCACGGGCTGGCGATGATTCCTTACACCCGGCTCTTGGCCCAAATGAGTTAACAGGGTGCTAATGCACCGAAGCTGTATCGAAACACTGTGCCAGACATCCTGGTAAGAATCTAACCATTGTTCACCACTCAGTGTGCCAAACATCGGTTCACGTAGACGATTTATATCAGCAGTGTTCAAGATCCATCTGATTGCAGCATACTGGTTTGTTGATCAGAGCTCCGAAAGGCGAGCAAAATCAATCACCAACAGCGGGTTTTGAACATCGCTGATATGACATTGATAGCATCTAGATTGCTGCGCAGGTTTCAAAAATCGCCAGGGTGCCATGCATGCTGGGCCCATGGTATTTCACAATGTGCGTGTTTGCAAAGGGGAGGTGAAGATAAAGGAGATACAGGACCTGTGATTGACACGTGCAAAAATTGGAATTGATATACAATGATATACATGTGGATCATGTTGTCAAGTCCATGCATTTTATGTAAAAAATGGTGATCGAAAAAACATATCATGTAGGATTAGAGCGGGACAGAACAGATTCAGGTTGTTTGTTGTAGCTGCCCATTGTCAGTATGCAAGCCTAGGTACTATGTCCTCACAAATTCGATGAAGACAAGGTGTCAATGGGTAAGAACCTGTTCCAAACTAAATGCGTTTAGAAGGGATCTAACGTGTCACAAAAACCTATATAGCGTATAACTTACTTGAAATTCAGCTGGCGCATAGCTCAAGCAAACCCAAGGGCAGTTTGGCGCTGAACGTGCAGAAGTTTGTGCACACCTTTCTTTGCATTCAATTTCGCCAACCTTTGGCGTTAAAGGCTGTTCCGTGCACTCAAGCATGTCTGACTTGAGAGTATCTGACTTGTATAGACATTGTCTGCTGACATGCTTTAGTAAAAAGAATCGTTGTCTGCATGTCACAACAACATATGCAAAGTGTGCAAAACCCAGTTGTGAAGTGCAAAGCATGCAAGCCAAAAGCCCAATACAAAATAATCAATACTCCAGGACCCACAAAAGCAAACAACATATATATATATATATAGTCATCATGCAGAGAAAACACGTTGACAAACACACACGCACACACACACACACCCAAAGATAGCATCACACTCTGCCAAGATGGAGGGCTAACAGTGATTGAGCATGATGGGGCAGGCAGGTTGCCCCTTGTTGTTGTTATCGCCGTTGCTTCGCCGCCATTGGCGTCGTCGTCGTCGCCGCACCGCCGCCATGTTGTCATTGCGTCATCGCCATGTCGTCGCAATGTCGTCGCCATGTCGTCGCCATGTCGTCGCCATGTCGTCGCAATGTCGTCGCCATGCTGTGGCCATGCCGTTGCCATGCCGTCGCCCTTTAATTGCCTTGCCGTTGGCGTGCCGATACGTTGCTGTCGTCATTTGGTTGTCCTGCCGTCGACTCATTGCCAGTGCCTGTTGCCTTCGTTTTGAGGGGCCAGACTAACAGAGGCCTATAGGCCGTAGCTAATCTATATATGTATATATTTATCTATATATCTATATCTATATCTATATATCTATATATCTATATATCTCTATACATTTCTATATATCTCTATATGTATATATATCTCTATATATCTCTATATATCTCTATATATCTCCATATATCTCTATATATATATATTTGTCTATAGTTATATCTATATATCGATATGCCACTATATATCAATATATCTGTATATATCTATATATTTATATATCTATATATCTATATATCTATATTCCTATATTTTAATCTATATATCTTTAAATCTATATATCTATCTACCCTCTACCTATCTATCTATCTATCTATCTATCTATCTATCTATCTATCTATCTATCTAGAAGGTTTGCATTATCATCCGGATGATATTCAAACCCCAAGCCAACCCTGAACCAAAGCTTATATAAAGAGATCTTAAACCAACTCGATGATAACATCAAATGAAACTATTGTGCATCGTTGTGCCTTAATCTACATTCCACATGTTTCCAAGGTGCATGTCGTGTAGTATATACACCTTAACTTGAGTATCACATTCAACCCAGCACCTTGCATGTGAAAATAGGTGTTTCCAATCTGCTTTGGGGGGGAGGCGCTGCGCCCTTGTTTTTGTTTCGACCTAATACCTACATAGGTACATGCATGAGTATTGAGCACATTTATATGCGCCCTTCAAGGCTCAAGAGGTATATAGAGTACCCCTGTAGACAAGCACTGACCGGCAACAGGCTGAGAGTAAAAGAGTGCTGTCATTGGGGAAGACGCCTTAGCTGATCTTGAAGTAGACGCTAGGGCCCCTCTTCAAGTGGTAGCGGAGCTGTGATCCCTCATTGAGGGTGAGCTCCAGGTAGAGCCCAAGTAATGGCAAGCCATGGCTATGATGATGATGACTTCGACATTGTCGATGCAAATGAATGGAACCAATATGACTCTTATGCAATGAGAAGAGCACCCCAGCATACACAGATTCATATGACGCAACAGATGACCACAAAGGTTGCTCCAGCCTATGATGGGCGAACCAGCTTCTTTGCTTTTGAGGATGCAATCGATGACTGGTGTGACATTACGGAGTTAGAACCAGAGAAACGTGGTCCAGCATTGCGCAACAGACTGGAAGGAGATGCTCAACAATACAAGAGGCTATTGGATAGAGAATTACTCAGGGATCCCTATGAAGGAGTGGCTTATTTCAAAAGATTCCTACGACCTCATTTCATCAAAGGTGCCCAGAACGTGTTCTTATACCGTTTCATGCAGTTCATGAAGTTCAACAGAGGAACCATGGATCTTCAGAAGTGGATGACTAGATTTCAACTCACTGGAAATAGACTTATTGAGTCTTGGATGGATTTACTTCCAGAAGTAACAGTGACTAGTCCTGAAGCAATCCTGTTTGTTCAGCAACGACGTCAAGAACATGAACGAGATCAACAAGAGAGAGCTGATGTAGCAGCAGCCTCAGGAACACCTCATGTAGTTGTTCCTTGGTCAGATGAACTGGCATTAGCGGCATTTAGACAATTGCAGGAAGATCGTAGACAAGTACAGCGACAAGCATTCCCACTGGGTGAAAATTTGCTAGCATTGATTTTTGTAAGTCTAGCTGACCTGAGTCAAGATCAGAGAAACACACTCACAAGTATCATGACACATCGTGGACGAACCCTCGATCGATACAGCATTCAAGAACTACGTGACCTGTTTTTGGAAATGTTTTGCACTACCAAAACAGCAGTTGACAATCCATTGATGCAACCCTCTGGCATGGCACAGAGAAGATCTTTCCTCGTACTGGATGAAGGCGAATTAGAAGGAACCGACGGCTATTGGGCCGAAGATGAAGAAGACGGCGCAGAAGGATTCCTGGATGCTTTAGAAGATGTTTTCTGGGTTTATGATGCCGCCAACTTCACATGGTATCAGAGAAGGTTCCAAGGCAAATACATCAGACGAGGCAAAGGTAAAGGAAAGAGAAAAGGAAAAGGAAAAGGCAGAGGAGGACGAAGATTCTTTCGATCAAGGAAAGGAAAAGGCCGAGGAAAAGGAAGAAGGAAAGGCCGTGCTCACATGGTGAGTGAAGAAGATTATGAAGATGAATGGCAAGAAGATGACTGGAATGAAAACTATGACGGCTATTGGGCCGATGATCAAACCTGGAATGAAGGCTATTGGGCCTATGACGATTCATACTACATGGATGAGTATGGATACTTCCAGAGGAAAGGAAAAGGAAAAGGAAAAGGAAAGAAAGGCAAGAAAGGCAAGGATGATGATGGAAAAGGAGGAAAGCCAGGAGATGGAAAAGGCAAGTCGAACTATGTTCAACCTCAACCCACATCAGTTCCTGCCATACAGAATCAACAAACTCAACAAGCTCATTATTCTTCTGCAGCTTCAAGTTCTGGTCATGGTTTCTTTTCATTTGGAACAACTGAACCAGTACGTGTTGATGTTGCAGAGACAGAGCCAGCACGTGTTGATGTTTTGACATCCACGTATGCAGCACAAGATGAACAACGACGCACTCGTCGTGGAGGACAGAATCCACGTGATGCAAGAGCACAGCAAAACAGGAGAGAAATGAAGAGATTCCCAGTTCTGGTTGGAGAAGTTGGTGCACTACGACAAGGTGTACAACAACGTCCAGCTGTAGTGCCCAGGCAAGTTGGTCTTCAAGAAGGTGAGGCTTCATGGAAGCCATTGGCAGAAGGCACATCATTGTTTTCATATGGATGCTCTACAGAGATAGAGGAACCATCACAGCAGAGTGCTTTTTCATTTCATACTGTACAAACTGATCTGGCATGTGAGAATGGACTAGCTTTTCACACAGAGAATTCGGCACCACCAACTGTGTGTATTCTGGATCTTGGATGCACAAGAGCTATGGGCTCTCGACGAGCAGTTGAAGCATTTTGCAGATATGTTGACTCACATCCCAACAGTGGACTCTGGTATGAAATTCAGCCAACAAGTTCAAGATTCTTCTTTGCAAATTCACAACAATCAAAATGTACTGAGAAGCTCGTGATATTCATGTATGATCATGGATGGAACACTCAGTTTACAGAATTCGACATTGTCGAAGAAGGTGATGTTCCATTGTTGATGTCACTTCCACAGATGAGAAACCTTGGATTTCAATTTGAACTTACTCCAGAGAAGGCTTATTTGTCCTGTGCACGTATTGGCATGAGAAAAATGGTTTTGAGGACAGCCATTAGTACTCATCTCATTCTCGACCTACAAGATGTAGCATGGTACATGAGCCAAGTTCATTTCAAGACTCCACAAGTCAAAAGTTTCTATTCACAACACGATCACTTTGAGTACAGTCAGATTGCTGTCAAACAAGATGATCATGAAGGAGAAGCTTTGGTGACTGGTGACTACTGGCAAGTGGATCCACTACGTCGTGAACTCATCAGGCACCACAAGGACAAGAGGATGAACTTGCATGAGATGACACGATCAGAGAAAACTCCAATTCCAAAAGATCAACTTCTAGATGAGAGAGAGAGACACACATGGAATTCCAGAAGTGCAAGAAGAAGGTTCTTCACAAGGACAACTGGCGCACTGAGAGGAAGAGGTTTTCTGAACAGAGTGAAGAGTTCTGGAAGGGCAAGACCATCTACAAGATCAAGGAGGACTACGTGATCCCAGATGACATTGTCAGAAGTGACATTGATCGTGCAAGGCCCTTTCGTGGAAACATTGATGATCTTTTTCACCCTGAGTCAGCCTCTTCAGTGCCATCAGGTGTACAGAAGAAGAAGCCAAGCTCCTTAAAGAAGGAGGAAGGCAAATCGATTTCAAAAGGACCAGGCTCGAAAAAGATTGAGGTAGGTCCACCTGCAGCCAAAAGACACGTAGGTAAGCAGAAACCTCAGGTTGTCGATGACTCTCAATCAGGTTCATCCAGAAAGAAGGTTGTTGTCTCCTATCCCAAGCTTGATGAAGAAGATGAGCTTGATAAGGTAGCTAGGGAGTTAGGTTTGGACAAAATTGATTCAGATGAACCTCAAGTCATTGAACCAAAACATTCTGCACCTGCGCGCAGCCGTGGTAAGCAAGATTCAGAAAGTCAAGTTGAGAAAGTAGGTAGTGATGCTCTTGAGCCTAGGCGAGTTTCGATTCCACTGCCTGGTAGTGAAGTGCAAGCCATGACACCAGCATACAGAAAGATGCTCAGGAAACTGGAGGATAGTGTGGAACTTTACAAACTTCACGTCAAACACTATCACATGTCTCCTACTCAATTCAGACGAAGGACTTCCATGTTAGGACTTCCTGACTCTGTCTATCAGAAGTATGAGGAGATGTACAACAAGTGTCGTGTGTGTAGTACTTCCATTGCACCACCGC
>CAMXCT020002776.1:0-87281 GCA_947184155.2 Cladocopium goreaui | reverse complement strand
TAATGGTGTTTAATGGTGTTTAATGGTGCTTAATGGTGTTTAATGGTGTTTAATGGTGTTTAATGGTGCTTAATGGTGCTTAATGGTGCTTAATGGTGTTTAATGGTGTTTCATGGTGTTTAATGGTGTTTAATGGTGTTTAATGGTGCTTAATGGTGCTTAATGGTGCTTAATGGTGCTTAATGGTGTTTAATGGTGCTTAATGGTGCTTAATGGTGCTTAATGGTGCTTAATGGTGTTTAATGGTGCTTAATGGTGCTTAATGGTGCTTAATGGTGCTTAATGGTGTTTAATGGTGCTTAATGGTGCTTAATGGTGCTTAATGGTGTTTCATGGTGTTTAATGGTGTTTAATGGTGCTTAATGGTGTTTAATGGTGCTTAATGGTGCTTAATGGTGCTTAATGGTGCTTAATGGTGTTTAATGGTGCTTAATGGTGCTTAATGGTGCTTAATGGTGTTTCATGGTGTTTAATGGTGCTTAATGGTGTTTAATGGTGCTTAATGGTGCTTAATGGTGTTTAATGGTGTTTAATGGTGCTTAATGGTGTTTAATGGTGCTTAATGGTGCTTAATGGTGTTTAATGGTGCTTAATGGTGCTTAATGGTGTTTAATGGTGCTTAATGGTGCTTAATGGTGCTTAATGGTGTTTAATGGTGTTTCATGGTGTTTAATGGTGCTTAATGGTGTTTAATGGTGCTTAATGGTGTTTAATGGTGCTTAATGGTGCTTAATGGTGTTTAATGGTGCTTAATGGTGCTTAATGGTGCTTAATGGTGTTTAATGGTGCTTAATGGTGCTTAATGGTGCTTAATGGTGCTTAATGGTGCTTAATGGTGTTTAATGGTGCTTAATGGTGTTTAATGGTGCTTAATGGTGCTTAATGGTGTTTAATGGTGCTTAATGGTGCTTAATGGTGCTTAATGGTGCTTAATGGTGTTTAATGGTGCTTAATGGTGCTTAATGGTGCTTAATGGTGTTTCATGGTGTTTAATGGTGTTTCATGGTGTTTAATGGTGTTTAATGGTGTTTCATGGTGTTTAATGGTGTTTAATGGTGCTTAATGGTGTTTAATGGTGCTTAATGGTGCTTAATGGTGCTTAATGGTGTTTAATGGTGCTTAATGGTGCTTAATGGTGCTTAATGGTGCTTAATGGTGCTTAATGGTGTTTAAGGGGCTTTAATGGTGCCCTTAATGGTGTTTAATGGTGTTTCATGGTGTTTAATGGTGTTTAATGGTGTTTCCTGGTGTTTAATGCGTGCCTTAATGGTTTTAATGGTGGGCTTTAATGTGCTTAATGGTGTTAATGGTGTTTTAATGGTGTGTTTCATGGTGTTTCATGGTAGTTGTTAATGGTGCTTAATGAGTGCTTTAATGGTGTTTAATGGTGATTAATGGTGTTAATGGTGTTTAATGGGGTTTCATGCGTGTTTAATGTGCTTAATGGTGCTTAATGGTGCTTATGGTTGTTAATGGTGTTTCTGGGCTTACTGGTGCTAATGGGGTTAATGAGTGCTTAAATGGTGCTTAATGGTGTTTAATGGTGCTTAATGGTGCTTAATGGTGCTTAATGGTGCTTAATGGTGCTTAATGGTGCTTAATGGTGTTTAATGGTGTTTCATGGTGTTTAATGGTGCTTAATGGTGCTTAATGGTGCTTAATGGTGTTTAATGGTGTTTAATGGTGCTTAATGGTGCTTAATGGTGCTTAATGGTGTTTCATGGTGTTTAATGGTGTTTCATGGTGTTTAATGGTGTTTAATGGTGCTTAATGGTGTTTCATGGTGTTTAATGGTGCTTAATGGTGCTTAATGGTGCTTAATGGTGTTTAATGGTGCTTAATGGTGCTTAATGGTGCTTAATGGTGCTTAATGGTGCTTAATGGTGTTTCATGGTGTTTAATGGTGTTTAATGGTGCTTAATGGTGTTTAATGGTGTTTAATGGTGTTTAATGGTGCTTAATGGTGTTTCATGGTGTTTAATGGTGCTTAATGGTGCTTAATGGTGCTTAATGGTGTTTAATGGTGTTTAATGGTGCTTAATGGTGCTTAATGGTGCTTAATGGTGTTTCATGGTGTTTAATGGTGTTTAATGGTGTTTCATGGTGTTTAATGGTGTTTCATGGTGTTTCATGGTGTTTAATGGTGCTTAATGGTGCTTAATGGTGCTTAATGGTGTTTAATGGTGTTTAATGGTGCTTAATGGTGCTTAATGGTGCTTAATGGTGCTTAATGGTGTTTAATGGTTGTTGTTTCATGTGTTTTTTGTTTTGTTTAATGCGTTGTTTCATGGTGTTTAAGTGGTGCCTTAATGGTTTGCTTAATGGTGTGTTTCATGGGTTTCAGGTGTCATGGGCTAATCGTGTTTAATGGTGTTAGGTTTGCTTATGGTGCGTTAAGGGTGTTTTTCATGGTGTTTCATGGGTTTTTTTTAATGGGCGTAATGGTGTTTCATGGTGTTTAATGGTGTTTCATGGTGTTTCATGGTGTTTAATGGTGCTTAATGGTGTTTCATGGTGTTTAATGGTGTTTCATGGTGTTTCATGGTGTTTAATGGTGCTTAATGGTGTTTAATGGTGTTTCATGGTGTTTAATGGTGCTTAATGGTGCTTAATGGTGCTTCATGGTGTTTAATGGTGCTTAATGGTGCTTAATGGTGCTTAATGGTGCTTAATGGTGCTTAATGGTGTTTAATGGTGTTTAATGGTGCTTAATGGTGCTTAATGGTGTTTCATGGTGTTTATTGGTGTTTCATGGTGTTTCATGGTGTTTAATGGTGCTTAATGGTGTTTCATGGTGCTTAATGGTGCTTAATGGTGCTTAATGGTGTTTAATGGTGTTTAATGGTGCTTAATGGTGCTTAATGGTGTTTCATGGTGTTTATTGGTGTTTCATGGTGTTTCATGGTGTTTAATGGTGCTTAATGGTGTTTCATGGTGTTTAATGGTGCTTAATGGTGTTTAATGGTGTTTAATGGTGTTTCATGGTGTTTAATGGTGCTTAATGGTGCTTAATGGTGTTTCATGGTGCTTAATGGTGTTTAATGGTGCTTAATGGTGCTTAATGGTGTTTAATGGTGTTCAATGGTGTTTAATGGTGTTTCATGGTGCTTAATGGTGCTTAATGGTGCTTAATGGTGCTTAATGGTGTTTAATGGTGTTTCATGGTGCTTAATGGTGCTTAATGGTGTTTAATGGTGTTTAACGGTGTTTAACGGTGTTTAATGGTGTTTAATGGTGTTTAATGGTGTTTAATGGTGTTTAATGGTGTTTAATGGTGCTTAATGGTGTTTAATGGTGCTTAATGGTGCTTAATGGTGTTTCATGGTGCTTAATGGTGTTTCATGGTGTTTAATGGTGCTTAATGGTGTTTCATGGTGCTTAATGGTGCTTAATGGTGCTTAATGGTGCTTAATGGTGCTTAATGGTGTTTAATGGTGTTTAATGGTGTTTAATGGTGTTTAATGGTGTTTAATGGTGTTTCATGGTGTTTCATGGTGTTTCATGGTGTTTCATGGTGTTTCATGGTGTTTCATGGTGTTTAATGGTGTTTAATGGTGTTTAATGGTGTTTAATGGTGTTTAATGGTGTTTAATGGTGTTTAATGGTGTTTAATGGTGTTTAATGGTGTTTAATGGTGTTTAATGGTGTTTAATGGTGTTTAATGGTGTTTAATGGTGTTTAATGGTGTTTAATGGTGTTTAATGGTGTTTAATGGTGTTTAATGGTGTTTAATGGTGTTTAATGGTGTTTATGTTTAATGGTGTTTAATGGTGTTTAATGGTGTTTAATGGTGTTTAATGGTGTTTAATGGTGTTTAATGGTGCTTAATGGTGTTTAATGGTGTTTCATGGTGTTTAATGGTGTTTAATGGTGTTTAATGGTGTTTAATGGTGTTTAATGGTGTTTAATGGTGTTTAATGGTGTTTAATGGTGTTTAATGGTGTTTAATGGTGTTTAATGGTGTTTAATGGTGTTTAATGGTGTTTAATGGTGTTTAATGGTGTTTAATGGTGTTTAATGGTGTTTAATGGTGTTTAATGGTGTTTAATGGTGTTTAATGGTGTTTAATGGTGTTTAATGGTGTTTAATGGTGTTTAATGGTGTTTAATGGTGCTTAATGGTGTTTAATGGTGTTTAATGGTGTTTAATGGTGTTTAATGGTGTTTAATGGTGTTTAATGGTGTTTAATGGTGTTTAATGGTGTTTAATGGTGTTTAATGGTGTTTAATGGTGTTTAATGGTGTTTAATGGTGTTTAATGGTGTTTAATGGTGTTTAATGGTGTTTAATGGTGTTTAATGGTGTTTAATGGTGTTTAATGGTGTTTAATGGTGTTTAATGGTGTGGTGTTTAATGGTGTTTAATGGTGTTTAATGGTGTTTAATGGTGTTTAATGGTGTTTAATGGTGTTTCATGGTGTTTCATGGTGTTTCATGGTGTTTAATGGTGTTTAATGGTGTTTAATGGTGTTTAATGGTGTTTAATGGTGTTTAATGGTGTTTAATGGTGCTTAATGGTGTTTAATGGTGTTTAATGGTGTTTAATGGTGTTTAATGGTGTTTAATGGTGTTTAATGGTGTTTAATGGTGTTTAATGGTGTTTCATGGTGTTTCATGGTGTTTCATGGTGTTTAATGGTGTTTAATGGTGTTTAATGGTGTTTAATGGTGTTTAATGGTGTTTAATGGTGTTTAATGGTGTTTAATGGTGTTTAATGGTGCTTAATGGTGTTTAATGGTGTTTAATGGTGTTTAATGGTGTTTAATGGTGTTTAATGGTGTTTAATGGTGTTTAATGGTGTTTCATGGTGTTTCATGGTGTTTAATGGTGTTTAATGGTGTTTAATGGTGTTTAATGGTGTTTAATGGTGTTTAATGGTGTTTAATGGTGTTTAATGGTGTTTAATGGTGTTTAATGGTGTTTAATGGTGCTTAATGGTGTTTAATGGTGTTTAATGGTGTTTAATGGTGTTTAATTGTGTTTAATGGTGTTTAATGGTGTTTAATGGTGTTTAATGGTGTTTAACTGGTGTTTAATGTGTGTTTAATGGTGTTTAATGGTGTTTAATGGTGTTTAATGGTGTTTAATGGTGTTTAATGGTGTTTAATGGTGTTTAATGGTGTTTAATGGTGTTTAATGGTGTTTAATTGTTTAATGGTGTTTAATGGTGTGTGCTTAATGGTGTTTAATGGTGTTTAATGGTGTTTAATGGTGTTTAATGGTGTTTAATGGTGTTTAATGGTGTTTAATGGTGTTTAATGGTGGGTTTAATGGTGTGGTGTTTAATGGTGTTTAATGGTGTTTAATGGTGTTTAATGGTGTTTAATGGTGTTTAATGGTAATGGTGTTTAATGGTGTTTAATGGTGTTTAATGGTGTTTAATGGTGTTTAATGGTGTTTAATGGTGGTGTTTAATGGTGTTTAATGGTGTTTAATGGTGTTTAATGGTGTTTAATGGTGTTTAATGGTGTTTAATGGTGTTTAATGGTGTTTAATGGTGTTTAATGGTGTTTAATGGTGTTTAATGGTGTTTAATGGTGTTTAATGGTGTTTAATGGTGTTTAATGGTGTTTCATGGTGTTTAATGGTGTTTAATGGTGTTTAATGGTGTTTAATGGTGTTTAATGGTGTTTAATGGTGTTTAATGGTGTTTAATGGTGCTTAATGGTGTTTAATGGTGTTTAATGGTGTTTAATGGTGTTTAATGGTGTTTAATGGTGTTTAATGGTGTTTAATGGTGTTTAATGGTGTTTAATGGTGTTTAATGGTGTTTAATGGTGTTTAATGGTGTTTAATGGTGTTTAATGGTGCTTAATGGTGCTTAATGGGGCTTAATGGTGTTTAATGGTGCTTAATGGTGCTTAATGGGGCTTAATGGTGTTTAATGGTGTTTAATGGTGTTTAATGGTGCTTAATGGTGTAAAAAAAAGCAGAAACCTTGGGACTCCAACAAATATGCTGAGTCTTACTCAAGAATGGGCAGCTCACCAATCAAAAACAGAAGTTGAACCTACTAAATTTGGATCTGAAAAGAGCCAAAAAAACTAGGAGGACGATGTTGTCTGCACATTGAACGAGTAACAAAAAAATGGAATTAAGCTAAGAAAATGATGGATTGAGCGCGAAAATGTGCATT
Source organism: Cladocopium goreaui (assembly GCA_947184155.2). Lineage (NCBI taxonomy): Eukaryota > Dinophyceae > Suessiales > Symbiodiniaceae > Cladocopium > Cladocopium goreaui. The sequence goes on along the minus strand of CAMXCT020002776.1, from coordinate 81,147 downwards.
CTTCACCAGCCAAAATGGGGAAGTACGTACTACTACCAACAATCAACTCAAGATACAAAAACAGTTGGATCTATATAGCCAATTAAAAATTGAAATTTCATATATACATATATACCAAAATGGGATTTGACCAGAAATAAATGGGAATATACATTGGACTTGAAGCCGTCGGTAAATGGTTTGGTTTGATCCTGGTATTCAAGTAGGCCCTGAGAACTGTTCCCTTGTCATTTCTTGCTGTAAAACCATTCATTTTGGGTAGCGCATGAATCTATTGTATCCATCTATTGCCATGTCACCCAGATATTCAGGAATGCTCTGCCAAAAAACGGCAGCTGCATCATCTACATGCTAACTCTAACTGTCATCCAGGAACAACAAAAACTCACCTGGTACCAATTCAGCTGGTGAGCTTGCCGCTTGGCAGAGAGTAGAGACTATTATCATCAATAGTTGCACACTGGAAAAAAGAATGTGATCGAGAACGGGGATTATCACCCCATTCTTTAGATGGAAAACAAACAAATGAAACCATCAAGCCAATGTATGTTATATCCCCGCTTCAAGGTATATAGTTGAATCTCTACATCTGTTGGCAAAATATGGGAAGCCACCATCCAGATCATCTACGAAATGCCGGAAATCATTTGAAATATATTGAAATATACTTGTCTTAAAGTCATCAATAATCCCCGTCAATCATCAATAATCACCATCAATCAATAATCATCCACAGCCATCAATCATCCCCCATATGTGGCCCATAATCAGCAGTGATATGGGATTCTCCTTCCGCCTGCCAGACCGGCACCACACACCACTACCTGCAAGTGATGATCTGGAGAATCCATCCATGATATTGATCGATACCCTCTGGTAATTTAACATAGCTATTGAAAATAGCCATTTATAGTTGATTTACCCATGAAAATTTGTGATTTTCCATAGCTATGTTAGTTTACCAGAGGGTATTCGGGATTTCGAATTCATAACTTTGAATTGAGATCAATTGAGGGTGTCGGTAACATGTATACCGTGTATTGTGGCAAAAACCCGACCTGCATGGAAGACGCATGGCGCCATTGCTGTCCCAGACGTGTTACACCAGAAGCAAGGCGACCATGGTGGAGCACTGCAAACATTGCAGCTCCAGATTCAGATGCAAGTTCCAAGTGATTAGAAGGTGCCATGAAAGTCTGTGGGAGATGTGGAAAAACATTGCGTTCAAATGCTAAGCTCACCTCGTTCTGACGTTGGCCCTGCTTCACCTGTAGATCTTGGCCTTTGGCAAGGCCGAAGCAGTATCAAGAGCTTAAGCCTTCGGAAATGTTGCATTGTCAAAAAGGAATCGGCATGAAGAAGTGCTCAAAACAATAGCAAACACTGCAGCGACAAGTGGATACAAGTGGCACCAAAAGCACTCTTTTCTAGTCTACTGTATGGAGGGAAGTTTGTTGGTCTGTCAGGTTCTGTACACGGAGTCTTGCCCGGGGAAGCCCCTCAAAAAAGCCCTCGAACAGCTCCCTCCGGGGCACAGCGACTGCGCTTGGATTTTCAAGCATGGCAACTGGCCCCAAACCGAAACCCAATGTTTGCAATTGGATCAAGTGTGATATTTCATGATATTTCAATTGATTAGAACCCACCACCGCGCTACTTCAAACGAAAGAGGCATGTTGGATGCTCCCAAGCTTCACAAAAGAAGGGCCCCAAAAAACCGTTTCGCCGTTCCTCAAACTCGCGCAGTGGTGGTAACAAAATTAGGGGTCTTCTGTACAGGAAGCTTGTCGCGTTGACAGTAGCGAGCTCCCTTCTGCTCCACACCTCCCGCTGCATTTTGTGCGGCCACGGGCAGGGAGCCGCGGACCCGACTTAATCGTGTCGCGTTTCCTCGTTTCCTCAACGCGTCTAGGCCAAACGTCTTTCAGGACGAGATGCAAAGCTGGAACTCTGCAAGTGGCACTGACACTTCGTGCCCGAAATCCCATGTGGAAAGTTGAGGACAGGATCACTTGGCGGTGCTACACGAAACTTCAGTATCGGTATATACATAAATCCACAAACATCTACAAATATCTTAAATATTATTCAATCATCTCAAATCCATCTAGTGCAACATGTCCAATTCAATTTTTGTCTTGGGTTTCGGGCAACGTTTTCCATTCTGTCCGTCACCAAGGTAGATGGCATCATCACATATCACTCTCTCAGTGCGGCATGACAGGAAGGCACATCCAGGCTACCACCTTTTGCTGGGATGCTCAGCCCTCAACAGTATGAACAGTGTCATCAATGGCTGGGAAATTCCCGCACTTCGAGATTCATAGCTGGGAAAATCATCATAATATAAATCACAATCATCCATACATGGAGGCTAACTACACTGTGAACCACCTGATTCAGCCTGAATCTCCATTCTCCAACTCCCCATATACCCCATCATGCCTCATCATATTGCAGAAAATAAAGGGCGCCCAACAGAACTGGATTCAGCCTGGAACGTTCGCCTTCATACAGGCAGTGCGAGTCTTGAACCCTCAAATCTGCCGCGTCATCCTGCATCCCAGGACGCGAGATCTGTGGAGCATCTCAAGAGCTTCACTCTGCAAAATACGAGTCATGCAGACTTTCAGCTGTGGAAGAAGTGTGGTGAGCAGCCTTTACAAATCCGTCAAACTAAAGGAATTCGATACAAGGACATTGGGTGTGTTGGGTGTAGTGGTTTCTTTTCGATAACTTTTTCGAACATGTTTTTGTCTTTTTTCGAACTTCCAGCTTTAGTTTACGCCAACTCACAATCGGGTACGGGTCTCGAGTTTTCATAGTTCCTCAAGGAACAGCAGTTGGTCAAGGGAATCTAAGCTTATCATGCAGTTCTGGCTTCATCTGCCGTTCCGGAAATTAAAACATCTTTTCTATGCTTTTCTGGCATCCAGAAACTGTGTGGCAATGTCTGCTATAGCTACCGTGTGGCAGCAGTCAATGTCTACCGGTTTTGGTCCAAGCCTTTGCCCAGTGTTGTCGGAATTTCTTGGGAGATTCATATCACATACCTCAGCGATTAGTAGTGGCTAGTGAGCTCAACCAATTCCAAATCTGGCATAGCTAGATCCAAATTTTTGGCATAGCAAATAGTTCTTCGACACTGGTCTCTGCATCTATTCACAAGTCATGACAATTCTTTGAATTTTTGGATAAGAGAAGAGGGCTCTAATGTTGCCAATGGCAAAGCGATCACTGGCGTTCTAGGATGCGCCACCACCTCGTACCTTGTCCAAACGACAATACACAAAGTAAAATCTTGAGTTGATTCTGACCCCAATTAATGCAACTTTGCCAGCAGACCAATCAACCAGAGTTCCAAGATTCAGGGTCGAGGGATTGTGGTTTTTAGGGTTAACCCTTGACACTGGCTCACTCTACTCAGTGAGTTGGGTAGGCCAAACTAGAGCTTAGAGTCTTAGAGATTGGGGTTTTTAGGGTAGAGTGCTCAGCAACTCTTCCTCTGCTCGTCGTTTGCCAATACTGGTGTTTTTAGAGGTGGATGCCGCAGGCCAACAGGCCCGTAAAAAGACATACAGTAGGTTTTGGATCATGTAGTTCCGTCAATGTTCTGTCCATAGGAAATGGCCAATGCCGTTTCTGAACGCCATATCTGTCAATACACATATCGTCAAAACGTCAAAACACAAATGACTTTGGCTGGAATCTGGAACGGACTGCGCTACGCAGCCAATTGCAACCTTCATCTGTGCCGCCGCACAGGAATACCAGGCTGCCCAACAAGTTCAGCTGCCCACCACAAGCGCTGTGTATCACTGAAACTACACCGCTGGAGCCTGACCCCATCCGCATAAGCATCTGCCCACCAGCCATCGTGTCGATCAGTTCCTTATTGCCGTCATGGATTCTATCTTCCATGAGCTTGGCAAATGCTTCGCCCGAAAAGGGGAAAGGTTCGCTGAAAATGCTCAAATCTGAGAGCCACAATGTATATTCTGATTATTCTGAATCAATGCAATTGCTAGCAGAGACAGTCTGGCAGAGCCACAACTCGAGGCCTCGAGGGGCTCATGCTGATCATGCTGAACCACTGGATCTCCAAAAATCCAAAACACTTCGTCAGAACTTCATGGATTTTCATGGTGCAATGATGTGCAATGTGGCCCTGCCTGGTTCTCTTATTTCAGGTGTGTGTAACACCCAACAAAAGCAACCAATCCCTCGCTACTCGAGCGATGGGCGACTGTACCAGAAAGAAGAGGCTGCAGCCCAAAATGCTACTGGTAGTAGCCAGTCGTTGTGGACGTGAATATGTTCTGTAGCGCCGCAGCGCAGTTTGAACCAGACTTGATCATTTTAACCACCGGCGAAGGAATATTGACTTGAATCCAGGAGTCTTGACCCATGTGCCCGTTGAAATCCAGGCCATGGATTTAGCGCGAATTGGGTTGCGATGTCTGCACGGCAGTGTTCCCAACATTCGCAAAGACCCTGAGGCGCTAGGCTCAGTGGCGAGCTTCAACATGGCATCTGAGCAAAGCCCCTCAAAGGGATCAACTACAAAACATCCTGAGGTTTCAAACGCTTAAACTGGGCTCGGAAAGCAACCAATTCAGCAGTTGGGTTGCTGCCTCCGTAGCTCTCTTGTTGTCAACCCTTTGCCTTTCTTGGGGATTGTGGATCTGCAGCCATCTTCGTCAGAATGAGGCTCGTTCGATCTTCCCTGGCTGCCACGTACCAAAAATTTACTAACAAGTGTAACAGATATTCACAGATTGATATTCATGACAGCCAGGGCAGAGAACAAAAGAACAAGCCTGCACTGGTGTTCCCTGCTAGGGCCACCAATGACAGAAGCAATTGCGTGCAAGACTCGTGCTGCGACTGAAGCTTTGAGAGAAGAAGCACACGCAACTGACGTAACTTGCAACACATGGCGTTGATATTTGTTGATACTTTTCAAGATCGTCATAATTTTCTGTCAAGTGCGTTCTGGATTCTTGATCTTCTTCCGTGGGGTTTTTCATTTTAATCTCTATATTTCATGTTGTCTGGTTGAACCGATTTCGCACCCCTCCAGCTTCACTTGAAAATTGGACCAGTTTCACGACAAATCACTATACACCCGCAGCACAGGTGAACAACTGCTGCACTGGAGAACGCTGCACATATCTCGGATCCGTCTCGCGCGCTGGCATGAAGTGAGTTTAAAGCAGAGCATCTCCAACAGTTTTACAGGGTGGTTCAGTCCATGTTTGAGTTCGGTGCAGCAAAAGTTCAAGCTTGCAGTGAACTGTTCAGGCACAAATTTTATAAGGGTTCCAAGATGTTGCTTGACCTCCCACGTGCAAATCAACAACAACCAAAACCCTCTACCGCAACAGGGACAACAACCTGAGGATATTTATGTAAGAATCATCCCGATCCATTGCAACTCACCTTCACGCCGCATCACTTCTGCATCGATGGCAGGAATGGAAATGATCCTTTATCTGGCCGCCAAACTGGTGCCCACAGGGCAGCACCCAGGTTCACAGGGGCTGGAATTTTGAAATATACTATGTTGATATTGATTGATATTGGTCCTGCGGCGGGGTCAAATTCCGACATCTGAAAAATTGCCACAAAAGCACGGGCAAAGACAGAGTCAGTCACCCGAGTCAGTCGCCCCAAACATCGAGTCAGGAACCCCATAGGACAAAGTCAGTCACCGCTGAACACCAGGAGAGGATGCAGGGAAACCATGAACGGGAGAGAAAAAGTCAGCAACAAAGAGTCGGTCACCCCTCAGAAGCCTGGAGGATGATCAAGGAACCCGGAGAAAAACAGAAAGTCAGCAACAAAGAGTCGGTCACTCCTGGAAGGACAAAACAAACCAAACAAACCCTAAAACAAACCCTGAATAATTCAACCCTAAACAAAACCTAAAGAAACCTTACACACCATCCATAAACCCCAAACCAAGACTAAATAAACCCTAAAACAAACCCTGCAGAAACCCTAAACCAACCCTCACACAAACCCTGACGAAACCCTAATTCAACCTTAAACCAAACCTGAATAAACCCTAGGCCAAGCCAAGAAAAAACCAAACCAACACTAAGTAAACCACAAATAGACCTCTGAAACAAACCTTGACGAAGCCCTATATTAGCGCTAAACCAACCCGAAATAACTACTAAACCAGACCAAACCTGAACATACCCTAAGCCCAGCCTTAATATACCTTAAACCAAACCTCTATAGAAACCTTAAGCCAAACCTGAAAAACAAGATGAAGCCCACGACCCCGAATGCTCACACGTATGTTAATGGTACAGATGTCAAAACACATGGTTATGCAGTCACGCACAATACCTTTCTGCAATAGTTTATTTGAACAGTCTTGTACATGTTTCCCTTGTTACCAGTCTGCAGTGTGCAGCGGAAAGTGTAGAGTGTGGAGTGTGGAGTGTGAAGTAAGGAGTGTGGAGTGTAAAGTGTGGAGTGGGGAGCATAGAGCGTGAAAAGTGTAGAATGCGGAGTGTAAACTGTAGAGTGTGGAGTATGGAGTGTAAAGTGTAGAGTGTGGAGTGTAGAGTGTGGAGTGTAGAGTGTGGAGTGAGGAGTGTAAAGTGCAAAGTGCAAAGTGTGGAGTGTGGAGTGTAAAGTGAGGACTGTAAAGTGTGGAGTGAGGAGTGTGGAGTGTAAAGTGAGGAGTGTAAAGTGTGGAGTGAGGAGTGTGGAGTTTGTAAATTGTAGAGTGTGAAGTGTAGAGTGTAAAGTGTAGTGTAAAGTGTAGAGTGTGGAGTGTAGAGTGTAGCGTGTGAAGTGTGGAGTGGAAAGTGAAGAGTGTGGTGTGTAGAGTGTGGAGTGTAAAGTGTGGAGTGTGGAGTGTAAAATGTGGAGTGTAAAGTGTGGAGTGAGGAGAGCAAAGTGGAAAGCGTGGAGTGTAAAGTGTAAAGTGTGCAGTGTAGAGTGTATAGTGTAGAGTGTAAAGTGTAGAGTGTGGAGTGTGGAGTGCAAAGTGTGGAGTGTAGAGTGTGGAGTGTAAAGTGTGGAGTGTAATGTGTGGAGTGAAGAGTGTAAAGTCTGGAGTGTGGAGTGTAAAGTCTGGAGTGTGGAGTGTAAAGTCTGGAGTATGGAGTGTAAAGTCTGGAGTGTGGAGTGTAAAGTGTGGAGTGAGGAGTGTAAAGTGTGGAGTGTGGAGTGAGGAGTGTAAAGTGTGGAGTGTAAAGTGTGGAGTGTGGACCGTAAAGTGTAGAGTGTGGGGTCTGCAGTGGAAAGTGTAGAGTGTGGTGTGTAGAGTGTGGGGTGTGGAGTGTAAAGTGAGGAGTGTGAAGTGTGGAGTGTGGAGTGAGGAGTGTAAAGTATAAAGTGTGGAGTGTGGAGTGTACAGTAAAGTGTAGAGTGTATAGTGTAGAGTGTAAAGTGTAGAGTGTGGAGTGTGGAGTGTAAAGTGTGGAGTGTAAAGTGTAGTGTGTAGAGTGTGGAGTGTGGAGTGTAAAATGTAAAGTGTGGAGTGTAGAGTGTAAAGTGTAGAGTGTGGAGTGCGGAGTGTAGAGTGTAAAGTGTAGAGTGTAAAGTGTAGAGTGTGGAGTGTAGAGTGTAAAGTGACGAGTGTAAAGTGTGGAGTGAGGAGTGTAAAGTGTTGAGTGTGGAGTGTAAAGTGTGGAGTGTGGAGTGTGGAGTGTGGAGTGTGGAGTGTGGAGTGTGGAGTGGAAAGTGTCGAGTGTGAAGTGTGGAGTGTAAAGTAAGGAGTGTGTAGTGTAAAGTGTGGAGTGTGGAGTGTAAAGTGTGGAGTGTGGAGTGTAAAGTGTAGAGTGAGGAGTGAGGAGTGAGGAGTGGAAAGTGCAGAGTGTAGTGTAAAGTGTGGAGTGTGGAGTGTAAAGTCTCAGGTGAGGAGTGAGGAGTGTAAAGTGCAAAGTGTAAAGTGTGGAGTGTAAAGTGTAGAGTGTGGAGTGTGGAGTGTAAAGTGTAGAGTGTGGAGTGCGGAGCTTCCCCCATAGACACGGCGACGCCACAGGAAAACCAGAGACTCGAGACGAGACACGTGGGTGCAAAAAAACGAGCATTTCGTGCGAGACTTCCTCCAATTTTGATATTTTCGACACGCTATCAAACAGGTTGGAATGTCACAAAGTGCCACGCCTGCCACGCAAAACGACATGACAACCTGCTTGGACACATTCGAATAGGAGATGTTTTCCACCTCCCCTATAGACACGGCGACGCCACAGGAAAACGAGCGACTCGAGACAAGACACGTGGATGCAGAAAAACCAGCATTTCGTACGAGACTTCCGGCAATTTTCACAGTTGGCAACATGACAAAAGGACAGGTTTTGCAGCTTCCCCCATAGACACGGCGCAGCCACGGGAAAACCAGAGACTCGAGACGAGACATGTGGGAGCACCAAAACGAGCATTTCGTGCGAGACTTGCTCCAATTTTTACACTTTGTAGCTTCAAAATCGCTGTTTTCCTACGAGTTTTCCTAGGAACCTCTAAATCTTGCAACCTCAAAATCGATGTTTCGTGCAAGGCTTCCGTCAATTTTCAGCACATTGTCACAAAATGCCACGCCTGCCACCGAATTTGCACCTTGTCGCCACTTGACGCAGCCCTGCCAATGCGATTTGCAAAAAACACACTACACGAAACGTCTAAAGTGCTGCGCCTGCCACGAAAAATGACGATGGTCACGTCCAAAGTGCTGCGCCTGCCACGAAAAATGACGATGGTCACGTCCAAAGTGCTGCGCCTGCCACGAAAACTGCCACGCATCTTCTGAAAACGTCGCAAAAGTATCGCGCCTGCCACACAAAACGACTTTCGACACGTTACAAAACACCTCTGAATGTCACGAAGTGCCACGCCTGCCACGCGAAACAAAGCAACGAGACGTTGGAAACCTCCAAAAATGACCACCTCTGCATAACTTACCATAGGCACGGCCATATAGCAATCGCGCGAACGGTTGCGGACGGTTGCGAACGGTTGCGAACGGTTGCGAACGGTTGCGACCGTGAATGCAACGTCTAGCGAACACACCCTCAACCCCCAGACCCCCAGAGTGAAACGGGAACCCTTGCTACGCATTCGGGAAAAATAACTTAAAACAAATCCTGACAAAACCCCACATTAACCCTAAACCAACCCTTAAAAAAATCCTAAGCCGAGTCCAAATAAACCCCAAACCAACACTACGTCAACCCTAATAAACCCTAAAATCACACCAACCCTAAAGAAACCCTAAACCAACCCTAACACCAACCCTAAATAGACCCTGAAACAACCCTAAAGAAACCCTAAACCAACCATAAAACAAACCATGTCACTTTGATGGCTCACGAGGCACGCCGCAGAGGGTGACTGACTCCGACGTGGGGGGTGATTGACTCAGGGTGGTCTGACTCTGCTAGTGACTGATTCCGTCTGGTCTCCGTCATACACTCGCTGCAAGCACACCTATTGTCATGTCCTGGTCAAACTTTTCTCCAATTCCTTCTTGTGACTCCAAGAGTTCCCTTCGGTCCTCTTTGGTCCTCTGTAAGCATGATCAGACCTGGTGTCCAAAAGACCTTCCAAACGATCCCTTCCGTAGCTCAAGCGCCTCGGGCACTAAGAATCAAACTGCCTATGGGCCAAAAAAAGGATATGTAAAATTATATAAATTGGCGATATTTGGCTGAAAACGGGAGAAGCAGATTGAAAAGTGAGAGTTATGAAGCAAACATACCACGATAGCTTTGAGTTGAATCAATCTGTAGGTCGAAACGGAGAGTTTCAGGGAAGATGCAGCAACTAAGATGAAAAACATGCGAAAGTGATGCTGAGAAAATTGATGCGTACGCATAGATGTTGAAGCATTAAATAAGGAGTATGAGCCCCGAGATGAGATGAAAGTGATTGAGCCTTGGAAAAAGACTGTTGCATGTGGACTCTTAAGTTATAACTGGTTCGGAATTCCATGGATTTTCTCTGATCTCTCCAACTGTTGCAGGAAATCAAGCCTGAACCCACACCTCAAAGGTCACTTCACCAGCCTCCAGATACCAAGAGCTCAAACGCCACAGGCCTATGGGGTCATTGTTGGGGCTACGAAGTTTGATACCGGGACTGTCACCAGAAAGCCCGCAAGTCAAGAGACTTCGATGGACTTGACCGTTGATTACATGACTTCAAGAAAACACAAAGTGCATCTGCCATGTTAAATAGAGTTTTTGAAACAGCAGTCAAACAAGTCCATTCTGTGCCAAAAAATAAAAGGGAAACACCAGCAACAAAAACCTTGGGATCATTCGGAAAGCGCTGCCGGGATCCCGTGCATGGACTCTCGAGGATGGTCACAGTTGGCTGGCCATGGCGAATCCTGAGAAGGGAGAACCGGATCAAAAAAAACGTCAAAACATGTAGGGAACCACTGGAACCACTGGAATTCTGCATGTCCTTAAATGTAGAGCAAAGAACCTGCCTGCGATGCTTTGATTGGATTCGATTCAACATGATTCAACTGATTGAATCAGGAGATTCGATTCTATTTCTGGTCTTTGGGAATACATTTAATCCTGAAGCCAGTGTTCTAGGGATAACACCGGAAATGACTGTCCAAGAGCAACAACACCCTATCTCTCAAGCTCTGGATCTCAAACATTTAAAGAGCAAGATTAACAGGATTTGGGCCTTCCCATATTTTTTTGGGCTTTGGTAGACATACTGTACCCATTATAAAATATTATAAACATGTGTTTTTCTTCCCATGTGAACCAACCATGACTTAAGTCCACATGGAAACCATAACTTTCCAGGGCCCTAGGGTGCCCGACGGTATTAGATAGCCCACCCGGGGACGAACAGCGCGTGGAACACACCGAACTTGGGAGCTGAACTGAGAAGCGCTCGCCTCGCAGACTCAGGGGGGGAAATGGGCTGAATCTGCTGAATATAGAGTCGTAAAATCACGGCCAACCAATGTCCCTGTCTTGTGGCATTTTTTTCCTACAATAGATTGGAGCAACCCTGAGAGTATTCCCCCAAATTCATCCAAATTCTGAATTTGCTCTTAAAGTCTGCTTCTCACCGGGAGCAAGAAGAGTGGCGCTTCAGCTGGCGATCCGCCTCTGTATCCACAGGACGAAACCTTCTGCAAATCCCAGCTGGGCCCCAATTTCAACCTCGCACAGAAATCAACTGACAAAACTCAACTGAATTCTCAACAAAGCAAAGGAAATCCAACTGTTTCAATATGTTTCAATATTTTTGCGTCAATTCGAGTCCAGGATTTGATGAGTCTGCCATGAGTTTTACACCAAGGAATGCTGAGATTCTCACCCAGTGATGCTCTCCGCAACCTGGGCGAGCAAACCTCTTGGCATGCAACCTCCAAAATCTGCCTGGGAACTGTTGCTGCAGCGACCATCTGCAAAGTTGAGTCTCCAAGCTGCTTGGGCAACTATCTGAAGGCATGAAACACATGGAACACGTGGAACATTAAAGTCATTAAAGGCTGAATTCGGATCTGCTTTCCTATCCGCTTTCAGCCATCACGTAGCGCCTCATAGTCATTGCATTCATCATCAGTGCTCTCAGCCTTCACCAGGAATTGCTGGTGGTGGCATGGATTACTGGGCCAAGGGTCAACTTGAGGGGATGTGGAATGATCATTGAAAAACCAATCCTTGAAATCAGTTCTCTTTTTTTGTTCCCTCATTGGGAAGGCTCAGTACTCCACCTCTGGCAGCCAAAGCTCAGGAATAGTGCCTTGATCTCACACTGCGGTACCCAATGGAACCCTGCAACAAGGCAGAGACTACAATGACTACCAACTACTAAACTACAAGGAGCCATCTGCACTCAGCTGACATCTCCCTAAGTGTGGAGCACAAAACTAGAAAACTTTTAAAGGTGTCCAGCATCCACAACACCGCCGTTAGCTTTGGTCACAACGTCACAACGTCAGTTTTGGTCCGTCCGCACCCAACGAAAAAATCTGGGCCACAAACAATTCTCAAACGGCACGGTCGCAGGACTTAGCCTCAAGGTCACTGCGAGAAGTATCATGCAGAAGGTGCCATGGTTAGGGAAAGAGGCAACGAGAAAGCAATTCCTAAAAGGGATTGGGCAATCAGAAGCAAATGCTGCAGCAGAAAAAAGGACAAACAAAAAAGAGACCAGGAGAAGAAAAATGTTGGTTTACTTTGTCAAACGTTTTTATTCCTTTAGGGTGGATCTACTTACTGTAACACGACCTTCGCACGCGAAAAAGGTAAGATTGCTTTGCACTTCTGAGCCGCTTATTTGGAACTGTCACCGCCTTCGCTTTCTCTATCCTGAACTAAATAAATCCGTCCTACAGAGCTCTGAACACCAACAGCAACACGCTGCAGGGCGTTCACTGCCCCGCACCTTGGAGCTTTTGGCGCCACACTGCAGACCTTGGCCTTGGCACATCGTGGCACATTGGACAGGCCATGGCCATGGCACGCCGGACCACAGCCCTCCAGGTGCAGTGCTGGAGCTTCATCGTCATCCAGAGGTGGCAACTCCAGTGGTTCCAGGTCCTGGTTCCGTGCCATGTCAAGCATCACAAGCATCACAAGCATCACATTATCAGACTTCAGAGTCAAGTTCACCAAATCTAGATATCATTAGAATTCATTAGATATTTGATGTCTGATTTCATGATATTTCATGTATGTCTCGACCTAACTTGGACATGCAGCTGCTTCTAGACCCATCTCCTGAAAAGGATCCTGGCCCGGAGCCAATCGCGGTGTTGGAGGACACACAGCAGCCATCTGGTACTGGTGGTCAGACAAGGTCCTTGGTGGAACCGGGGTGAAATGCCACGGCCCTAAAGGCGTCCATTGCAGAGTTGCAGATACAGCACCCATGGTGGTTATTGCCCAGAATGTACAAACAAATCATAAAGGTCTTAATCAATCATTGGAATCATCCTGCAGATACAATCTGAAAGTTCAAAACAAGCTTTCGATTTGAGTAATCAGGATTTAATGAAATTGCCATATTCTATCTGCTCCAGGATTACAAAAAATGGGTACTAATTTGTTTCAAAGTTGCACACTTCGCACAGTACCAACTGCTCTACTTGCGTGAAACACACAAATAACTAGCTTAATGCTCACCCGCATGCAAGCCCTACAATACATGAGGAGGGATAGACATGAGAAGGATAGACCGAGACAGATTTGCTTGTACCGCAACAAACCAAGCTCCGATGTCTAGGCGCTGTGAGATATGATAGATATGCCCCTTGCCAAGCATTAGAACCACCAAAAAGTCAAGATTCACCAGGTTGACAACTTGTATCGTGAAGTGAATCTGTCGTCCTTTTCAGGCAGCATGATGATGTTATTAGTTTAGACCCTCCCAAAAAAAAAACGCCGAATTGAGAGCCAAAGGGTCCGGACCACACAACTGGCCTGATATTTTGACCAAAACTTGAGCCACAGGGCAGAGGGGATTGGAACATGACGGTTTGCTGGGTATTGGTCCCTCTGATTGATGCCTCTGATTGATGCCTCTTATTGCTGCAATATTGAGCTGACAAAAAACCCCTTAAAGGGTGCATATCTTGAACTTGCCTGGTGTGAGATGCATGAGGTATTTCTCGTGATATCAAATGTCCCTAATAGGTCCTATGATCTGAGTTCAATAGGCGTAACCTCTGGCGTCCAAGAGTTTGCAGCCTTAAGGTACTCCGTAGTATGGGTCACTCGGAGGCCTTAATTGTTCGCCTTGCTGACAATTTTTGGCCTGGATATTCCAGTGGAAATCCAGACCGTCACAATGAACTCTACCTGACATCTATGTCCAGACTTGGTAGATCTAAGGCGCTTAGTGGTACAGTCTGTGGAGAATGTCATTTGGAATTTGGAATATCATATCTGTCATATCTGAATCAGCTTTAGTGTGCAAGCTTTCCGAAGAACCACAGGTCGAAGATCAAATCCTTGTCCAAACTTCAGACCTCCCCGCCTGTTTGGCTGGAAGACGGGAACCAAGCCGCACTTTGGCAATTGTGAAACACACTCGATGTGGGGCTTGTGAAACTCTTGAAGTAAAGTAATCCCCTCCCCCTTTACTAAACCCCCCCGAATAATAAAGACTAGGGTCCATCTCCAATTTTGGAAAATTTCAGGTTGGCCAATTTGACTTTTAATTGATTCCCTTTCGAAAACAATTGAAGAATAAAGCTACTATTTGTGGGTTTCACCCCACAGGAATAAAAACTAGTTTGAATTGCGCTAGGGACCGTTTTTGCAACCAACAGCTCAAGGGCCCTAAGTCAGGGTAGTTTGAACCGAAATCCACGACAAGGAACATGGTGTAAGGATCTAAATGATCTCAAACTCACACCCGTCTTATCTACATGTCCCTGCGTGGCTTCAGACTGTCTGTACTCTTTACAGTGTCGGGCCATTCCTGTTGATGGCATGCTTGCCACACAGTTCACGCAGGTCTGAGTGAATTCAGGCCGGATGTCATGATCCTCGTCAAAAGGCAGGGTTTCATTGACTTCGTCAACGCATCTGCGAGCATCCGGCCGTTCTCGATCCACCACAACTCGCCCCACAGGGCGAGTACTCAAGACTGCTTTTCTGGCCATTCCCTGTCCACAAGGACTGTCTCAATGCCGCAAGTTCAATTCCCAGTCTTTTATCCTGGACCTTCTTGGGCACCTCTGCATTCGACCAGGCTCATGCAGTCAGACACCCAAATGTGTTTCATCTTCATCTGGCATTGCTCGTGCCAGTCTGTCATCGACACCAATTTGCCTGTCATTTCGCACAGGACACATCTCAGACGATCCCGTGCTCCACTGCACTCTGAAGTGCGTACGACTCAGCCTGCAGCGTGGCTCTGCACACACGTTTCAGTGTCGACGAAGCGAATCCGATCACATGGATGTTGTGATCTTTCTCCGTCAGGTGCAAAGCCGTGGACAGATAATGAACCCTGCCCTGCTGGGATTTGAATCCAAGCTCATTTGCAAAAGACGCAGCGCTGTACGTCACCACTGCAAGATCCTTCCAGTCAATCCAATTGGCCTTGTACACCAGCTTCAAGTTTTGGTTCTGGTGTGCCAGCTCGACAGCCTTGTTTGCCAGCCTTAGGTCTGACACCGTGGCCTTTGGATTGCAGAGTCTCTGGAGTTCATTCACCTTGTATGCCAAGTCTGCACGACAGTATCGTGCTACCCATGCCAGCGACCCCGTCACTGATCGGAGACTTGTCAATTCCTTTTCCGTGACGACATCCGTTCCCTTACGGGGCTTGTCAATCAGGATTGGCTTGATCCCTCGAGTGTTTTCCTCAGCATCGATTTCTACTGTAAAGTCATCGTGCTGGGTAAAGCCTCGTCCACAGTACCGGAAACTCCCTTCTTCAGTCTTCCCGACTGAGAACTTTCCAAGGATCTCCTGGATCACCTTTGCTCCACTTGGCTTGTGGGCAAACAAAAGGTCATCCACATGGGTGCACAGCGTGGCATCCAATTCACCGTTCTCATCCTGATGGTAGTACAGGGCAGGCATCACCTTTGACGCCTTCATGCCAGCTGTCTTCACTTCTGAATCCATGCGCAAGTAAAAACCTCTACCTGCATCAATTGAACCATAGATGGGAACCCTGCAGAGCAAACACGCTTCTGCAGGCACGTCCGGGTCACCAAGTCCACCGGTCGGTTGCCGCATAAGCAACAGCCTCGTCAGGGCGTCCTCCACCTTCTTTCACAACTTCACACATGTGGAAACCTGTGGCAATGTCAACCATTGACATCACTGAGTACTTCCCCCCTACATAATCTCTCATTTCCAGCACGTCAAAACCCAACATAGAGTTAAACTCGTAGTTGAAATGAATCCCTACTTGGTGGTCCCTTGGGGGTTTGGCTGAATCTTCACGCGCCTGGCACCTCACCAATCGAGCTGCCTCAATCAGCTCTGGAGACGCCCTTCCTGCCTTCAGGATGTTCTTCAAGGTGGCAGGTGTTGGATGGCCAAATTGCCTGTGCAGGTGTCGGATGGCAATCCTAGTGCGTGTGGGCAGTGCTCTCCACACAGCTTTCCAGCATGATCTTCTGCCTCAGTCTTGGCATCAGTGATCACATCTGCCACGACAGCCACCTGACATCTGAGCCCAGCTGGCTCGTGCGTTGTATGAGTCAAACTGCAGCTGTCTTTCAAGAACTCCAAGGCAAATGAGATCAACCAACCCAGGGCAACACTCCTGTGTCGGTCTCTCCTGCAGTAGGCTACCACACCAACTGACTTCCCATCCAAAACGCTCTGGTGCACTCTTCTGACCAAAGCGTGCATGACCTGCATGGTCCAATCATTGCGCACAAGCCCTACCAAAATGTCAGGGTGAGTTCCGATGTGACTCCTCAAACTCTTGTCATGATGAGGGTCTCCAAGATCCAAGGTGTCAATCACAAAGACTTCCCTGTCAGTCAAGCCAAAGTTATGGCAGACTCTCTCAAGGTTGCGTGCTGATGGATCATTTGCGTAGGCTTCCAGTGGAGGGCAAAAGTCCACCCCTGCAGTAAAGATCAGCACTTGCTGTCCAGAAGGGGCCATGGTACGTGGAGTGGTACTAACATATGCCATGTTGTCAGGGGTCTTCAACTCCCTGATCTGCGTTGGTGTTTCCTTGTATGACATGTTGATCAACCCCTTGCTCAGACATACGCATAAGAGTCCTGAATCCTTGGTTCTGTGCAGCTTCAAGGTGGGACCATTCTTACCAAGTGTGCATTTGGATGTTGCCATGTCTTTCACCAAACCCAATGCTGCTTGAGCATGTTGTGACAGCAACAGCGGCGTGGGATCTCCCGGCTCACCAACCACATACGTCTCCAAAACACCTGGCAGTTTCTTACCACCCTCAGGTTCCAACACAAATGGAATTCTGTATCCACCCTTGGTGCGCACATTACCTGCAAGACCCTTGAATGCCTTCTGCTCATCAGATTGCAGAGGAACTTCAAAACCCATATTCTTCAGTTTGGCTTTGCATGCTTCCATCCACTCATGACCACAAACCGTCGAGTTGCAACCCTCATCCAATACTCCCCAAACGTGTTCATCATTCAAAACATCAACCACTGGGAGCAGGCTGCACTTCAGATCGTCCTCCAAAGGGGAGAGTGCCACATAACCAACATGGGTTGCACCTCTGGCTTCAACCACGGCCTCAATGGCATGGCGCAGGATGTCAATCACGACACTGGCACGCATGATGGGGTCATGATTCAACTCCACTTCACAATCCTGTTGAAACTGGGTCATCACTGCTACTGAGTCCTCAGTACTCAAAAGCAATTCCAAACGTTCATACTTCAACAGGTCTTCTGCCAGATCTACCATGGGTGCAGCAGACTGACTTACAGCCCTACCCAAGGCTTCCCTGCGCTGTCCCTCATCACGTGGCATCTCGTCCACATGAGTTCTGCTGGTGCTCTTGGTTGATCCCCTCTTGTCAGTGACCGCATGATTGCAAGTTGCGGGGTCTTGAGTGTATGTTGGATTCTTTGGGGTCTGAGTGACTCTTCCACAATCCCTACATGTCTTGCGCATCATAATGCATTGGATCCTAGCATGCTGAAGTCCTTGCAAACATGATCAGAAATCTCAACGGGGGGATTGGGAGGTTTCTTCATGGCAGTTTTGTGCCTCGATCCTGGCACCAGGGCAGGTCTTGGCTGCACGTCCTCAGGGACTGGCTTGGGTGTGACTTGATGGGTTCCATGATCAACATCATAGTACATGTCAACCCAATCCAAAAACTCATTCAAAATCCTTGAAGTACCAGATTCATTCCGTCCCCAAACATAGTACCCAGGGTATTGGTGCAACACCTCATGATATGTGTAACCTCTATGTTGCCCAAACGTGAAAATGTGGTCACTTCCAGGGGGCAATGACGTGTCAGCCATGGGATCTTCCCTCCTGGCAAGAAAGGCAGGCACCCTGGGCACACGCGAAGGTGATCACCTGGGTGAAGCTACCATCACTGGTCGCAGGGGATGAACGTGGTGGTGTCCTAGCCTTGGCCTTGGCAGGGTACGCAATGGGGGTCCTATAACCCATATACCCACATTTCTTCTTACTACTCCCTGCTCCAATGACCATGCAAGGCAGTGGATTGTCATCTCCTGAGGAATCACTCAGGGCAAAGTAGCCAACCTTCCTTTGGTTTGGCGTTTGACCTGGAGTCGGCGTTGTGGCATTGGCTTTCTTGTTGGGCATCTTACACTCTGGGTCACCTGCCCAGTGTCCATATCCTCCACAACGCAGGCAACGACTGTTCTTCTTCAGACTGGCTAGTCTGACCTTCCGATCTTGGATGGACAATTGAGTCTTCACAACTCTCTTGCCCTTCCCTTTGTTCTTGTTTTTGCCTTTTCCTGATCCCTTGTAGGGTCCTTTCCCCTTTGCACGTTCCACAGCTGCATAGGCCTGCAGCTGGTGCTGACAAGCCTCACCAAGTTCTTCAAGACCATCTGTCGAGGTCTCATCCACGTCACAGGCAGCCATGGCTGTCAGTGTAATGCCAAGATCTTCATCTGATACCCAGTCACAATCATCTGGGTCATCCGTAGTGGGCTCACCGCCATACCCAACATAGGCTCCTTCACCATAGTCCTCATTCCATTCATAGTTGTCTCCATCACCTGCTGCTTCATCTCCTGCTTGGCAATCATAGTCACCTGCAAAGTAGCCCGATCGATACCACCCCCCTGCCTTGTTCTTTCCTGCTCCTTTCACTGGAAAGGGCCTTGAAGGAGGGGCCAGACTTCTTGAATCCTTCAAATGGTTTTTTTCATGATGTTCAAGTAGAGTCTCACTGTATCCTTCGAAGCTCGGTTTCGGGCAGGCAGTCTTGACCATGAGTTGTTCATGACGGGTGAGGCCTGATGTCTCAAGGAGGAGCTCAGCCCGCATTGGGTGGATATCGTCATTTCTGGGTCTAACTCTTTGAGTTGGATCCACCAACGTTTTGGTCTCCCTATAAAAGACAAAATCCCACTAGCTTGTTGGCCGAGTCCGAAAAGCTCCCTTGCCTCATGTGACCTCAAAGGGAACACATGCTCCTTGATTCTCTCCACCAGCAAGTCCAGTCCGGTGGGAGGACCTACATCCATCAGCGCACTCAATCCCAAGTCCTTGGCCATGAGAAATGCATCTCCCCTGAGCCCTTCCATGACCTCTGTGACCAGCTCCACGTAAGGGGAGACATCAAGCAAGTCATCGTCTCCTTGACTACGAGGTGAAGCAAGCCCACCGATCTCTTGCTCACTTGATGGGGCTTGGGGTGATACCTCAGCAGCAGTAGCTCCAGCATCTCTTGATCCTGCTGCATCAGTCGGCTGATCTCCCCGCTCGCAGGGCTAGTAGCCGGCGACCTGGATGCTTCCTTGGCCTTTTCCTTGGCCTTCTGTTCCATCTTCTTCTTGCACAGTTCCACTCGAAGAAGAGTTCTGAATTGCCATTCATGAAAGTGGGACGGGTCTCCACTATACACGTAGGCTCCACTCTTGGTTTCCAAAAGTCCTGAGGGACTGCTCGGGCACCCATCGACATGACGTTCGACGGGTTTTCTCTGATCCTCAGGGTGTTTCTACGTTACACACTTACACACAGCAAACACACACACAGTGTCACACACACACAGTTTTCGGACCTAGGCTATCACCGTGAGAGTCCGGATGTCGGGAGCGAACTCTCCGGCAACCATCTCCGCTACCAAATTGCGCTAGGGACCGTTTTTGCAACCAACAGCTCAAGGGCCCTAAGTTAGGGTTTAGGGTAGTTTGAACCGAAACCCACGACAAGGAACATGGTGTAAGGATCTAAATGATCTCAAACTCACACTAGTCAACCAAGGTGTTTTTTGTTAGGGTCCGTCCGAAAATTTTAGTTTTATATATTAGGGTGTTTAATTTAGTATGAGGGGGAAGCTTCGAAATCCAATTTTTGGCAATATTTTAACTGCGTTATAAAAGGTAATCTAATTGATTTTGAAATCGATTTTTTTGGGTTTAGATTTATCATTAGGGTCCGCTTCGAAATCAAATTTTTGGTAACATTTTAATTACGATATGAAAGGAAAATTAATTGATTTTGAAATCGAAAAAACTATAGTTTTTTTAATTAAGGATTTAAACTTATTATTAGGGTCCGCTTCGAAATCCAATTTTTGGCAACATTTTAATTGCGATATAAAAGGAAACTTAATTGATTTTGAAATTGAAAAACATAGTTTTTTCTACTAAGGGTTTTAATTTATTATTAGAGTCTCCTTTGCTTCCCTAATAATAAATACCTGCTAATAATAAAAACTACCTGAGGTGTTTATTTTTTGGGGGTTTTGTATTAGGGGGAGAGGATTATACCAAGCAGAGGCAGCTCTACTGCAAAGATATATCGATCTCTCCAGTCTGAGTCGAAGATCTTGTTTGTTTTCATTGGTTTTGAGGCACCATTTTCCATTCTGAAGAGATCGTCCGCACATGTTGAGTGTATCCGATTGAATTTCCATGTCCCAGAATGGATGTGAGAGTCATGAGCAAGTGACCAAGCTTATTGCCTGAAAGTACTTTCCAAATCTGTCCAATGCTTTCCAGTGCTTAGGGCAACATACAGCAACAATCAGCAACATCCATCTGGGGACTCTGAATGCTAATGCTACTACATTTTCAAGAATATTCCATATATGAGTGATTATCAGCGTCAGGCTATGAGCGCCACACTAAACATCGGGGATGATGAGGTCTCCATCATCCTCTTCCTCTTCTGCTTCTGGCACAGTCCTTTCAGCTGGCCAATTGTCTGGATTCCACTTGGCAAACGCCAAGCTACAGGCAGCTTCCACATTCCCAAAGACCGCGGCTGCACTGAAGACACCGGTGGGTAGGGCACTGGCGGCCTGTGCGCAATCAGCATCCTCGTTGAACTTACCAATTATCTGAGAAAAGGTGAGGACCGAGGTTGCAATGAAGCGCGTGGATGCACCCATCAAGCCAAGCACGCCCAAGAGATCCAAAGCACAAATCTTCGGCTGAGCTCCACCACTGTTGGGGCAGTGAATGATCGCATCAGCCAGAATGATGGCCAGTCTCATGATGAAGGTCACAGAAAGCGTAATGGAACCAAAGCATCCCGAAATGCTTCTGTAGACCCTATTCTTAGGGACTGCAGGGTCAGGGGGCAACTTGTTGTCCGCATTCAACCCTTGATCCTCCAAGAACTTCTGGACGTCTCTTTGCAAATCCAGTTTGATTTTTTTCCATTCAATTTTCTTCTCTTCGACTTTCTTTGAGATGTTCCACTCATGATCAACACAAGCATAATCCATTTGCACGGAGGATTGTGCGATAAGAGTTGTGGTTCCCACTATCGACGCAATGTTTGCTGCACAATTGGCGGGAACATTGAGAGATGCAGAGCACTGCGTAAAGGAGTCAGCCAATGCTCCCACAAACCTTGCTGATTCGATCAGACCCTCTTAGTTTGAAAGACATCCAGCAGTCGACTTCAGAAGTAAAAACTGTACTTTCACTAGGAAGAAATCCCAACAGCTATTTCAAGTAGCTACAGCTACAGCCCCAGCAGACGGATGCCTTGTCACTTCTGGCCCTTGTCGATGGTTAAAAACAAACGACCTAAAAATTTTCTAGTTCAGTTTGGAAACAAGGCGGAGTTGAGAATGTTCAGTAATATGAAGCTGGCGCACCTCTCCCGATCCTGTCTGGTGATTCTGATTCCCTGTTTTCTCCGGGTCGAAAAGTCACAAAGGTCATCGGTGACTGGAATCAAAAGGCCCTCGAGATTGATTCGCGCCACCATTTGACTGATATCTATCACGCACAACACATCCACTGCAGCTGGGCTCACATGTGCCAGACCCAGCAGTGGCGCTCCGTCAGGACTTCGCAGGACAACAGCACCACCAAGCTCAGGTTCTGGCTTCAAAACCGCCACAACCACGACACCAGCTGCTGCAAGCAGCAGCAGAACCAGTCCAGCTACAACGCGAGCGGAGAATCGGTGACGACTTGGATCTAGCACCGAGCGCAGGTAGTCCTAGGAGCGGGTCAAAGAAATGGTTGACCTGTAGATGTTCAAAACTGTGTGACTGAACATGGTTTAATGTTCACAATCATAGTCATAGTTATAGCTTTATAAATATATATAAATATATATATATATATAGTTATATATATATAGTTATATATATATATACATCTCAAAGTGACATATGAAGAACTCACCACGTCTTCCGCGCACAGCTCTTTTTCAACCACCTACCAAAGTTCAGTCTGTTTCACCTGCTCTCCTCAGGTTTGCTTTGGATGTGTCACAATGTGACTCGCACATAGCCCCAGACCGAATCACCTCTGGTCAGCAACCTGGTCACCCCAGGTTGGGACCTGCCTTTGCAGGTATCACCCGTCCCTTAACCTAAGGGAGGGAAGTTTCTTTTGGTTGCCCCAAAAGAGTATCCCCGAAAGAGGCTATGTACTCGCCTGCCATGCAGGCTCCCCTAACCTAGGCGGACATCTCCACGGGAGGTCGGCTCTTAGGGTTGGGAGGGTGGGGAAAGAAACAGCAATGAATGCTATTTTGGCTCAGCTCCACTTGAGCCAAAATGAAAGCATTCATTGACTCACTTAAAGATGACACATGCACACCCAAGCCTGCCAAACTCAATGCATGAATACATCTCAAAGTGACATATGAAGAACTCACCACGTCTTCCGCGCACAGCTCTTTTTCAACCACCTACCAAAGTTCAGTCTGTTTCACCTGCTCTCCTCAGGTTTGCTTTGGATGTGTCACAATGTGACTCGCACATAGCCCCAGACCGAATCACCTCTGGTCAGCAACCTGGTCACCCCAGGTTGGGACCTGCCTTTGCAGGTATCACCCAATGCACTCCAACACCCAAAGCACTAGAGGAATTCAAAGGTGAGAATGACTGCAACGAATGGCAACTGGAAAAAGATTGTGGGGAGGTACGACGAATGAAAGCTAGATCCATGGCAGCGCCACCAAGTCGTCGGCCCAGTTGCTCTTGCTCTGGACGTACTCCCAGTAGCCCTGGGCACGCAGTGCGAAGAGGGCCAAAGGAATCAGATGGCCTAGCTTTGCTAGGTCCGAATTGCTAGAACGTCCCCTCACTAAGGTCATGACTGCAGCCACAGCGTCGAGGAACCATAGACCGTGTCGATGGCGGAGAAGGCCAGGGCTCTCACTCAAGGTGTAAATTACCATGGAGAGCTCCAACTGCGCAATGTGGGTCTCTGCAGGCTGCCACAGGAATTGTAGTTCTTCGCAATTGGTAGCAACAAAACTGTAAATTCACGTTTTGGCTCGAAACGCATCACTGCTTCGATCCCCTCGAAGCATTCTTCAATCTCTGAAGTCAAGCTGGTGACACTCTCGTCCTGGCAAGCCTTCACTGCCATAAGGTCACCATAGCCAACTCGCCCATAGATGCCCTGCTCCTCAAGTTTCCCGAAGTAAGAGCACCCGTACTTGGAAGCTGAAATTCGCTTAAAAGTTCGAGCCAGATTCATGGCAAGTGGAAGGCACCACCACGTAGGATCGCCCCCACGTGGGCCCCAAACCTATGTCACAAAAGCAAGTAAGGCCACATCAAGTAGGATTGCCTCCGGCTTGAAACCCAACCTGCTTACGACAGCAGAGGCCTACAGCCTTGTGGCCACTGCCTGGCAATGATCATGGGCAACCTGTGAACCTCAAGTAGCGTTACCTCTACTTGGAACCTGGCTTGCTGGGGCAGGCAAAACTAACAGCCTCCAGTTCTGCTGAAAACGCAAACACGGGTGCCAGCAAGTAGGATGACCCCCACTTGGACTCCAAACCTGAATCACTAAGGCAATAAGGCCACACCAAGCAGGATCATCTCCTCCTTGAAACCCAACCAGCTTAAGCCCACAGCCCTGTGGGCACTGCCTGGCAATGCCCATGGGCAACCTGTGAACCTCAAGTAGCGTTACCTCTACTTGGAAACCTGGCTTGCTGGGGCAGTCAAAACCAACAGCCTCCAGCTCTACTGAGAACGTAAAAAAAAAGAAGAAAAAAAAAACGGGTGCCAACGAGTAGGACCCTCACTTGGACCCCAAACCTACGTCACTGAAGCCAAGCAGAATATTTCCTGCTTGAAACCCAAACGGCTTGAGACAGCAGAGGCCCATATCTGTGAGCGCACTGCCGACACCCAGCTTGCTTTGGGGAGTCAAAACCAACAGCAGCCCACGCTGCTGAGATTGCAAAATCCAAGTTTCCAGAAGTAGGATCACCCCTACTTGGAAACTGAAATTCGCTGAAAATTCGAACCATATTCATGGCAATTGCTAGGCACCCTCAGGTAGGATCACCCCCACTTGGATGCCGAACTTATGTCGCTAAAGCAAGTAGGGCTACACTAAGTAGGATTACCTCCTGCTTGAAACCCAACCAGCTTGAGACAGCAGAGGCTTACAGCCCTGTGGTCACTGCCTGGCAGTGCCGGTGGGCAAGCTGTGACCCTCAAGTAGCGTTACCTCTACTTGGAAACCCAGCTTGCTCGGGAAAAGTCAAAAACCAACAGCCTCCAGTTTACTGAATGCTCAGAACCTCAGGTGTCCCGAAGTAGGAGCACCCGTATTTGGGAGCTGAAATTCGCTTAAAAAATTCGAGCCAGGCTCCTGGCGGGTGTTGGGTACCACCACGTAGGATTGACCCCACTCGGATCCCAAACCTATGTCACAAAAGCAAGTAGGGCTACATCAAGCAGGAGTGCCTCCTGCTTGTAACCCAACCTGCTTAAGACAGCAGAGGCCCACAGCCCTGTGGTCACTGCCTGGCAATGCCCATGGGCCACCTGTGATCCTCAAGTAGCGCTACCTCTACTTAGAAACCCAGCTTGCTGGGGGCAGTCAGAACCAATAGCCTCCAGCTCTGCTGAAACCGCAAAAATCCAAGTTTCCAGAAGTAGGAACACCCCTACTTGGAAACCGAAATTCGCTTAAAAACTGGCGCTACATTCATGGCAAGTGTTGGGCACCAGCGAGTAGGATCACCCCCACTAGGGCCCAAAACATATGTCACTAAAGCAATAAGGTCACGCCAAGCAGGATTACCTCCTGCTTGAAACCCAACCTGCTTAAGACAGCAGAGGCCCACATCTCTGTGCTCACTGCCGCCACCCAGCTTGCTTGGGGAAGTCAAAACCAACAGCCCCCAGCTCTGCTGAAATTGCAAAAATCCAGTTTCCAGAAGTAGGATCACCCCTATTTGGAAACTGAAATTCGCTTAAACAATTCAAGCCATATTCATGGCAACAGCTGGGCACCCTCAGGTAGGATCACCCCTACTTGGACGCCGAACCTATGTCGCTAAAGGAATTAGGGCCACACCAAGTAGGATTGCCTCCTGCTTGGAACCCAACCTGCTCAAGACAGCCCTGTGGTCACTGCCTGGCAGGGTCGATGGGCAACCTGGGCTTCTCAAGTAGCGTTGCCTCTACTTGGGAACCCAGCCTGCTTGGGGCAGTCAAAACCAACAGCCTCCAGCTCTGTTGAAATTGCAAAAACAAACCATGTTTCCAGAAGTAGGATCACCCCTACTTGGAAACTCAAATTCGGTTGAACTTCAAGCCATATTCATGGCAAGTGTTGGGTACCCACCAGTAGGATCACCCCCAATTGGAAGGACCCTATGTCGCTAAAGCAATTAAGGCCACACCAAGTAGGATTGCCTCCTGCTTGGAACCCAACCTGCTTAAGACAGCAAAGGCCCACAACCCTGTAGTCACTGCCTGGCAGTGTCGATGGGGAACCTGGGAGCCTCAAGTAGCGGTGCCTCGACTTGGAGACCTAGCTGGCTTGGGGCAGCCAAAATCAACAGCCTTTAGCTCTGCGGAAATTGCAAGAATCCAGTTGCCAGAAGTAGGATTTCATAGCAGGTGTTGGGCACCCTCAAGTAGGACTACCCCCACTTGGATCCAAAACCTATGCCACTAAAGCAATAAGGCCACACCAAGTAGGGTTACCTCCTGCGTGGAACCCAACCTGCTTAAGACAGCAGAGGCCCACAACCCTCTGGTCACTGCCTGGCAGTGTCGATGGGCAACCTGTGGCCTTCAAGTAGCGTCACCTCTACTTGGAAACCCAGCCTCCTGGAGGGAAGTCAGACCCAACAACCTCCAATTCTGCTGAATTTGCCAAAAAAAACAAGTGCCCAGAAGTAGGATCACCCCTACTTGGTAGCTGAAATTCGCTTAAAAATTCGAGCCAGATTCATGGCAAGTGCTGGGCACCAAAACGTAGGATCGCCCCCACTTGGACCCCAAAACTATGTCACGAAAGCAAGTGCGGCCACACCAAGTAGGATGACCTCCTGCTTGAAACCCAACCTGCTTAAGACAGCGGAGGCCCACAGCCCTGTGGTCACTCCCTGGCAGTGCCAGTGGGCAACCTGTGATCCCCAAGTAGCGTTACCTCTACTTGGAAGCCCAGCTTGCTTGGGGCAGTTAAAACCAACAGCCTCCAGCTCTGCTGAAAATGCCAAAAAAAAAGAAAGCAAGTTGCCCAGAAGTAGGATCACCCCTACTTGGAAGCTGAAATTTCCTTAAAATTTCAAGCCATGTTCATGGCAGGTGTTGGGCACTCTCAAGTAGGACCACCCCCAACTTGGACCCAAAACCTATGCCACTAAAGCAATAAGGCCACACGAAGTAGGGTTACCTCCTGCGTGGAACCCAACCTGCTTAAGACAGCAGAGGCCCACAACCCTCTGGTCACTGCCTGGCAGTGTCGATCGGCAACCTGTGGCCTTCAAGTAGCGTCACCTCTACTTGGAAACCCAGCCTCCTGGAGGGAAGTCAGACCCAACAACCTCCAGTTCTGCTGAATTTGCAAAAAAAACAAGTGCCCAGAAGTAGGATCACCCCTACTTGGTAGCTGAAATTCGCTTAAAAATTCGAGCCAGATTCATGGCAAGTGCTGGGCACCAAAACGTAGGATCGCCCCCACTTGGACCCCAAAACTATGTCACGAAAGCAAGTGCGGCCACACCAAGTAGGATGACCTCCTGCTTGAAACCCAACCTGCTTAAGACAGCGGAGGCCCACAGCCCTGTGGTCACTCCCTGGCAGTGCCAGTGGGCAACCTGTGATCCCCAAGTAGCGTTACCTCTACTTGGAAGCCCAGCTTTCTTGGGGCAGTTAAAACCAACAGCCTCCAGCTCTGCTGAAAATGCCCAAAAAAAGAAAGCAAGTTGCCCAGAAGTAGGATCACCCCTACTTGGAAGCTGAAATTTCCTTAAAATTTCAAGCCATGTTCATGGCAGGTGTTGGGCACTCTCAAGTAGGACCACCCCCAACTTGGACCCAAAACCTATGCCATTACAGCAATAAGGCCACACCAAGTAGGGTTACCTCCTGCTTGAAACCCAACCTGCTTAAGACAGCAAACGCCCACATTTCTGTGCGCACTGCCGACACTCAGCTTGCTTGGGGCAATCAAAACCAACAGCCTCCAGCTCTGCTGAAAACGAAAACCTCCAAGTCTCCACAAGTAGGGTCACCCCTACTTGGAAACCAAAATTCGCTTAAAAACTGACGCCACGTTCATGGCAAGTGTTGCGCACCAACGAGTAGGATCACCCCCACTTGGACCCAAAACAATTGTCACTAAAGCAAGTACGGCCACACCAAGCAGGATCACCACCTGCTGGAAACCCAACCTGCTTAAAACAGCAAGCGCCCACATTTTTGTGCGCACTGCCGACACTCAGCTTGCTTGGGGCAATCAAAAACCAACAGCCTCCAGCTCTGCTGAAAACGAAAACCTCCAAGTCTCCACAAGTAGGGTCACCCCTACTTGGAAACCAAAATTCGCTTAAAAACTGACGCCACGTTCATGGCAAGTGTTGCGCACCAACGAGTAGGATCACCCCCACTTGGACCCAAAACAATTGTCACTAAAGCAAGTACGGCCACACCAAGCAGGATCACCACCTGCTGGAAACCCAACCTGCTTAAAACAGCAAGCGCCCACATTTTTGTGCGCACTGCCGACACCCAGCTTGCTTAGGGCAGTCAAAACCAACAGCCTCCAGCTCTGCTGAAAACGAAAACCTCCAAGTTTCCACCAGTAGGGTCACCCCTACTTGAAAACCAAAATTCGCTTAAAAACTGACGCCACGTTCATGGCAGGTGTTGGGCACCAACGAGTAGGATCACCCCCACTTGGGCCCAAAACATATGTCACTAAAGCAATAAGGTCACGCCAAGCAGGATTACCTCCTGCTTGAAACCCAACCTGCTTAAGACAGCAGAGGCCCACATCTCTGTGCTCACTGCCGCCACCCAGCTTGCTTGGGGAAGTCAAAACCAACAGCCCCCAGCTCTGCTGAAATTGCAAAAATCCAGTTTCCAGAAGTAGGATCACCCTTATTTGGAAACTGAAATTTGCTTAAATTTCAAGCCATACTCATGGCAACTGCTGGGCACCCTCAAGTGGGATAATCCCCACTTGGACGCCGGACCTATGTTGCTAGAGCAAGTAAGGCCACACCAAGTAGGATTACCCCCTGCTTGGAACCCAACCTGCTTAAGACAGCAGAGGCCCACAACCCTCTGGTCACTGCCTTGCAGTGTCGATGGGCAACCTGTGGCCTGCAAGTAGCGTTACCTCTACTTGGAAACCCAGCCTCCTGGAGGGAAGTCAGACCCAACAACCTCCAGTTCTGCTGAATTTGCAAAAAAAAACACAAGTGCCCAGAAGTAGGATTACCCCTACTTGGTAGCTGAAATTCGCTTAAAAATTCGAGCCAGATTCATCATGGCAAGTGCTGGGCACCAAAACGTAGGATCGCCCCCACTTGGACCCCAAAACTATGTCACGAAAGCAAGTGCGGCCACACCAAATAGGATTACCTCCTGCTTGAAACCCAACCTGCTTAAGACAGCGGAGGCCCACAGCCCTGTGTTCACTCCCTGGCAGTGCCAGTGGGCAACCTGTGATCCTCAAGTAGCGTTACCTCTACTTGGAAACCCAGCTTGCTTGGGGCAGTCAAAGTAACCAACAGCCTCCAGCTGCTGAAATGGCCAGAAACCAAGTTGCCCAGAAGCAGGATCACCCCTACTTGGAACTGAAATTGTTCTTAAAACTTCAAGCCATATTCATGGCAGGTGTTGGGCACCCTCAAGTAGGACCACCCCCACTTGGACCCAAACCCTATGCCCCTAAAGCAATACGGCCATACCAAGTAGGGTTACCTCCTGCTTGAAACCCAACCGACTTGAGAACGCAGAGGCCCACAGCCGTGTGGTCACTCCCCCTGTGGTCCAAGCAATACTCATGGCAAGTGTTGGGCGCCATCAAGGAGGATCACCCCCGCTTGGACCCCAATATATGTCACGAAAGCAAGTACGGCCACACCAAGCAGGATCACCTCCTGCTGGAAACCCAACCTGCTTAAAACAGCAAACGCCCACATTTCTGTGCCCACTGCCGACACCCAGCTTGCTTGGGGAAGTCAAAACCAGCAGCAGCCAGCGCTGCTGAAATCGCAAATATCCAGGTTTCCAGAAGTAGGATCACCCCTACTTGGAAACTGAAACTCGCTTAAAAAGTCAATTCATATGCATGGCAAGTGTTGGGAACCCTCAAGTGCTGGGCACGCAGTGCAAACAGAGCCAAATGGATCAAATGGCCGAGCTTTGCTAACCCCGAATTGCTAGAGCGCCCTCTCACCAAGGTCATGACTGCGGCAACGTTGTCGAGGAACCAGAGACCATGTCGATGTCGGAAAAGGTCGGGGCGCTCGATCAAGGCGCACAACACCATAGAGAGCTCCAGTTGCGTGCCTTGATGGCCATGAGACCGCCATACCCGACTCGCCCAGAAATACCTTGCTCCAAGAAGATTGCAAGTCTATAAAGTTTGGAAGCTGTGCCTCGAGTAAAGTGGCCTGCTTGACGTGCTGTGGCAAGACATCACGAACTTTGCCATGGAGTCTGGTGCGGGCCCAAAAACGAAGATGACCTGTCTTATTGATGCAACTCAGGTCATGGGTAAGTCCCAAAGAAGCGCCAGTGCTCTGCATGGTCTGCGTTTTGTCTTCCGCAAATAAAGATCCGATCATCAGGCATAGTTGTTTCATCGCCCATTGCCCGGAGCCCTTGGCAGAGCGGACATCAGTGATCGCGGCATTAAAGTACAGGGATGTCAAAACTTGGCAATACCAGCGAGTCAGCGCTTCCAACAGTCTGGGAAAATCAGTTGAATGAAGTGATTGCCAGGGGGAGCCTAAACAAGAGGCCTGCATAGACCTGGGATACCGGAGTTTGCCACTCATCAGTGAAACCAGACGACAACGCAGCCTAAGCTCTCCTGCTGACATGGGGCAGTACCTGTAGGCAGACGGCAGGTCCTCTTAGCCTGTCTCCCAGGCATCATGGTGACAAAACTCGGCGACCTCGTCCTCAGACCAACGACGCATAACCAGGCTTATGGGCGACTACATAGTGTAAGCATGTTGGCATCGGAAGAAAGGTCTGATTGCCCTCCGGTGTCACCGTTGTCGATGACTCGTTGTTTCCCCGAACTTTGGGTGGTCACACAGCGCAGGATAAGACGATGTGCCCGGCCGCCAATGTCCCTGAGGAACTCTGCTCGCCGCAGAGGAGGTGTACAAAAACCGTTTCTGGCGTCTTCCAAGGACTGCTGCAGCAAGAATGCATCGCTTCGCCACGTGCTGCTTGAACTCCAGGAACGCAGCAGCATGGAGGAGCGACGCCTCGGTGGCCGTCGGGATATCGCTCCCACGAAGCTTACGCTGCATGCACGGTCTCCCCTTGCAACTACCAGGTCACCCCTTACGATGCTTGTAACCAACCAGGTCACCCCTGGTTATTGATGTGGTGAGCCGCTCAATCAAGGTCTAGGAAGGTCACCCCTTACCAGGGCCAGGAAAGAAACAGCAATGAATGCTATTTTGGCTCAGCTCCACTTGAGCCAAAATGAAAGCATTCATTGACTCACTTAAAGATGACACATGCACACCCAAGCCTGCCAAACTCAATGCATGAATATATATATGCATATTGAAAAAAAAACGAACCACGGATTCCTGATGGTCGCCAGTTATTTTACCCTCTGTCCCACGAACGATACTCAGCAGCCGCTCATTGCTTTCTTTTCCTCCATTCGGACTTGCAGTAGTGCCGAAGGGCATCGTGTCAGTCGAAAGATGCCGACGGCCCCGTAGGATACAATTTGGAATGACCTTTACATGTGGAATACTAGGTATGCTCTGGCCGTTATTCCACCCGCGCCCCCCATGCATGATGCCCTTTTGGGATTCATGCGCAGGTTCGGCTCCAAAGTTGGATTCAAAGACACGTTCTGCAAGTAGAGTACATTATATAGTTAGTTATCGAGCGATCGATGCTCCCAGCGGCTTGCTCTACACTTCAACTACTGTCACTATTTTTGCACATATTGGAAAATAGCGGGTTCCTGTGAGGAAAGGCACCGTACCGCATGCATTCCGCAGGATCAGTTGCATACTCGCTGAGTAATGCTACTTCACCATTGGATTTCGTGCAAAACAAATGAAGGATATGTGCTCAGTTAGAGATCCTACACTCCCACTTTACACAAGATGAGACCACTAGAGCCGCTAGAGAGGATCAACACTCTCACATATGCATACATTGCGCAGACATTAAAGTCTAAAAAAGGAAAATGCCGGCTCAGATTCCTCTCAAAAAGTTGATGCTCAAATCGTCAAAGGCATGATGCGCTTATCACCATCGCTCGAGACCTTTGCAGAGGTCGAAATCTTTACCAATGTCGATCGCCAGTATAGTTCCAATCTCCTCCGCGGTGGGATCCATGGTATCCACCGGTCGGTCCTCTGTTGCCTGGTTCCTCGACGTGTGGGAGGTGTAGGTGGTTGTTTCGGTGCGGCTTTGGCTGCTGGTCGAGAAGCAGATGATGTTCCACTTGGCGCTGCAGACGAATCGATGCTTTTGCCGTTGAAGGAGTCGCTCGCATGTCCAGTGGGACTGGCGTGTCAGCAATCGCAAGCACATGGGCTTCTTTCAGGTGAGTGCCCCATTGAGGACGTTGTCCTTCACGTCTTTTCGATCGGTTGTGCTCATCGATTCATGAGCTTCTTCATAGGCGGCATTGGAAGAGTGACTCCATTCTGTAAAATCATATGAAGACTGAAACCAATCAGCTCGACACGCACACGTGATGTCCAGGGGGTCAAGGAATATTTGGCGTTTGCATAGTTCACGTTTCTGAAGACATACACTGCATTCACATCATACGCCCCTGCAATCACTCTCCTGAGGAAAATCGCTTGATCTTCGAGTTGTTCATGTGCAATCTTGGCCTTTTCTTCTTCCTCTTCCTTGGTATCCCTTGGATTGACTCTGTTCTCCTTCGTAGAAAACATCTCACGGAATTCATCGGGGGTATAGCCACATTCCAAGATGTAGATCACCAATGATCACCAGTGGCTTGAAGATGAGAGAGATCCATGATATGATCGGATGACGTGATGAAACCGTCCTCATCCGAATCATCGGCCGCCCCAGGTTTCCCGACTTTCGGGTATGGAATTTTCATTTGGAATTATTGGGGCTCAATCAGATCTCCATTGTCATCCACTCCAAGATACGGGATCTTCGGATCACGGTCAATGTGTAGGTCTCCAAGAGATTGGAATCGTCGTTTCGATGGAAGTTCTTGATGATCTGTGCGATGTTGGTGCTGATCGCGAGTATAGAAGCAAGTTGACGAGGTCAGGTTGGGCATCCCCAAGCATACATGGGCTTACCGGAAGGGTCTTCTAGCCAAATTGGACTTTCTCCATCCATTTTGAGAACTCCATTGCGTCTCGGACCTTGCCATCCTCAAACTTTCCAATGTCCATCTCCTCATCCTCAGCTTCTTTCTTCTCTTCGGACTTCTCTTTTCCTCATCCAAGAATTCATCAACATTGTCCTTTTCACCCTTTTCCATCCTTTCTTGCTTGAGGTTGTTCAGATCATCATCATGATCATCCTGGATCCTTCTTTTCACCGGCACCCCCCAGGACTGCCTCTTCACTAGGAAGCTCGCCATCATCTTCGACATCCTGTTCTTCCTTCACGTGTTCCCATGCTTGCTTCACATGGTCCTTCACATCCTCGGTTTCAGGGTCTTTGTCAATCTAAAGTTTCAGTGGTGACTGACTTCCTCAATCTATGTCGCCATCCGTGACTAATGAGGTATCCCTTGCATGAGAGGCAGAGTGACAATACCGCCGGAGTTTCCAAGAGGCATGCCGGGCACAGTCTGCATCCTGGATTGACTGGCTTGCGCACCATCGTCAGCAGTGAGATCGCCTCGATCCATCTTGTAGTCGTGGATGTAGTCGGAGCTGGTACGTCTGATGTGCATTCTTGATGACCATGAGTCTTCTCACCATTGTCGATCAAGTCGTCGAACGTGTTGATCGTGGCGATTGTCCTCGCCCCTTCTACTGAGCAGACCGATTGATCTTGCCCCCCATGTACTAACATCCTGTAGTAGCCTCGGTCACTGGGGTCCTTAGCGTCGAATGCTGAGAAAGAAACTGTCTGTTGGACCATGATGTGACTATCTGCAAACAATCTGGCACCATACTCCGATAACGATTCCGAAGTCAAGTAGATGAAGACGGAGATGTCAGGAATGTCCTTGAATCTGACAATGTCAATGGACCTTCGGTCCCAAGGAGCAAACAGTACCAGAAATGTGCTGATTCTGTCACAGCCTTCTCCAGTCCGCATACCTCATGAAAGATTCTGCTCATCGAATCAAAGTGGGTCCTGTGGAATCCTCCTCCAAGAACATGTCCTACACCGGGGCTGATGTGTGCTGACAATCTCCAATCTCCTCAAGGAACTTTCAAATGTCCCATCGGTGCCCTGATCGCTAGAGGCCATAGCCACACTTCCTCTTCGTCGTCTCCAATCTCAAGGCGAAGCTTGTTTCGATTGATGATGGTCAAAATCCTGTGCTGCGGGTCCGTACGCACGATCTTTCTAAGTTCTCCTCTTGTTGCTTTCAATGCAAGAACTTGTGCTGCTCGGACCCGGTGAGAGTTCTTGAACTCGGTGTAGATTACCCTCTGAAGTGTCTTCCACCTTTCAATGATCTTCTTCCTATCGGCTTTATCCGTGCCATCAAGAACGCAGGAATCTTTCCAGATGTGATCATACTTCATGAGGTTCTCCACATTGACCCATGCTCCTTCATCGCATGGTAGCCCAGAGAATGTTTTCTTGTCTTGCCTGCATCCAATGGAGTGTCGTAGGGCAGCATTCATCCTTTTGGAAATGTCAATGGGCCATCCAGGTACTTGCCATCGTTTCTTGACGCGATATCCTCATGGATACTTGTAAGCATTATGCCATTCTTCACCAACATACTCAGCTTCGTTGACACTGACAACTTCGAGCCGGCCTACGGCCAATCCAAATGTTCCAGGTTACATGTGAGCAAAATACCAATGCCCACCCTTGGCACGTCGCTCGGCCTCCACTTACTTCTTCTCATGCTCCCTGTTCCCGTCGTCTTTCAAGAAGTTCATAGACAGACGGTGCTGACAGTGGAGACTCATTGCAGTCTCTTTCGATGAGGATGTCCAATTCGTCCCTGGATTTCACTCCTCCTTTTGTGATGCAAACATCATTGACGAGAAGTTCACCTCCTTCGTTCCTGTCACCGACGTCATGCATGTGGGTCGGCTGCAAGTACATGATCTTGCTGACTTCCTCCTTTTCACTCACCTTAGATCTCCTCCATCTTTTGCCAGAAGGCATCACGTTCTTTGGGTGTTTATCCTTTCTTCCAATGGTCTTCTTCGATGTCTGTGATCTTTCAGAAGTCGGAGATTTGAAATGTTCTTCCATGGTGGTCCTGATGAGGTTGAGGGCATCCACAATGCTGCTGGTTGATGCTTGGTCGCAGTTTTACAGAGCATGTTCTCCACCACATTGGAAGCAGTAAGAAACGGATGTGGCTCTCTCAATCGATCGAAATTTCCCATGAGACCTTGCACTTCAACTCGTCTCTTCTTGGCCTCAGATGGCTGTCCTTCGTCGCCCT
This sequence comes from Cladocopium goreaui, assembly GCA_947184155.2. NCBI lineage: Eukaryota > Dinophyceae > Suessiales > Symbiodiniaceae > Cladocopium > Cladocopium goreaui. The sequence goes on along the minus strand of CAMXCT020002776.1, from coordinate 45,971 downwards.
CATCATCTTCCTCCATCTCGACATCCTCTTCACGTTCCTCATGTTCCATGTCGTCCTCATCAGGATCGGCTCCACAGAAATGCAAAAGAAATCATCAATCACCAGACCTTGTAAATCTGAAGCATGGCGCCAAGGTCTGTCAGCTGACAGCTGGACACTGGGGTGCAAAAGTCCGTGCGCCTGTAGAAGCTGGGTGCGGGCCTCTCAGTGGCAATGTCGATCCCGCAGTGGTCTTCTTCTAGGATGCTGAAGGCGGCCCAAACAATACCTGAGTTCGGCCGGGTATGCTTCAACATCCTCATCCCTAAAAGATCTCCATCCCTCAGCCTGTCGTACCTCTTCTTCTTGGCATTGTCAAGCAAAAAGGTTTCGAAAGCATCAAGCCCTTGAAGCCATTCTAGAGGTAAGCCCGGACCAAGAGTATTGCAAATGGCCCTCCTCCTTGTCTCCTTGTCACCTTTATCTGGTGATAATAATCCTTCCTGTCGGACACTGAAAGAAAGAGGTGTTGGCTGGATGGATCAATTACCGGGTCACAGAGGTCTGAACCTGAAGGGAGATGATGATGACTGCTGGGCCCTTTGATGACTGCCTCTATTGCATTTCGGCAACGACGATCACCAATCTGGCGGTCGGTTGCATCGCTTTTGCATGCGTTGAAAAGAGGACCTTCTCAAAATCCTCTCTCCTCTCTGCCTCCCCCTGCTGCCCCAAAGGCACGGCTCTGGTGCTCTGTCAAGCTTCATAATCATTGGTTTCCTTTAGGCCATCAGGAAGTTTTACTGACAAAAAATCCGGTACATCCATTTGAGTTTTTGCTGACCTTCAAACGAGACGGATGAAGGTCCCGATAAGGCTGCAGCTCTATATAGGTATACCTTGACTCAATGCGAGGCACTTCAAAACCTTGAAAAGACCTGACGAAGGGGTTTGCAGAAGCTCCACAGAACCTCCACGAAGCTTGAAACACTCAACCAGGCCAAAAAGCCGTGCAAAAAGCTCTGGATTCTTTCGTCCCGAACGCAGGGCCTCAAACTCTGCGTCCATGCCGTCCGACCTCACAAGAGACTTGGCCAAGCCAAGTCTAAACTTTCTGTGCATGGCATTTGGTCTCCTCCTTAACTCCTCACTTCCAAAATGCCTTCCATCCAGTATGCCAAAAATTCAATGCCATCACAATAACATGAACAGCTCTTTGAAGGAGAATGGATGCGCGCTTCTTGCGAGAAGGAGATGTGGGCATCCGATCGAAGATACCTGCTGAAGGCACTGGGATTGGGAAAAAGCCGGTGCAAGTCTGCCTCTTTGGCAGTCTGACTTGGAGATACGAATGGAGAAGTGCAAAAAGGCTGAAAAGGCAGTTCTTGTCCTCAGCACAAGTTTTGTCAGCTGACTGCGCCAAGAACGATAGCTAGAAAGACTGACAGGAAGAGAAGCGCGAACTGGCTCATTCTCCTCAGGAATCCTTACACAAAACTTCACTCTGACTCAGGTCTTTCTGCAAAAACGCGTGCAAAACTGAAATGCGTTGTGGTCTCCTCTGTGCTGTCTGAATTTGTGGTCTGTGGCGCACTGCTCAATCTCTTCTTCGAAAGGCCGAGCGCATGAGCTCATGCAAGGTGATGCCACCCTCAGACATCGGCTATGGCCTTGGGCTTCTTGGGGAACCTCGGGCCCTTTGGTTTTCTTTGGCTCGGGTTTTCGTCCTCTGTCTTCTGTCCCTTTGGGCTGCCACCCTGGTTCTTTGTAGATCTGGTCTTCGAGTCTGAAGCACTTCGAGCTCCTTGATGTGTGAGAGGTTGGTCGAGGCCAAAAGTGGAGGGACCAAGGGAGAAAAAGGCCTCCCAGCAGCAGTTATGGAATTTATCCTCTCTGAAAACATTGTTGCTGGGGGGTCCTCCACCATGGCCAAGATGTATGCCAGAGACCAGTCTCCCGCATCGAAGACACTTTGTTCCAGCGCCATGACTCCCAAAGCCAAAAACTCTTTTGTAGCCGAAAAGTCGCTGGAGGCCAAAATCCACATAGACAGCCCTGCTTCCCTCTGACCCCTGTAACCACCATAGCGCTCCAGGTAGGTGAGTAGGGACACTTTTGGGGGGCTGCCAGCTCCTCTTCGCTCTTCGGGAGAAGTTTGGATGAGTGAAGCTTCTTGAAGATCTGCTGCTGGACCTGGAGAAAAAAGGAAGAGCGGCGAGCTGCAAAATCTTGCTGCATCTTCTCTCTTTTTAAGGTGCCTTTTGTGGAACTCGAAGCTATTCGTTGGACACCACTCATCAGGCCACCGTCTTGATTGATCAGGTGAGAGACCAAAGCTGTGAGTGCTACTCATTGCTGTGATATGGCTGCTACCACTGCATCTTATTGCAAACCGTCCTCCAGGTCCAGGACGTGGTATGGCTCCTCTGGGCGCATGGGTGCTGCTGGGGCTGCCATTCTCACCTTTGGCGGTGGTCCTACTAATGCCGCTGGGGCTCCTCCGAGCTTCACAGGGGAGAAAAGGCCTTGGCTCACGGCTGGCATCTTGAAACCTGTGGCGGTGGCGGCAAGGGCTATAGCAGGACCTGCAGCACGGGATGGATCGCAGGGGTCTTTGGATATGGCCCATTGGTGGCCATGGCTTGCTGATTCATAAGGCTGCATTCGAAATCCTCTTCGCGGCTTTCTTTGCGCAGCCGCAGCTCTGACCTCGGGAACATCTGGCTCTTGCTGTAAAAAAGGACTCGGCCCTCAAGCTCACCTTTGGCCCATTCAAGAGCCGGGGCCAAAACTTCAGCATGCAAGGGACTGGGTCATACTCTCTGAGATAGACCAGCACTGAATCCAAAAAGTTGGAAACTGTGACGGGGCAGGAAACACCTGTCTTGACAGCTTGAATGGCGCCACTCCCAGCGTCTTCCTCCTCATACAACTCGATGCCTTCAAGCGTTTTAGCAGGACCAACCATCTGAACCTCATTAGTTATAATGCCAGGGAAAGCTTCCTCATCAATCACACCGGTTGGGAAAGGTAACAAAAGCCCACCATGCCTCCCAATCAGAGGCAAGGCACATGTCACAGCGTCCTCACCACTAGCAGCTATCAAGCCAGGCACCTCAAAAATGAGCAAGCTTGGGGAAGCTGCGGAGGCAAACTTCACTGCCCGCTTTACCATCTCACAAGGGGTGCAACTGGGACGTGAAGCGCTCAACAATGACGGCCCCCTCAAGGCTCTCGCACAATCTCTTGGCCCCCTTGCGCGCCGAGGTCCTTGCAAAATTGGACACTCCTCGATCTTTCTGAACCATCCAGGGGAAGACTGGGTTGTATGAGCTGGTCAAACTGACCCCACAGGTGCATGCAACTCGAAACCAGTATCCTGCTGAAAACGCAGCTCGGGCTCTATCCTCAGTGCTGTCAGCTGCTGAACGGAGCTTCTTCTTTGCCAGAGACACCAGGAAATCGGGTGTCGATAGCGGGCCCTCTTCTACCTGGAACTTGATAGTCAATCATTTCCCACTCACCAAGGTCTGCCTGTTCTGTCTCGAAGGCTGCCTTCTTGCCCTGCCCAACTTAAACGCTAAACTCTTCACTGCCGCAACCAAACCTAAAATTGCGGCTGCTGCTCTCTCGAGGCCGCTCATGCACGTGTGCCCGCAGGCGATCAAGTTGTTGGACTCTGTTTGGGAAAGGAGGATGTGATGGAGGATGGACTTGGAGGTGGCTGATGAAAATCCAATAAATCCAAAGGGACAGAGAGATAAATACCTACGAAGACACCTCCAAGAAGACCAGCCAGAAGCACAGGGAAGACAGAAGGATGGCAATGGGCTGGACAGGCCAATGACCGGGTGAAAGTATTGAGCACCCCAGCAGTTTCCAACAGCGTTGCAACGCCTAGCATCTAGACCTTGAGGATCAAAGCGGTTGCCATCACAGTTATTCTCATTTATTTTTATATTATAATTATTATATCATATGATATTAAATTATATTGTATTATTATATATATATATACATATTATATTACATTACATTACATTGTATTATATTATATTATAAATATACTGTATATACTGTGAGCAATTAGATTTCCAGGATCTCTGGCTTTGCAGGTCTCGAACCATGACACATACCGAAATCGAGCGAATTCGAACAATGTTTCGAGGTTTCTGGCGTGGCAGAGAGAACGACTGGTTCAGTCCTGAGTTATTCTCGGACTCCTCGCCGCATCTTCGCAGTCGAAGCTTTCTTCATTACCTCGCATTGTAAAGCCCAAAAAAGGTTGGCAATGGTCACCATTTTCATCCATTTTCCAGCTCAATCCTTCTTGTTTTCTTCGAACTGCCTCAAGACCTTTAAAGTGGAGCAATGATGAGCAATGGCCAAACCCCCTACTGATAAAAACTCTCAGCTCACGAAAAATATTAGCCTTAGTCTTTGGCAAGTTTGGCTGCGTTCCCTCAATTAAGTAAGAAGGGTGAGGGAACTGGTGCAAAAATTAAAGGCTCAGCTTCAACTTTGTCATCCAACAGGGACATACACCAAGGAGTTTTGTACTCTAAGCATCCAACCAAGGAGTTCTTCCCCTGGAGCATCATCCATACTTCTTGAGCCAGCACTGCATGGATCATCCACAAGGTGCCAAGGTGGCAGTGCCAAGTGCACATCAAACGGCAGGTATGCACACAGAACAACATGCATTGCTAGATATCACAACGGCAACTTCTACAGAGTGAATTTCCACCAACATGCGTAGCATTCTTCAGCAAACCTTATCTGGATGATGGCAGCAAAAAATGGCTTGAGGAGTTTTGAACAACTCATCCAAGACAAAAATTCTGCTACTGTCCCATTCCAACTCCAGTTTTTTGACTGTCACTTTGCTGGCTGCATTGGCTGTTTCTGATGTCGGACAACTTTCGGGGTGGACCTTGGTACTTCTGCTCCGTCTCCCTGGAACAAGACTTGGTGTACTTGGCAACTCAAACAAGCCTCCAGTTTGGCCAAAACTTCACCAACTTTGCTCAAATTTATCTACCGCAAAAGAAAATTGATGAAATTGGGTGGATTCCAAACGTGTGGTGTATCATTCGCAAAGTCTCACATGTGTAAACTACGGATAGAAACCAGCCTACTTGTATCCTTCAGGATCGCAATGATCAGACCTTCATTCTTCATTACAACCTGACGTACAACCTGCAATCACCGGCTTGCCAATTGTGCGTGACTAAAAATGGGGATATCCCCAAAATTAGAATTTGAATAGAGAAAATTATAAACTATTGGATTTTGAATTTGTTCTCAACATGTTCAGACCCAATTCTTAAAGGCGGTGTGGCATCTGGAACATGTCCAACATTTCCGACATCTCAGGCTGCCACGTCGAAAGCAGCCTGGCTGATTGGTGATTTAAACATATTTGACATAGCAAAAAAAAACATCCTGCCAAGTTACATGCTGAGTCACTGTCCTCCCTTTGGGATACCGGTTCCCCTTTTCCCAAAACGCATCCCTTTCCGCGACGTCTGGATCCCTCGCCTCTGGCTCCTCACATCTGCTTCCAAGTTGATTAACCGTCGTGCCTCAATGCTGTTCCGTTCCAATCTAGGCTGTCAAACTTTTACGACAAACACACAGATTGATTGGTTAATCCATTTGGTTGATTCGTTCGATGGTCAAATTCTGGAAGCACATGGATTTGCTACTGCGCAACATGTCCGCACCTGGAAATTGTTGATGCTCACCATCTGCTATAAAAAGCAAGGATTTGGGCCCTCCCACAGCACCAGCCAGGGCAGCGCGGAATTTCGCATTTTCATCCTGGAAAAGTGATGATTTCCAACTTGATTTTGCGTGATTTCTGCTGGAGAACCTCGGAAATCCCCACAACTGGACCAAGGGCAATCCGGGCCGCCTCCAACACAGCCACTCGATTTGACTGGTTGTCGCCCAGGCGAACCTGTGGAGCGAGCTGTGACATGATTTTCTGCCAAACTTGGTTGGAAACCGATGGTCAGAAAATGTCAGAAACCGGTTGAGTTTTTCTGCGCTATTTTTTCACCAGTCTTCAAACAGGAAGAACATCCGACACATACATCCGACCTCGTCAGCATCTTCTCATGAGAAGTCATCCCTTTTGTGGGAGGGTTTCTGCACCGCTACACCGCTACAAAAGGTAACCAAGAATGGCAAGGGCCTTCTCCAAAGCCTCCACTCTGTGTAAGGTCTCTTTGTTGAATTTCTCCTGGTACTGTGCACACAGTCAGTCTGAAACTCATGTTCAGCCGACATTTGCGGAAAGCAGCATCTCTTGAGAATAATCTTAGAAAATTGCATATCGAAGTCGTGGAATACCTTTTTCTGACAGATCTGACTTGCTGGGCTCCTCTTGCTGCAGCTCTTCCCTCAACTGGAGATTTTCCTTAACAGCCTGGAGAAAAGAATCAAAGTCCAAGACCACCAAGGATTTGACATGGTACGTGGGTTTATGGTAGGGCCTAGATTTAACCCACTGTATAAATGGATATATAATAGTGATATAATGGGAAAACAAACTTGACATGATATTTGGGTCTGTCTCACAATGGGGTATACCAATCCTTACATTGGCCATTCCAATTTCCCTACATCTTCCCTAACATATATAAGGCCTATGTAAGGCCTATGTAAGGCCTATGTAAGGGAATATCCCCATAAAATATGGTCTTATATGGTACAGTACCTCCATTTTAAGATCCTGAAGATCTCCCATTGACTATATCTTCCCTATTCAATGGTGCTATGACCGCCCATTTTTAATGGCTTTGATCCAGTTTCTGACCATGGCGCCTCGTCACGTTGCTGTTCCTCCTTTTGCAAAGCCTGAGCCATTTGGAGCTAAGTTCATATCTGGATGGCCACATTACCCACAGAAACGGGTTGTCATTGTAATTTACAAATTGTAATCGGCGCGTCATTATTAAAAAATTAAAGCTGTTTTTGCAGGGCCAAAAATGCCAAAACAATTAATCCTCAATGAAAAAATGCTATGTTAATATCTTTCCACTGTATTAATCCCTAGAGATGAAACAGATTCAGATTCAAAGCAGTTTGTATCTGGAATCTCCTGAAACCAACAGGGATGCCAGCTCTCTGGTTAAACACCGTGCCTCTTCAAGCCGGCCCAGTCTTCGGTTGTTGTATGCCAGCTGTTGTTGCAGAGTCGCCTTGAATCCGAGGGGTACAAAACAACACCAACTTGCCACGACTATGACAGATTCGAAGTGATAATTGATAATGGCGTACTCAATTTTGTACAATTACATCAAGCTACAATGTTTTCGTATTTTTTCACTATTTGTCCTTGCCTTTTAAGTCGAGTCTTGTGAAATAAACTATCAAATATGTTGCGCGTTGATTCAAAATCAGTGCAATCCGAAATTCTTCCAGGCCAAACGAGCCGGGTAAATGATGCCACTCTACAAGTGGAGAAAAAATGAATCCAAAGTCACCATTTCAGCCTCTGTCGTCTCAAGGGCTTCCACCCGTTTGAAAGCCTGGGGTACACAGCACAAATCCCACAGGGGGCCGGGTCAATGGGTGTTTCTTACCGTCAGCGTCAATTCTGACCGGGCAAATGGAACCTGACCTTCACATCAAACCACATCCCCTACCAAATGGCCGCCTTCGACATCTGTCATCGCAGTATCTCACTGTACCGCAGTTTTTCGTTGTGAGGGAAGCCCTGCAAAGACGACTGCATTGCAGCGTTTCATCAGGATTCCCATTTTGTCGCCTGCATTCCTTTGGAGAGCCGCTGTGCAAGTTCTTTTTTGAGAGCTTCTTTGGCCTGCTGCCATTGAAAGGATCACAACAAAGAACTCTGATTCACACAATGTATGGGACTGATGATCCTGAAGTACTTTGATTCTTTCTTATTCTTTCCTATCTCAAGTCGTATTGACGAAATAACAAAACTCTCTTGTGGCAAAAAAAATGCAAGCTTGAGTCATTCGAAAATGACACTCGAAACACACATCCTACAGAAGATGACCGGTATGTACCTTGACCTCCTGCTTCCGCTGCCCTGGGAACAGGACACAAAAGGACACCGTGGAACTGTGGAACTATGGAAATTGCAAGCGTTTCACATTCAAATGGAGGTTTCCTAAAATGGGGGTACCCCCAAATCCTCAATTTTGCATAGGATTTTCCATTGTAAACCATCTATGTATGGTGTACCCCCATGACCATGGAAACCCCCGCCACTGAATTCGAACTCAAGCTCGGATACCTCCCTGGTGCCTTTGCTGTCTGCCAGCTGCCCAGCAGCCAATCCAACTGTGGCCTCAGCAACACCCAGGCAGCACTAGGGCTCTGCAACGCACGGAGAATTACATGCCACGGTCATACTAATCCAGTACATGTTATAATATATATATATATAATAATATATATATATAATATAATATATATATAATACAATATATAATATATATATAATATATATAATATATATAATATATATAATATATATAATATATATAATATATAATATATATAATATATATAATATATAATATATATATATATAATATATATAATATATATAATATATATAATATATATAATATATATAATATATATAATATATATAATATATATAATATATCATATATATAATATATATAATATATAATATATATAATATATATAATATATATAATATATATAATATATATAATATATATAATATATATAATATATATAATATATATAATATATATAATATATATATTATATATTATATTATATATATGATATATATATATATAATATATATAATATATATAATATATATAATATGTAATATATTATATATATATAATATATATAATATATATAATATATATATTATATATATTATATATATATCATATATATAATGTAATATATATTATATATATTATATATATTATATATATTATATATATTATATATATTATATATATATTATATATCATATATATAATATATCATATATATATATAATATAAATAATATAAATATCATATATATAATATAAATAATCAAGAAAAGGATCAAGTCCCAGCGAAAAGGCTTGTTGCGAAGGCTTAGCGAAGGCTTAGCGAAATGGTGAAAAGACATCTTGCATGTCTTGAAAAATTTAAAACGTTGCAAAAGGTTGGAAGAGACTCCAGGAGAATCTGTAGAGATTGCAATCGAAAGCTTTGCCAGGTCGACTGGGACCTTTCGTTACCTTGACGAGCCAAAAAAAAATGTTTTCGTGGACTGCTTCTGCGTATTGTTAGCGCCATTGAAACTTAAAATGAATTAAACCATCATATTAAACCATGTCAAACTATATTAAAACATATTAAGCAATATTAAACCATATGAATCCATGACAAGTTTAAACTATAATCAAACCACTTTAGACCGTATTAGACCATGTTGAACAAAATTAAACCATATTAGACCATGTTGAACCATATGAAACCTTTGGTTTCATGAAATTCATGACAGATGAGGCATCTCAGCCTCTGGACAGATGAAATGCCAAGAAAGCGCACCAAGTTCTCATGATCAGTCCTGCCATATCCAAGGTTGGAAAACATGCTGTTGAAAGTTTGAGATCGCAAAATCTTTGAATGAAACACGGCGATTCGGGATCATTCGGGATACAAAGCAATGAAACATGGCCAACTTTTGCCGCAGTCTCCTCATGAGAACCGGTACTTCACGCTCAAACGCGCGTAAATCCTGGCTCAGTGACAGGTTTCGAATCGAAAGGTAAAGGTGAAAATGACACAGAAAAACAAGACTAACCGCTAACCTATGGTTTTCAAGACTTGCCTTATACAGTTTTCCCCGATAGAATCCAAATTCCTGCAGGATGCCTTGCTATGCAAAGCCCGTAAAGCCAGCAAAGCTTTAAATTTTGACCTCTATTGCTTGCTTGGCTCAGGTGGGCGCGAAATGTGGAAACCAGGCCGGATGAAAAAAACAAGTCATTGGATGGTCAGGCGTCAGGCCATGTCAGGCCATGTCAGGCCATGTCCTTCTCTGAAGATGTGGACTTGTCCATGTCATTGATTTGCTTCACCGCAACCTGAACACATCTGAACAGAAACTGCAAGGAACTGTTCCAAATATTCAGAAACACAAACTGGAAAATCATCAATTTTCCATAAATCATTTTTTCATGTTTTTTCCATTCATTTTTTTATTAACCAACCATTATGAGCCACACTTCCGATCCGCCGATCCGAGACTTTCTCGAGCCTGGTATTGCCCATCCAGGATGGCCCGAAAACGTGAGCAGTGACCTTAACAGCGGGACAGAGATGAGCATCGACATTGATCGACATGAGCAAACAACATCAAACACCCATGTGTTTTTCATCATGTATTTTTAAATGTGTTCTTAATGTGTCTGATTTGGTTGAATCCCTGTTCCTACCGTCTCCAGTATTCGAAATTGACATTGCATTGTTTCATAAGGCAAGCACACCTTGCCCCACAGAGTCTTGAAGAACGATCCGGTCGAATGCAATCTGTCGGACAACAACATCACAACATCATGGTGACATATGGTGACATCCGGCAAGTTCGTTGCAAAACAAACAATTGGAAAAAAAATGCAATTCATTGACAAATTCTAAATTGGTTTCGGATTTGAGAGAGCAAATGAAAAATCTGCACAGCAACGTGAGAATTGCATCCAGTCATTGGTATTGATCTACAAGACCCAACAAGAATGTACGGGCCGATATATTTGAAAACATCGAAACCGTGTTTTTTGATATGTTTCGTTCCGCCAAGAGTTTCACAAAATTATGGTTTGTGATATGTTTTCGTGCAGTGTCACAAATTCTCTTGCAAAGGCAACTTTTGCAATACACGAAACAGGATGAAGAGTTGTTCATGTTTTCACGTGTTTTCATTGTGCCGTTCACTTCGAACAAACGATTAATCAAGTTTAAGAAATTAATAATTTCATTTTTGGCCACGGCCCCAAGAATATCAAAATCCCTTGATCACAGAACAATTGTACATCCGATGTTCAATTTGCTGACAAACGAATGCAAATTCATGTTAGCATGCAGGCTCTTAATTAAAAAATCCCTCAATGAAACCCCGTCTGATCAAAATTTATCGCTGGTCGAAATTTTCATGATTCATAATACCGCCATCCAACTGAAAAAACGTCAACTGTTGATCGAACTGTCCATTTGAAAACCCGTCCAACCTCCCAAAAAGATGGACAATCTTCTTGCAAGTCAACTCCGACACGCGGAGGAACTGTGACCATTGGAATTACCTGCAGTACAAACAATTCTCAAACGATTCTCAAGAAACCCCATGCAATTGTTGATAAATGATACGCACACTGACGCAAACTGAGCCCACGACACAAAATTCGATACGTGGACGTTAACATGAGGATGCGATGTTTTTCGGAACCATGAACAAAATCCGGTGCAATTCTGTTTATTGTTGTTGTTTTGCACCGGTATGGGTGCAAAAATTTGTCCATGAATCAAAACATGGGGAAACATTTTTTTGAAATAAATGGATTGTGCAAATATTGTTTCTGCTGGCAAATCTTGGGACCGTGAAGCCAAGAGCAGTGCACACTCGATTTGATAAAACGCGTTCAAAACACATGCAAAATACATTCAAATTACACTGACTCAATCACGGCCAATGATGGGCAAATAGATTTAAAAATTGTATGCAAACGCATGTCGGTTTGAAAGTCTTCGAACACACATGCCAATCTGCAAATTCGGCCTCCAACTGCTACAAAAACATCACGTTTTGACCAAAAAATTTGACAATCGAAAACATGTTTCAACAACAAACGCAACACAAAACAAATCGGTCAAATATACGAACATCATGGAAAAACAGAAGGCGTGCGCGGCAGAACTGAAGCGATGCTGTTTTAAATCAACAAACAGGCGTCGAAGAAGCAAATGAGCAGAACAACCGGGTTCATGGCCAATAATCTTACCAAATTGCACATTTTGAAATAAGTTTCGGTGGTATCCTCAACAGCCGCAGATTTCATTTTTACAAATCTTTCTGAAGCGTGCTGCGAAACTAAGCGCTGGAAACCCTGTTGAACCTGTTGCACCTGACCTGGCCCTGTGCCAAAGATTCCCAAAACCTTCTCCGGGGCCTTCTCTGCAACCTTCTCCGGAACCCGTTGAACCTGACCACCAAGGCTTCCTGGAACCTTCTCCGGAATCCCCGGACCTTCTCCGGAACCTTCTCCGGAACCCTGTTGAACCTGACCTGGCTCTGCACCAAAGCCTCCCGGAACCTTCTCCGGAACCTTCTCCAGAACCTAACCGGGCTCTGCACCGAAGCCTCCCACACCTTCTCCGGAACGTTCTCCGGAACCCTGTTGAACCTGACCTGGCTCTGCACCAAAGCCTCCCGGTGCCCTCTTCGGAACCGTGTTGAACCTGACCCGGACCTTCTCCGGAACCTGTTGAACCTGACTTGGTTCTGTCTCCGGAACCTTCTCCGGAACCCTGTTCAACCTAACCTGGCTCTGCACCAAAGGCCTCCCAGACCTTCTCCTGAACCTTCGGAACCTTCTCCGGAACCTCCTTGAACCTGACCCGGAACTGCACCAGTGCACACCGGATCTGTTCTGGGCTGAAGACCCTATCAGCTTACGCTGTTGGGGAAAAATACGAAGCAACGGGCAAAATTCACACAATTGTTTTGTGCATTCAAGTGCCTTGGCCGGATCAAACTCAAACATGATGTTCATGCCGAATGGATGGACTGAAACTGCAACCGTCATCTCGGTTTGTGCGTGTCATCCTTGAAAAGTCTGGAACATGAGTAAGTTCACTGTTCAATCGCACTTCTCTCCACATCTCAAACTGATTTTTTCTCTGATCCAAAAGCGTCTCAGAATGTATACTTCTTGATTTGTGCGTGTTGCACTCGAAATGACAACTGAATGACTGTCACATGCTGATGCCATGTAACACATGTATATAGCAAGGGTAAATATGCTTCACCCCGCCTTTGTGCCATCAATTTGATGAGCACAACAATATGCAAACAGAAAATTTCCTATGGTGTCAACTGGCTGATGCCGCTGGGGGCTCCTTTGAGTTGCCACTACTTGCAATACCCTTTAAGTGTAGGCCATTTGATTCACCAATGTGCGAAGCAGGCAGCGTCACTTTTCTTTGAACCACAGGGTCTGGTACATACACATGGTATTCATGTGAACGCCACTGAATCTACCTACACGTCTCTTCTCGATTTGTGCAGTGTCATCCTTGCGCAGTCCATCTGAGGTCCAACTGAAGTCCATTGGTTTGACATCACTGCAAGTGGTCACAAAGGGAATGGTGCAAACAGAAATGTTTTCCACTCCTCCTTGTAGCATTGTAGTCTTAGACTCTATGCTGCATTCCACTCATTGTTTTGCGTCCATTCCAGCACTTGTATCTGTAATGGCACCATTGTAACATTTTGGAATTTTCCCTCTTAGAGTCACGCAGGTGGATTTTGCATGTACCTGCGCTCGATTGCTTGATATCTGTCAGCACTGTCCCATCGATGTTGTTCAATTGCTTTGTCCTTCAGCTCTCCAAACAATCCAGCTATGCGTACTCGGCACGAGGCTACCAAGCTTTCTGCTGAACTGTGGTGGATCTCGGAGAGGAAGTGAAGGATCACATGTTGTACCTCATTGGCATCCCAATATTCACTTCTTTCCAAGCAAAGTCCATGTTCACCTTTGAGGAATTCAAGCATGTCTGTCAAGGTTTCATCGCTGATGGGTCCTGATGGCACCTCTGGTTCTGACTCATCCATTGGATCATCAGCTTCAGCATTTGGGCTGTCTGTTGCATCTGCTGCTCCTTGTGGCTGGAACCTTTGGCGCACCAGCCGCATGTATTCAACTGCACCCAAAGCTCTTGAGCTAACCAGATTTGCTCTTTCAAGAGTTGCTAGGTGGCGCCATTGCTCTGGAGTAAGACCACATCCATTTCGCAAGAAACCTCCATGTTCGACAATGCTGTAGTGAAGTCCCGATGCATAGTCATGCACCATGCTCAACTCATTGCTGCATTCTGTAATTCGATCTGAAATGATCGCATGATCCTGTTCATTGTGCTCTCTGATTTGTTCAAGGCGTTGAATCACTTGGTCAATTCTCGCCTCCTGCTTTGCTATGTAGGAATCCTCATCTGCAACTTGATTCCAACACGATTCCAAGTCTGTTGTTGTCTTGGCAAACTTCTTCCATGCAACATATCCTGCCACCGCAAGTCCGACCCAAAGCATGAAGAGAAGAAAAACTGAAAACCAAAGCCATGTATTTCCTCCATTATTTCCAGAAGCCTGAACCTGTTGGCAAACCTCCTCGTCAACAGCTGTCGCCTCTGCTCCTTGAAGGTTGGGCTCAAGACCCCATAGCACTGCCATACGCATGATAGTTTTGGCTATGCGCTTGACCATTTGTTTTCCCACAGTTCTCTCTTCAAACGCTTCATACTCCTCCTGTCCAACCATTTCATGGGTATCTGGATTGCAGCAGCCGATTTGATGCAAAAGAACTAACAAACGTTGTTTGGCTAAGGGTTTTGTGCCAACATCACTGACATTCCACTGCATTGGCACCTGTCCCAGCTTGATCTGCTTTTCCAACACCAATGACTGCATCCATAAGATTTTACCACTGAGATGTCTCACACGTCCAACACCTTGGCGCTCGATCAATTGCCTCGCAGCTGAATTGTCCACCCACTGCCACTGCTCGATTTCATCACCTGTCAAAAACTCCATGCAGCGACGTAGAAAGATGGCATCTGAGCATCCTGACACCATGCTGTGTAGTTCAGATTCAGCTGAACTCAATGAAACCACTCTTTGAGTTCGACTTGAGGCATAGGCAAGGTTGTTGTTGATGAAGTGCACAGCGCAGCTTGTGGACCTTCTGTGGGTTTTGTGCGCCGACCAGTCTGCATCCGTGAATGTTTCAACATTCCAAAACTTCTCACCACCTCTTTTCCATTTTCCAGCTCCAAATTCTGGAATGCACAGTTTAATGCCCATGTCACCATTGGCCTTGAGGTAGCCAATGAGTTTTCGAAGCTTCTGCAGGGCACAAACTGTAGGAGCTGACATGTGTGCTGATAACTCCTTCACTGCAAACATCACATCAACCCGATCACGCGCAACGTAGAGAAGCAATCCTATCACACTCCTGTAAGCTTTGCTGTCACCATCACTCAACCTCTGGGACTTGTCATCGTTCTGGATTGATCCATCACATGGAATTTTCTGCTGCTTTGCTACTCCGAAAAATTTTTCAAAGTAAGACACCACTTTGTTCGCTGTAGTGCCTGGAACAAGCAATAGACCATCTTTGATCTTCACCAGCTTTCGCTTCAGAAAAGAAATGAAGCTTCCATTTTCCTTCAACTCTGTGTAGTTCACATTGAGCTTGGAAGTCACCGCTGGCAAGAATTTGGTGGTCCAAAAACTGTAACTTCCAGCAAACAGCAAATCATCCACATGGATCAGAAAGCAGTTGTTGGTCCCATCATCCACGCATTTCGCCAGGCAAGGCTGTTCCACACACCAACAACAGTTTAAAGCATCACTGATGTATCGGCGAAAATGCCAATACCAAGCTTTCGCACCAAGTCTCTGACCAGGAAGATTGCGTCTGATGACATACTGCTGGTTGTACAAAGAAACCATCACCAAGTTTTCTTGGGGAACCTGAAGAAAGGCATCCTTGATGTCCAATGCCGCCAAAACAACACGATAGGGACTGCTGCTGTCCTCATCAAATCTTTCTGCACTGTCCAAGCTTTCAGCAAGCATCTTCAGGTAGCAAATTGGAATGAGGTTCACTGAATGGCACCCACTCGCTGGACTGTAGGTGTCAGAGCGCTTGTCTGTGGCAAACTCACGAGCCACAAACCGGCTCCTCCTCATCCATTGCTTGGTCCCATTGGGATGGTCCTTGATCCTCCAGTCATAGACAAACCTGGTAGTCAAGGATCCTGAAATTTCCTCCAAGCACTCCTCCTTTCGTTGGAGAACACCCATGCTCAGCAAACGACTGATCTCGACTTGGTCTGCCAGTTCATCAACCCAGCTTTCAGGTGCTGGTGGTTGCTTTTCCAAACTTCCTGCACACCATAACGCATCTGGAACATCGCTGAAGGTGAGCTGATCCTCATCTTTCCAGTACTCTGTGTCAGGGCCATCATCCATGTCAACCTCATTCTCATAGTCATCCATTGTTGCATACTCATCAGAAACAACCTTGACCGTTCTGATCATTGCTTCATGAGACTCACGCAGTTGATTGATTTTCTGTTTCTTCAAAGACTCCAACTTCGCACGTTTTGCTTCATGGCTTTCTTCAACATCATCACCATGAGTTCTTGTAGGATGCTGCTGCCTTGGAGTTGGGGGCAGCTGAGGCGCAATCACAGGTGGAGTCACTGGTGCCGCAAGACCAGGGTCATTTGGAGAATCAACTTGCGCTTCCATGGATGAAAGAAGAGAGGAATCAGCCACAACATCATCAAAAACACTGGTCACCTCCACTTCGCCAGGACGCTTGGGTCTGGCTGCAAAAGAAGGTGCATCCATCTCCACTCCAGTACCATGCTGCATAGTCACTGAGTCATCATGCATTCCTTCAAGCTGTTCAACTTCATACTGCTTGGGCTCTGCTCGTTGGTCATGTTGACCCATGGAAAAGGCTTCACGCTCTTCGGCCTGCTCTTCAACCTTTTTCTGTTTCACATCTTCAGCATCCTTGTCGTGCAAAGGTGAGGGCAAAACAGGTCCTTGAGGCAAACTGAAACTTGCAGACTTGGCTGGTACCGCTCGTTTGGTGGGCACCACACGTCCTCCAAATCCAGCTTTGAATCTCCACGTAGGGGCATTGAAGTGCAAGTAGAAACCCAAATGGCACTTCCAGTCAGTTGAGATCCTTCTGATTGAGCGGGTCAACATCACTGACTGTCCAGTGAAAACCACATAGGTATCTTGAGCTTCTGTTTTGCCCAAGACAATGACCCTCTGCCAACGTGGGTTCCCCTTCAGCACCGTGTGAGTGTATGCAAATGCTGGTTCCGCAAACTCTGTCATTTTGCCCTTGTAAACCTTGTGATACACCAGCTCATACGGGGTAGCACCATGAACCACTGCAAACCGGTTGAGAAGCCAGCTGGAATGTCTCAGCGCCCAGCTCCATAGTCCATGGTCAGTGTTCAACTTGATTGAAAGCTGCTCCTGAACTGAGTGCATCAAGGTTCCTGCCAATCCACGCACACGATTGACAGTGTTCTCGCACAAGCTGTTTCCATGGTCATAGGCTGCTGGTGTTTTGCTATGAGTCACCAGTCCCATCATCTGTCTTGCTTGAACTGCTTTCTTCTGTACTTGCAAGATTGAAGGCTCATTGTCACACAGGTATGTGCATTCAGTGTGCCCCAAAACCTGGGTGAACTGCAAGATCTCACGCACCATCAGGTCGAAGTCGTTCTTCTTGGAAATGGGCACACAACCTGTGTAGTTGGTCATTGAATCAACCAACACCAGAGCAATCACTTGATCTGTATCTTGGGCATTGCCACCTGGAGCTACTGCCTTTGTGTATGCAAAGTCAAATGACACTGTAGGCACACCAGATTCTTTGACTTGGCCATCACGCTTGTGCCGGTCTGGACGTGACCGATGTGCAACACAATGAGCACACCACTCTTGAAAAGGTAAGTGGGTCAGCATGTGAAGTTGCTGTGATTTTTCATCAGGTGGCTCAGCAAGCTTCTGAGGGTTTGGCCTCCTCTGCTGCTCAGCCTCTGTCTCACGTGCTGCAGAAAGAGCTGTCTGGAGCTCTAGTTTCTTCTGATGCTCCCACAAGCGCTTGAAACACCTTTCCTTCCCTCCAGACTGTGACAAGCTGTAGAATGCACACGCTTCACGCAAGTTTGCAAGTGCACTGGTTGGAAAAAGTTCAATTCCATTGACATTCAAGTGATCACCCCTGTCTGCATAAACAAGCTGGCCTTCAACTGCTTGACCTGCATCATGTTGAACATCACCACCAATGTCCATGCCTGCAACTTCATCCTCTGGCGCAAGAGGTGCAATCTCACCTTCATCGTGTCTCTCCTGTTCAAACTCAAGTTGCACCGCAGGTTGAATCTCATCGTCATCCATCATTCGAAAGCCCATCACATTAGGTGGTCTCTCACTGGGTGTAATCACTGTGATGATGAACCTGTCACCTTCATACCCATGGAACTCTGCTGCAAGATCAATCAACGTTTCCAAAGGCTCGCACAACTCCATGACCAGCCATTGGTCTCCATCCTTGATCAACGTAGTTCTGAATTTCCTTCCAGACATTGTTGGGCAAGCAAGTGTAGGATCTTGAAAGCAATTGCCATAGTGCTTTCCTGAACCAACCCCTTCGGGACTAAGGTTCCAACCAACACGCATGTATGAGAGTTCCTCAAAGAGCTCAGCACGCACTGCCCTAATACTGAAAGGTTCCAACACTTGAGGTTCATCTTTCATCATGCGTACCCATCCACGCACCAACATTGACTTGTTTTGCAGCTCAATTGGGATTGAAATTCCAGAGCCATGAGTCAGGGTCTGTTCAACACCATTTACACTCCACCCATTCTCCAGCAAGTGGCCAAAGCACAGGATAGGTTGGGAGATCCTGTCACTCAGCGCAACTGTCTCTCTGAGCACGATGGCACGTCCTTTCATGTCCATGAGATGCAGCTCAACATCCCTGTAACCATGCAATGGAATTGCTTGGCCTTGTGCATCACGCAAGACTGTGTCAACATCGTTGCAAGGACTACCTAGCTCTGCCATGCTGATTGGGAACACTGAGGCATCGGCACCTGAATCCAGCAAAATGCTGTGCATTTGAGTCACATCATCTACATCTTCCAACATGGTTCTAACTGCAAGACCTGTGTCAACAGTTTCAACATCAAACTCAACTGCATTGGGCTCGTCACCGATGAAAAACTGTAACGTCCCCACGTTTCCCTCCAAGCAACTCGAAGCACTGCATGGACTTCTGAGGTCAAAAACCAACTCATCATGTTTTAAAACATCTGAGACATGGTCATCTGCAAATTGAATTCTGGCAATACGTCCTTGCTGAGGGGCTACAGGCATTTGAGAACTTGTCTGAGATGAAGGCGTTCCAGCAGCAACTGAGGTCTGTTGGCTTTGAGGAGACTGCTGAACACTGTTTGAGCCTTCATTCTGCACCTGTCGCACTGAAGTTCCCCAGCAATCACGAGCAAAATGCCCGTATTTGCCACATCGATGGCAGGTAACATCTGGCTTGCTACCCTTTCCTTTCCCTGAAACATTCTGCTTCCCACCGCTTTTGCCCTGCATGTCGCTCTTCTGCTTCCCTTTCTGTCCACTCTTCCCATCTTTGGTCTTTGTTTTTCCCTTAACTTTTCCTTTCTGATTGCCTTTCTGAGAAAAACTGTTCTTTCCTTTGCCCTTGTCGCCCTTGTCGCCCCGATTGTTATTCCAGCTACGCCCATCTGAGTAGACACGATCCACCTCCATGGGAGTCGAAGTTGAAGACTCGTCAAAGATGAGGTTGCTCCACTTCTGTTGACTACGATCCCACCTGAGCACTTGTTCTCTCAACTCCTTGAAGCTGGTAGCTTCTTGGATGGACAAGTTGAGGTGTGTCCTAAGCTGGCCTGAAACGCACTTCAAAAGGATCGCCTGCTGCAACTGGTCTGGTATGCTTGAACCAGCTCTTCTGGCCTCTTCCAAGGCTTCCTCAAGTTTCAACAGTTGAGGTTGCAGCAGCTGATTCATGTTGAACGATGGCCAACTTGGCAAAGCTCCCATGAGTGCCAATCCTCTTGTATTTGTGGAAGGTCTCAAATTCAGGATTAGCTGACGAAGACCCTCAAAGCCATCACCCTGCTTGACACTACGGATGATACTGAGAGACCTGTTTCTGCATAGGGAGGCTAAAAGGCCGTAGAGCTTGGCCCCACGCTGTCTCGTCTCTGAGGTAGCTGTCGACATGTCCATGGGGGCTGAAGGGCTGTCCACTATTGCTTGAATTTCTGGTTCATATCCAACATCTATGGTGTTCAGAAACTGTGTGACCATCCATAACCAGTCCCTGAACATTCTGATTTCATCTTCAACGCTCTTCCCATCCAGCACTGGCGGCTTATTCACAAGTTTCGACCAGTCTGTTGAGCTTGTTGGTGAACCTGAAGGACTGCCAGAAGCTTGAACTGTCTGGCCTTGTGGAATTGCAGGCTGTTGCTGTTGTACAACCTGCATGGCCTGTACTGCAGCTGTGGCAGCTTTGGTGGCCTCTGCAACTTCAAGCAAGGCTGCTTGAAATATGCTAGGACTAAACTCCTGCGCCATGACTGCAACTGCGCTTCACCTCAAACTTTATCTCCAAACAAGAGAAACCAAGCTTGCACGCCAACTGAAAACACCTGGAAAAATTTGCCACCAAGCCAGTCACCTCGAAATGTCACCCTCCAGAATTGTACCACGCCAAAAACTGAGGTATTGACAAGACAGTATGCAGACTGTTCAATGTCCAGTGTATCGAATTTCAATCCAGTGTGTCCCAAACCTATCTCGGTTACCAGTTGCAGAAAATTCCACTGTCCTCACAGTAAAAATTCCAGGAAATTGCTAGGGCCAGAAATCCAGGAAGCAAATGGAGCTATGGCCGCGTCCCACGCCCCAACAGTGAACGACAATGCTTGCAGGTAGGAAGCACCAGGTGCTCCGCTACCATGCGAAGCAGGCAGCGTCACTTTTCTTTGAACCACAGGGTCTGGTACATACACATGGTATTCATGTGAACGCCACTGAATCTACCTACACGTCTCTTCTCGATTTGTGCAGTGTCATCCTTGCGCAGTCCATCTGAGGTCCAACTGAAGTCCATTGGTTTGACATCACTGCAAGTGGTCACAAAGGGAATGGTGCAAACAGAAATGTTTTCCACAATGAAACACTCCAACCCTCTCAAGGTAAATGTTCCCACGGAGATCCACGTTACCCTCCGGCAACAGGAACTTTGGACATGGGTTTAAAATTACTCAGATCCATGTTACCCTGAGCCTCACCCTTCAAGGCTCATCTATGGCACTGCTGGCCAGAGAAAAACCAAACTTCAAACGCACTGCAAAGTCACATGAATCAATTTTTCCTTGTTTCATCGTCTTCGGAGCCATCTCCATAGTGAAGGAATGCCCAGAGATCTGGGTCAGAAACTTCAAACTGAGTGGCCTCCAGGTATCGGCGTTCAACCTGTGAGCCTGTTTCATCAGCTTCAAATTCTGAATCAGGTGGATATTGCTCTCCACGCCCCAATGCACGTGCAACCATGTCCATATTGGTGCTTAACCTTCCACATGAAAATGTTCCATGTTGCAATGCTTGCACAAAGTTGTAGGCTCTTGGAGCCTGTGCCAATCAAGTCGGTAGTTGCGTGAATTTTCATCCTCTGACATGTCACTCCTGTTTCCAAGTGTCCTCCTTGTGGCGATACGGAGGGACTCCACACGTTCTTCGCAGCGATGGCGTCGATCATGATCCAGGGTGTCATCACCACGCCTGCTGCATCTTTCTCTCATCCAAGCTATATAGTTTTCTGCTGTTGGTTCTTGTGTGGTTCTTCTTGTGGGGTTTGGATATGGGGCCTGTTTGTGACCCACCGCAAGAAAACAAGACATGCAAAAATCCAAAAAGCAACGTCAAAGCCACGAGCATCTGAGAAGGACTTGGGGATGTGTCCTCGTCGCAGCCCGTCAGTGAAGTCAAAGATGTCAGGCAAAACAAGACATGCAAAATCCAAAAAGCAACGTCAAAGCCACGAGCATCTGAGAAGGACTTGGGGATGTGTCCTCGTCGCAGCCCGTCAGTGAAGTCAAAGATGTCAGGCCACAGACGCTTATAAGATCTGCAAGACGTGATGTTTCTTACAAAGGATGCCACCAGGATCCTGTGCTCCTTCTAATGCTGCTGCAGTTGTGTTGAACATTCCAAGTAAAGCCATCAAGGATTTGAGTCTGCTGCACAGAAATCTTTTGGTCCCGATATCTGCCGGCTGCAAAGCTCCTGCAATTGCAGCCAAACGCATAAATGCGGCATGATAGATGCCTGACCCTTCCAACGCCCTATCGCAACAAGATCCCACGGGCTGCTGAACTATCTGTATGCAGCACTGTTACCACCTTGAAACCTGCCATCCATGCAATCAAACGTGTCAGAAGGATACTCTCAAAGATGGATGCAGTCTTTAGAAGTTTTCAGAAGCGTTAACTTCCGAGTGTTTGGAAAAAATTACAAAACAAAGCAGAGCGTGCTCGTGATTACTCATTGAATTACATATACAAAATTTATATATATATATATAAACAAAGGCGGTGAGTGACTGTGGAGCTTCTTATAATTCATAATAGTTTTCCGACTTAATTCTCTTTGATATATGATTTCCTTTTTGCGCATTCCTTAATTGAGTGGTCGGGGGTCGTTATAATATATAATATATAATATATAGTATAATATATATATATTATATATATATATGTAATATAATATATATATATATATCTAATATAATATATATATATATTATAATATATATATATAATATAATATGATATAATATAATATAATATAATATAATATAATATATATATGTAATATAAAATATATATATATATTATAATATATATATATAATATAATATATATATATAATATATATAATATAATATATATATATAGTTATATTAATAGATATATTCATTTATGAATTATAAATTGATAATATTCTTATATGTTCATTTATGTTCATATATCAATTCATATTATATTCATACATATGTAATCATATGTAGATATTAAAGTCATGTCATGTATATTCGCATACGTATATATATCCACATATGTATATATAATATATATATATATATGATATATGTATATTCATGAATACTCATGTATATTCATATTATATACATTATATATGTGTTATATATGCATATTATATATATATATTATTCATATATTTGTATACATGTAATGTTTTACAGTGATACATATATACATTCAATGTATCTTTGTATTTAAACAATAGAGTTGTAATATCATGAAATGTCACTCGTGTGACTTGCAAGGGCCCCGGCACTCACTTCTGGAGGCGGCCTTGGAAGTGACCACAGTCTTCCAACAGCAGATAGGATCTGAACCAGCAAAAGATTGAGCTTTCATCGACAAAAATACAGGAAGAAAACCAGAACATTCGATGGTTCTATCTTATATGAAAACAAATGACAAATATGACAATGACCAGAAGCTGTTGTCTCTGGGTTCGAACTGTTCATACTTGCAGATCACATGAATGTCATGAATATCAAAACTGGGAACCCCGAAAGAGGATGGCATTCTTTGAAGATCAGTCGAAGCTGAGACGCACACGATATCACCTTCTGGGCCATGGACCTCAGAACGGAGCGTTGTCCAAAGCACATCATGGCCAGGTCATGGCCAGGACCTTTCCATTCCTTCGCCTTCTATGGAATCTATGGAACCCAACACCATGCGCACCATGGCCATGGACACATCAACGTCCTAGGCGGTCGCTGGGATGCAGGGCCGTGGAATTGGAGCACCTTCCCGCCGCAGCCAGCTCTGAATCTCCATTGCATCAAAGCCGATGTCAGAAAGGCCTCCCGATGTCAGACGAACGTGTCCTCCTTAGGTTTCGGGGAAGACCGTCTGACTTCCGCGATCGTGGAGGGTTCTGCAAACTGCATGCTGACAGTCAAAGCCCAAACCTGCTCTACTCGAATGAGACCCTTTGGATATCTGCGCCATGGATGTATGTCCTGTAATGGGAGATGAGGTAACATTATATACGTAATGCATGTATGCATAGAATGTATCATGTATAGAATGTAAAAAATGAAAGGAATGTAAGGAATGTAAAGAATTCAAAGAATTTAAAGAAATGTATAGAATGTGTCGAATGTAAAAAAAAAGTGTTCACGTGATTTTTCAAAAAAATGCTGTGAAATCGGTGAGATACAAAGAACATATTTGAAAGGTAACAAAACGCAGGACAAATATGTTGTCTAAGGCAATCTATCAAAGGTGACGCAAAATTACGCAACTACTGAAACTATAGTTTTGGGTACGGTACTGTGGTATGGTATGGCAGGATGGGGCCGGGCATGGCATCTATGCCATACTACGCAATGCGGTATGGTACGGGATAGTATGGTACTGGGATGTATTGGGTATGGTATGGGTCTTTTGGTCGGGATTTAATCCCTTGTCTGTGTGTGTGTGTGACGTAATGGAATCCAAGATCCAAATGTATGTTCAGCCAAGGTAAGGTAGGATAATGCAATGTATGCATATGCACAGAGGTACAAGCACGCCTTGTAGAGATCGCTGAATTCGATCATTTCCACCGTTCTGCACTTCAATAGATAGGCACAGGTACTCCACTACATACACTTTCATAGGGTTTTTGAAGGGTTTTTGTAGGATTTCTTTGGGGTTTCTTTAAGATTGATTTAGGGCTTCTTTAGGGTTACTTTTGGGTTGTTTAAGATCTTTTTAGGGTTTTTCTAGGGTTTATTCAGGGTTTCTGTAAAAAGTATTACAAGTTACAAGAAAAAAACATAGCAGCACTTTGGCAGAGGGTTCACAGGGACGTCACTAGGTCAACGAAGCTTCGGTCAATCATCCCGAAGATGATGACTGCCATTGGCAGCCATTGGCACTTGTCCTGTTGTTCTGATACTAAAAATGTATTTCAAGAACACTCAAAAAAGGACTGCCCCCCCAATTTGATGGTGAGTTTTCTCAGCCAAGTGGCCATCACGCCAAGTCCCTGTCTGAAGGCTGATTTGTCACCCTTCTGCAAGTAAGGAACGAGCATGGCCAGATCCTGCCCGAATACGAACACAACACATGAAAAAGATCCCTAAAACCCAGAAAAGCCCCCGCTAAAAGGATCCTAAAATCAACGAATTCTTGCCTAAACCAAGATTTATGCAAGTCCATCCAAGCATCATTTCATTTTTTGGCTCACCATGCTCACAGGTTGTATGATCTTTTTGTCACCAGCCCGCAACGGTCCTGCTGCTGCTCGGGTTTCATTTTTTGCAGTTTCCCACGCAGGAATTGGTCCTGGCAGGATTTCAAGTGAACCCATGGCGCACTTAGTCAGAATTCCAATTCCGTTCCGGTTTTGGGGATCGGCAAACCAACCACTTCCACACCCAGAGATTGAACCCAGTAGTCACTGTTCTTGGGATTGTTTGATCACATGTTCCCTTTGACATTGGATGTTGGTTCACCTGAATTTCGACCACATGATTCTACATGATGTGGCATTTTATAGTACAGGGACATTGTTTCAAATCATGATGTTTGGCATCTCAACCCCAAGCCTATACCACACACTGCATCGCACGTAGTTGGATCGGCCTACCGCAACTGGTGGGAAAGCACCAAATTCTGCGCATCCAAACCATTCACACCTGGCAAAGCCATGTCAGGCGGAACTGCGTAACAAATAAAAATCGGGAATTGCATCAAGGCAAATTCTTCAACGTCACGCGGAAACACCTCCCCAATTGAAATACGTTTTACCTACATTGGAAACCGTACCATCCCAACTAATATAGACCAAACCAGATAGGGGGTTGGAAGAAAAAAATCATCCACAAACTTGTTGAGCAATTCTCAAAATTTATACCATACTATAATCCTATATCATATATCAAATATCATTTATCATATATCATATATCATATATCATATATCATATTTCATAATATCATAATATCATCATATCAAAATATCATATATCATATATCATAATAATAATAATAATATCATCATAATATCATAGTATCATAATATCATAATATCATAATTCATATATCATATCTCCTATTTCATATCTCATATCTCAAATATCATGTATCATGTATCATATATCATGTATCATGTATCATATTTCAAATCTCATATATCATATATCATATATAATATCATTATATCATATATCATATATCATATATCATTATGTCATAATATCAAAATATCATAATATCATAATATCATAATATCATAATATCATAATATCATAATATCATATATCATAATATCATCATATATCATAATATCATAATATCATAATATCATAATATCATAAATCATATATCATATCTCATATATCATATATCATGTATCATGTATCATGTATCATGTCTCATATCTCATATATCATATATCATATATGTATGTATATATATATATGTATATGTTTATGTATATATATATATATATACATGTATATTATTATCTGTTGGGGGATGGTACTTGTTTCAATGGCACGGAATCCGCACAGGCCATGGCAGACGCCTTGATGTTGGCAGCAAATGACCAAAAAAAGGTCCACGCTACGTCGCAGCATTGACCTCGGCCTGAACACATCGATGTTTCGGGAATGCAAAGAATCAAATCCGTGATTCGACAGTGCCTTGGTGAAATACCAAGCGGTCACTACATTGGTTTTGAGCCAAAGGCTTGCTCGATCTAAAATTCTAAATGGCCCACAACCTTACAACAATTTTTGGTGTCAAAACCCGATAAAGAGCTGTGAAAGAATCCACTGGCAGACTAGCGTCATACCACACTCAAAAAATGTCAGCCCGATTACAGGAAACAATTTTATACAATTTTGATGTTTTTTCTTGTGGAAATTTCAAAAAAATGTCCGAGTGACAGAAGGTTTTCAAAGTGCCCGCTTCTCATCATCACCACGTCGCATCATCAATCATCACCAAATCAACAATTCTAATCTCACATTCACTTGACGTCACATGTTTCAATTTCACAATTTTCTCATCAACATCTCACTCATTGAGCCTCATTTCATCTGACTTTCACATTTTCTCATCTTCACACTCATGTAACATCATACGAATCATTACGAATCATACTTGTCAACCTCACATCTTCTCAACATACCATTTTCTCAACCGCGCATTTTTCCTTCGTGAGATGAACGAGCTGGTGCGGAACACTTTTGTTTGACATGACAGTTGAAGATCTGAATTTGGATAATGATTCATGACGGTATGAACATAAACCTTGTACCTGTTTTGAATTAAATAACAGGTGAAGTAACATGCATCAACAAGTTGAATTGAGTTTTTTTACATTTTCCCATCCTCACAATCATGTAACATCATACCTCTCAACCTCACATCTTATCAACATCCCATGTCCTCAACTGCACATTTTTTCAACCTTACATTGACTAAAATTCATCTTCACTGAGCCTCACACCTGCACAACACCAGATTCACTGAATCTCATTTACACGCACAGAGAGAAAAAGCATGCGTTGACACTTATGCTCATGCTAGTGCGTCGCAAATCTGCTTGCAAAACATCTGCGGGCAGCAGCAAAATTTTCCGATGGCTGGCCCCACTTTTGGGTCCAAATCTAGACCCCAAAACGGGGCCCAAGCAAAGACCTAAAAGAAGGAATGAAAATGTGATCCAATTCTGGACCCCATTTTGGGGTCCATATTTGGACCCAAAAATGGGGTCAGCCATCGGAGAATTTCGTTGCTGCCCGCAAATGTTTTGCAAGCAGATTTGCAACCCAGCAGCTTGAATATGAATGTCAACACATACCTTTTTCTCTTTGTGCGTCCCAAGGCCGCTTCTACTGTCGAGGTCCCTCTATCGCAGCCATGTTTTGAACACTTTTTTCGGCCCTGTTTTAGGGGCCATGATGAAGCAGGTTTGTTTTTTTTGGACGGCGCCAATTGGCTTTCGCCTGGTCACCACACTTTGAGGCTTACCTGCGGTCCAGCGGGGAATCGAACCGCCACCGGTAGTCTGTCCGCGACGTCAAGAACGTCGCCCCACCAACTACTCCAGGGACGCCTATGATGATTTTTTTTTTCCTCTGGCGTGGCCGATATTGCACTAGGCTCGGTCCTTACAATTGCGTAAGCAGTGAAAATCTGAGAACAAAACAAAAATGGACACGTATGGCCCGTAAGAATGGCAAATCAGTTCAAACCAAGAACAAGACACACCAAAAACCAAAGCGACCCGCAAATCCCCCAGCCAGATTTGCGTTTCGCCACAAAACAACACAGCGAAACAACACCAAAAACGGGGCAAGGCCCAACAAAAAACACCCAACTTAGATTTGCCAAGTGATATTGAAACGATTCAACAGTATCACTTTTAGAAACATGCAAACTAATTGTCTATTGCGGCAGTTCAGCTAACGTCATCCACGTGCGAGAACTGTCAGCATCCAGAAACCGCCTTGACTGTCACGCAAGCTCTCAGAAAATTTGGCAAAGCAGAAGTAGCTGTATAGCACAGCTGGTGCCCATTGCCATTCTCATTGTCAATGTTATCCTGTAACGGTCAGCGTAGTTGGAATCCTGTCTCTGGAGTAAGATACTGCCGCAATAGCGATGTGACTCAATACCCCCCTCAAGGGGGGTAGGTATTGACAGCCTGTAGGTCATGCAAGACTATAACTGTAACTCATCACAGATGCCGTCATACCGTAGGAAACCAAGACGACCTGGAAAGGTGCCAATGGTACACGATTTCCGCAAAAAACTGATTCTCTCTGTAAGGTCATTGCAGATGAATAAGATAAGGGTGACTAGGTTCGCTGTACCAGCACCAGATTCACTAGCAGGATTCACAAGGTGTCATCGTCCCAGCAAAAACCTGCAGCAAGTCAGATGTTCCAGAGGTTCGCAGTGCATCTCACATAGGGCCACTCTCTCCTAGAGTGGGCCATTAGCAGAATCACTACGTCCCATCAACGCACCGAACCATGTTGGCAGACTTTGCTGCTCGCGGGCGCTCAAGACTGAACTGCAGAGAGCTTCACTGGACAGCGCCAATAAAGCTCGCTGCAGTGCAGCCCAGTCCATGGCTCTAACAGGGTATCTACCGCCCCTCTCGGAAAAAACAACAGAAACGCACCAGAAAGAGAGAGACCCACCCCGAGGAAGAAGCCAGACAAAAAACCAAAAGCAACAACCGTACCAACCGAATTCAAGTAAGTAGAGGACAAGATGCAGCCAGAAGCCACCGTAAAGCAGGCAAATCCTTAGTCACAGCAAGCCGACACTTTTTTTTCCGTCCAACGCCGAGCATGTTGCATATTATATTAATTAACTAATTCACGCAATGGCCGAGGCTGTAGTGGCCGCAAGACTGGAGAAGGACCGATACATAGTCCTATTCCCTTATCACGTCACTAGTAAACAAAAACCGAAACACAAACCAGCAGCAAAAACAAAACAACAAAAACAAAGCAAAAACACAACAAAAACAACCCACACAAAACAAACAACAGAAAACCACAAGCCCAAAAGCAGTGACGTGAAGGGGACCAGTTATGTGAAAAAGGTCTGGTAAGACAAGAGGTGACAGCTTAGTATCAACTCAGCGCATACAGATGATAACTTATGTGTCATGCTGAGCAGGCCCATTAACCAAAACAACCGCAAAAACCACAAATCATCATGGGCCATCCACACAGCCCAATGCGGAAACCAGGGATCCCCCCAGCCAGGAGGATCCCCGAGATCACAGAGAGCAGCCTTCATGGCATAACAGTCATCCGGACACTTTGAAACAAACACCGACAACGCCGGGTCGCAACAAAGTGGTGAGAAAACTACCGCAGTGAAACAGAAGAGTGAAACATGGTCTACGGTGAAAAAGACGGCGCGGTAACAGCACTCAGGGCACCCTCAGAGTCCGCTCAGTACTGCTTTTCCCATCATCTGGGGAGGATGGCTTGGACTGCTCGCAGCGCACCCGCAATGTCTGGGACATGCCGACGTGAGGGTCGTCCAATCGTTCGCTTGGCATACTCATCAGCGAAGTAGAGTCGCACAACTTGGAGACCCACTGGCTCGGTTTTTCCATGTCTTGGTGATCTTGGCCAGGGGCCATGGGTCTGGGAGCGTGGACAAGCAATGCAGTAATTCGGAGGTCAGGTCCGCAGAGATGACCTGGAGGGCTTCTCCTTGCGGGCGATAGTCAACTGCTGGTCCTACCGTGCCCTTGCTTTTCTGCGTATGTGTGCGGGCGGCTAGATGTACTGCAGTGATGGTGGACTCATATTGGTTGACCATAGCTCTTAAGTACTTACAGGCGCGGACGGCTGCTCTTCTTGTGTTTGGCCCATCTTCGGGCTGATTCTTGGCAGCCACTGCAAGGATGTCTCTCGCTTCTTCTTCAGGCGACCTTTTTTGGTTCCGTACCGGATGCGGGTGCAGTTAGAGCGGTACCTTGAACTGGTGCCTCTTTTGCGCGTGGCAAGTGGTCTGGAATCGGCAGCTTAGGGTGTAATCTCCATCCATCAAAGAAGTATATACCAGGTAGGGACAGGATCTCCTTTCCTGGGCCCGTCTGCGCTACTACTTGCCCGGTGCGGGCTTTGTACAGTCCTGAGGGCAGACACACGTAAGTGGGATAGGGTGTGCGATCAGCCGCGTAGGCATACAGAACGACTTCAGTAAAAGGGAGATCCTGCTCGGGGAGCCACTTGTGGTGAGATTCTAGGCCTGCTTGGACTTCTTGGAGACGCTCCCTGTTTAACCAGCGAAGGTCCGATCCACGCACCAAAATTAGGCGGTATCTCGCTCGCTTTACTTCTTCGTCGTGCTGATCGTAGTATTGGTTGGCGATTGCAAGTGGAGGGAACTCCCAGGTTGGTGCCGCGTTGAGTGACCATCAGCTTAACTGCGCTAGATTCCCTTGAGCTGGGTCAGGGTTAAAGTCAGGCCAACTCCATGTCGTTTGCCCTCTCCTGAGGCCCCGGATGCCATATGCAATTGTCGCAATCACCTGCGCCATGCCCATGAGTCCCATCATGTCTAGCGGGGAAATAAGCAAAGTTAATGATTTGGATCGAGTGAGTCCTACCGTGATTCTGCCGAGACAGTCTTCGGTGTCTTCTGTAGGGGAGCCGTTGGAGTTGTATTTGGTATTCAAAAATCCTATACTGGGCTGGGCTACGATTGATACCTGTGCTGTTCCTCCTGCTGAATTGGC
This sequence comes from Cladocopium goreaui, assembly GCA_947184155.2. Taxonomy (NCBI): domain Eukaryota; class Dinophyceae; order Suessiales; family Symbiodiniaceae; genus Cladocopium; species Cladocopium goreaui. The sequence goes on along the minus strand of CAMXCT020002776.1, from coordinate 14,790 downwards.
TATTGTTTCTACACGCAGGGTGCGGACGTAATCCCTTTTAAGCACGGAGCGGTTCAAGTTGTTCTTGTGATCTGTAGCCGTGGTCATGGTAAAAAGTCCATCTGCAAATCCAGCGTTGTGCGGGAACGGAGTGAGGACCTCTCCTACAAGAGTCTCAATGTCTGTCGCTACCAACCCGTTGATCCTAGCATTAGTATCCCAAAGCACGAGTTGGAACCCTGGTGGCTTGTCGGGAAGTCCTCCCGAGGCAAAGCTTCCCAGTTCCCACAGGCCATTAATCTGTCTGCATAGATCAGGATAGCGAACAGCAACCACTGCGTGGTATGTTACAGGGCTAACCCGAGAGCTAGAGGGAAGCATTAACCCCCAAGCATGGATGTCACTCACTCCGGCGGTCTGGGAATTTAACACTGCTTGTATGTCTCCGGCCAGGGTAGGAGAGTAGCGGCATGCTGCAGGATCCAGGCAAGGCGTACGAGGGACCGTGGAAAGTTAATGGCGGTGCCTGCCAGCAGTTCTGAATCCACAAAACGGGAGTACCGTTGCATGTTGGGCGGGGCTGCTTCAAATTGGGCTCGTAGGCCTGGGAGAACAGTGCTGGCTGTACTAAGGTCTTCTGCATCCTGCGGCGAGAGGTGACTTGTCCATAGCTGACCTAGAGTGGGCTGTCCTCGTTTGAGGATTTGACTGAGGGCCGCCAAGCCTTCATTGGCCGAACCATCAAGTAGTCGGATCATTGCATCAGCAAGGTTGGCTGGCATATAATAATTGCGGTCACTTCGTAGCCCATGCTTCTTGGCCAACAGGAGCTGTCGTGATCGTTTCGCGTTGCGAGCTGCACGATCAATTCCGCCGGGTGTCTGCTCAGAGTCTCCTGTCCACAAGACCAGGGGTTGCTGTCTCAGTAAGCTGATGACTGCAATTTCTCGGTCAGTGCCATATTGCTGGCCCTCATCAATGACTAGGAGGGAGAGCTCTTGCATAAAACCACCCATGGTGGACCATTGCATGGTCAGGTCCTGGGCTACTGTTCCTCCAGTGGCTAGAATTAATTGACACTTATTCAGCATCTGCCTTCTTTCTCTCGGGTGTATGTCGAATTTTGTGTGGGAGTAGCTACTTTTGTTGCGTTCTTGGTCTCCCACTAGCCTACCTATGCGCCCAAACACCCCCGACGGGGGGTCGAGCCATAGGAGGAGGTCAGCAAAGGATCTCGTGCCGGAGTTCTCTTTACAAATGAATAATATTTTGAGGCTGTCAGTGGCATCAATTTCAATCAAAGCTAGGATGAGGATTGCCATCGATTTCGACTTGCCTGCGCCGAAAAGCCCTTGGATACACAGGTCTAACCGATTGGTGAGCAACGCCATTGTCACTGCGCAGAGTGTGCCCAAGACATGTCCATCGAGCTCTGCGGCAAAGGACAGTGCAGTGGAGCGGGTCCAGGGGTGAAGTTCGCCCTCTACATGACATGGGATGAGCACTAGGTGTAGCAACTGGCCGCACAAATGCAAAAAATGTGATCTTTTGTTGCCATCCATTCCTTCCACTGCTGTTTGGACATTATAGATGCCTAATCCCAGGTCGTATCTACACGGGGGGGTTTGCGCGACAGCGGTAACCTCTCTGGTAGGCTTAGTACATCCGAACATCCACATTGTGTGTAGGAAGAAGGTTCCTGGGACCGGGCTTTTCTGCCCTTGGACGGTAGCATCAATGGGATCCAGGAGCTGGCCGGAGTCCTCATACCAGTCTTGAAGGGCTTCTAACTGTTCTTGTGCGAAAAATTCAATGGCTGGCCCTGAGAGAAGGGCTATTTCGATGAATCTGGGGTTGCACTGTCTGTATATGCGGGAGGCAGGCAATTCATCTTTGCTTTTGGATGTGCGTGGCGTGATGGCAAGAACTAACCCAAATAGTACTTGAAGGTCTCCATCGTCATCGGCTGGCTCTTCTGTCGTGCCTACCATGGCAACTAGCCTGCCCGTGCCAATGGGGCTAACTTTGTGATGGTGCGCATCGCTGGCCAGGAGGCTGAAGACTTCAGTTTTGCCAAGGCTAGGATGTCGGAACGCAAATGCATCTTGTCCGCCTTTGACTTTCCAATGTCCAAATTCGCTACCTTTAAAGAGGAATTCGAAGGTAATGGGTTGCCAAGGTTGACGGATGGGTCCTGCACTCTGCATTGTTAACCCTGTTTCATTATAGCCTTCGTTGGGGCTGAGCATGGGCAAGTAATAATCTAACATGTAGACGGCCATGGGCAATTGCAAGGTGCCAAGGAAATGTTGAACCATGGTGGTATAGTTGAGCAACTTAGTCCGTGACGAAATGGTGACAGTTGCCAATGTGGCTAAGTATTGGTTGGCCTCTTGCCCCGTTTTTACCTCTAAGTTGTGAACAGCAATGTGGTTGACAAGTGCCTGTGTCGTGGTCTCAGGTAGCTCGCACATTTCAGCTAATTCGCGCAGGAGTTTTTTGGCTGTTTTTGGGAGCTCGAAGCTGCACCATGAGATCAGGCGGAGGGGGGCCTGTGAGTACACTTCGAATGGGAGCACGCCTGGGATGCCTTCCAGCTGCGCCATATCAGGTCGTCCTTCTGCAAGGGCAACTCGTGTCCAGTGCGAATAGTTGTGTTGTGCAGTGCCTAGGTATGCTCTCCATCCTGTGACATGCGTGATTGCAAAGCCTCGTTGCCTGAGCAGTTTGATGTCATAGTCGGACGGGTTCCATACACAAAGCTTATCATCAGTATGGTGGATGAGGTGGATCTGTCGATGCTGAGACATGCTGTGCGTCGTAAGCAGCGATGGTGGCAGAGCAATGGCTGCTAGTACGGCTTTGCCTTCAATGTCTGGGAACTCCGAAAGGATGGTTTCCCATACCATCCCTGCGTACGAGCCAGCACTGTGTCCTCGAATGAAGAGAGCGCCTACCATGTATCCTGTTGATCTCAGAAGATCCACCGGGCGGATTTCAGGGGGCAGGCATACTCCGACCAGCGGATGGGCCACTAATAACTTAGTGAAAAGGCGCAGGCCATGCATATACCCTGGCCACGGCGGTTTCCTATGTGCTGGGGTGATAGGACAGAAACGCAACAGTTTCATGGCTCGACTGATGATCTGTGCCTGCAGTTGGTCTGCAGTAGGCATTCCTAAGACACGGCACCAGGTACAGCAAGCCGACACATGGCGACCTTAGTAGCACATCTAAGCAAATAGTATTTCGGAATCTTAAGTGACAATCGAACCAGCAAACCAAACAAGCCAGTACAGGGGGGAAGCATAGCGGGGCAGGGCAGAAACACACGCACACACACGCGAAAACACCAAAGAAGAGAGAAGGAGAGGAGCCAGGAGGCAGCAGAGGGACGCCTATGATGAAGCAGGTTTGTTGCATTCGAGGCGCTCCGAGCTCACCGAGGCCTGCCCGAGGCCAGGTCTTGGATGCAAAACGTAATAACATGAGGACAAAGCGAGGCTTATGGAGACTCGAATCTATATATATATAGACTGAAGATCTGAAACCAAAAAACGCTGCCGATGATTACCAGCCAAGATATCCATTGCTTTCATGAAAGAGCAGTCCAAAATGAGCACACATGCCCTGTGTGGGACCTGAACTTCAAAGCACATGCAGATTTTTGTCCCTTGATATGTTCCGTCTCTCTTGCGAAACAAAGCAAAAACAAAACAACCAAAAGAACACCAAGAAGGATGATAATGGCTCCCAACAAGAAGCAAAACAGAGAACCACGACAAAAACACCAAGGGTCAAATCAGAGGGTGTAAGAAGCAACAAAGCTCAATGCAGAAACCAGGGATCCCCCCAGCCAGGATCCCCGAGATCACAAAAATTAGCCGTCCAGGCATGACATTCACCCTGACACTTCGAAGCAAACACGGACAATGCCGGGTCGCAACGAAAGTGGTGAGAAGAGAGAGAATTGCCGCTGGGTATTCAACAGATCTCTTAAAGCGGGAGGCCCAATATTTCAAAAGCTTAAGAGCAGGCGCAGTACTTTGGCAGCTAAACAACCCCGTCGCAGGCACAATATTTCAGAAGCAAACATGGCCATCACAGCTTGAACCCGTGGCAAGCGCAGCATTCAGAAGTAAACAACCATGACAAATATTGCAAATATTGCAAACAAACATGGCCACCTCACAACTTAAACCCTGACAACTGCGGTACTTGACAAACATGGCCACTAAATTGTAATTTTCAAGATATACTTCCCATTTTTTCAGGCAGACCAAAATATTCCATCTGCTTATAATTCACATTATATCCCCATTATATACAAATTTGTTTGTTATCATTTTCCCTGCTGATTAATTAGCAATTAGTTAGTAGTTATCAACTAGAATGATGTTCCCCTGTTGAGGTGGCCACGTTTGTTTGTCAAGTACTTTCCACGGGCGAAGCTGCGAGGTGGCCATGTTTGCTTGTCAAAAACTGCCCCTGCCAGAGTTCACGCTGTGTAGTGGAAATGTCTGCTTCTGAATTACTGCGCCTGCCAGCGTTTAAGCTATCCAGGTTAAGCTGTGAGATGGGGAACAAAACATCAAGTTTTTGGACACACTGGGTTCAGCCAAACCTATATTTGGGCGGTTGCTTAAAATGGGCACAGGCGTCAAAAGAGAATTGATAAAGGATCAAACAAAATAGTCGGAATCAAAACAAAAAACATAAGGAAGGAAGGAATGTATTCATTTCTGCATTTGAGTTGCTTTCAGCGGAGTTGAAGCATTTTGATGGTTGCATTATCCTTCACTGGACGATTTGCTGCAGAAGAGTGAATTTACATCTGAATTTGGTGCAAGAAACAGCTATTTTGGTCAAAGCATATGAATTTGCTGTCTACAGATATGTATTTTGTGGAGACTGCTTTGTCGTATCGCTCGACGTTGCCATCTTCGCGATCATACCTGTTAGCCTCAGAAGGTTCTAAGCTGAGAAGTGACGTGCGTTGGTTCTAAGCTGAGAAGTGACGTGCGTTAGGAGCTGCATGTTGTTTTGCGTGTACATACCAACCTCAGAGAATGTCTGAGTTGGATGAGTGAGTTTGAGACCATTTTGGAACGTTTGAAGTTGTTTCGAAGGGTTTTGAACCATAGTTTTTGCATGTGACCGTTTGAAGTAGAGATGCTCATCGGTAGGTCATTAACGTTTGGACCCGAAACTTTGTGAGTTTTCTCCCAAGTGATGTCTGGAAGCCATCACTTGACTGGAAGGTCCTTTGGGACTTGTGTTGAGATTTGAGATGGCGACTGATGGGAGGAAAGCCCACTTTTCTTAAATGACTTATCTTGGTGAACTAATTAGTTTGTAGGCTTTGTGGATCTAGGGATTTGTGAACCTGAAACCAAACAGTTTGGACGTCACTTATTTTGTGACTTTTGTCCAAGAAACATTTGAAGACATGTAGGTTTTGATTTACCTCCGGAATTGTTTAGACCTGAAATGGAGTTTCCTCTGCCGATTTCACTCTCAAGGAGTGTGAGTCAAACAAGAGATAAGTCAAGTATAGCCACATGAACTGACAGAGCTTTTTGTGCTTGTTGTCGCGTGCAAAAGGGGGCTTGAAGCGTGCAGTGTTGCAGGTGTTGGTTCTTGAGATCATACTTTGGGTTTTCGGCTCTCGCATCTTCGGCACAACAACATCCATCTCATATGCGTGCGAGCGCTCTGTTGTTGGCAAATAACTCGTGAGATGGTGAGGCATATTTAGGTGCGTCAGTCTCATACATAACATGTTCCCCTAATTAATTTGCGTAAGTAAAGGCTCCAAAGTCCGCCTGACAGTCCTCTCGCCCCAGGTTTTTCCTAAAAGGTTAGTTAACGTACTGAGGAGAACCACTTCTTGGAGTCCAAAAAGCTGATGCATTTACGGACTGGAGTGACCTTTTTTGCCAGCACGGCTTTAACAAATTGCAGTGCTTTCCCAAGTCCAAGAACCGCATCCCGGAAAGACCGTTGCTGATTATACTCCAAAGCTCGGTCCTGTGTGAAACTAAAAGAGGAGATAGAAACAGAATCCTCGGCACAAACGCCTGCACAGTAGAGGTGGCACCAAAAACACAAAACCAAGATTCCTTGGACAGAAGTGCATGTGGAAATTTGGTATTCATACCAGAGCTGAGCAAGCACATGTGATTGAGCACAGAGAGGGCAATTTGGCATTGGTAGTTCATCGGCCACCAAGACCGATATAGTTGTGCAGAGGAGATCATTTCATGCAGGATGACATGGTCAAAGCTGGAATTCACGTTTTCTTTGCGCTGGATGTGTTTTTCATCCATCAGAAGGGAAATGGAAACATATGGACGTTCCATGACAACCGTGTTTTGTACCAACAAAGTGACGCAGATGGTTTTATTTGCTTTGGTGAAGCACGTGGTTCCATAGCCTTTTGGCTCAAGCCGTTTCTGCTCAAACCCTGTGGGATTGGTGATCGGAAGTTTAACTCTTGGGGACGACACTCTCTCTGTGAGTGTTTCGTGGTGAGCTGTTACTTCTGTGACCCAATATAAATGAGGCAAGCCATCAAGGAGGTCATGCACTCAGCTGGTGGGCCTGACATGCTTGTTGCGCAATTCGCACCAGCAACACCTAAGCCTAAGGCAAAAAACAGCTGACCTTTGAGTCATCTCAGTCATCTCCAAGCCAATCTCCAGAAGATGCTGAGCAAATTGTACCAGCCAGCCCTCAGCAAGATGCAGAAGCCAGCACCCAGCAAGGAGCAGCGAGCTCAAGTCAGCCCTCAGCACCAGCAGCCAAGCCAGCTTTGCCTCAGCCAGGATCCACCACTCTCATTGGAATCTCAGGGGAGGATAGATACAGGATCACCTATGAGGCAAGAGTTGTCCCAGGGCAATGGGCCAGACTGAGCAACATCTCAGACTCAGGCACTTGGCTCAAAACTGAGAGCTTCAAAGTTGGTGACTGTCATGATTCACGTCACAATGCTTTTGTCATACGTATTGGTTCAACTGGTGATCCCTCCTTTCACTTTCTCTTGATGTCCGAAGTAACACACACAACACTTTTGTCATCACGTTCTAGTTAGTGAAGCGCTAGCAGAAGCCGCTAGCAGCCATGAGTGCTAGTTGTTCAGCAATGGATGACCCCACTGCTTGTGGCAAGCTCCTGGTTGACGTTCAGATGCCGTCGATCTTGATCGAACATGTGGTTGGCCTCGGCTTTACTACCATGGCGCTTCTTGCGCACGCAGTTTCTGATCGTGATCAAGTCGAAGATCTGACAAAGCATCTGAGTCTGATTCCAGCTGGGGAGGAGTTCCAACCATTCTCACCGCAGACAGCTAGCATCAGGAGAGCCATCAAGGAGTCCATGGCCGTTGCAATGGAATCAGGGCGCCCATCACAACCTGAACGACAGCAGCTCTCCGTTCAGAGGGCTAAGCTATCTCCTGCTGAAGTGAAAGAGCTCAAGGATCAGTTTTGTGCCAACTACCCTGGCGACATCTTTGGCCTTCCTGTCCTTTGTCAAAGAGGCTTTGGATTCCAAGACTCTGTCGTGGATCCCATGGAAGCGTAGATCACCTGAGAATGATGAACTCATGTACACTGAAACTCGTCGCCCCAGAAACGACAGCTTTGATCAAATATTCTGGCTGATGGAGATGTTGGCTTGGATGAGCTTCCAGAAGCTGAGGTTACTAGTGGTCCGATTGAGAGTGTCCTGTCCCGATTCCAATGTATCCTGGCTAACGCTTTGGCCATGACTGGGGCATGTCACCCCTTGGTGATCAAGAAGTTTCATGCCCGCTTCCTGGAGTTGGCAACATCGAAGCCACGTGATCAGAACCTCAGGGCCCCACTCCTTTCGGAGATCATCGATGCGGAGAAGGAAGCATGGCATGCGGTTGCAGAGCTGATGCAGGAGGGACGTTGGTCGTTGAACGATTCATTGTCCGAAGTGACATACTGCAGGCAAGGTTTCCACACTGCCTTGTCTCCAAGGCCAAAGGCGGTGCAGTCACCTCAGAATGATGATAGACGACGAAGACGGTTACCTTCACCTGTGGTCCCAAAGGCCAGGGCGAAGACCAAGCCTGAGCCAAAGAAGGGTGCAAATCAGCCTGCATCAAACTCTGACACCAAGAAGTACCTGGACTCATGGGCACGGAAGCTACCTGATGGTCGTGGCATCTGCATCAGATATCATACCGGAAAATATCGGAAAATGCAAGAGTGGCAATTCTTGCAGATATGCCCACGCTTGCCCCATCATGAACAGTGGTGGTGAACCTTGTGCTGGCAAGCACACGGCGGATAAGCATTCCAGCGCACCTCACTGACCTAGTCCTGGTGTTGACCAGGCAACCTCTACTGTAATGGTGCAGTAGATGCATTCAATGCGAGTTTGGAAGCACCCTATGTGTCTGAGCCAGTGGACACATCGATGGTACAGCTGTGTTCCAAAGACATTTTGTTGAAGCCTGACAGTTTGGATGTTTCCTGCAAACCTCGGTTTTTTCTCGATCTTTTCTCCGGTGCGAAGGCACCAGTTAGCACAGCTTGCAAAAAACATGTGGTGGACATGTTCGAGCCCATAGACATCATTCATGGCCACGACCTTTTGGATGATGACAAATTTTTTGAACTGATGGCATTGGCGGAATCTGGGCTCATCGGTGCAGGAGTGGCAGCACCGTTTTGTTGCAAACACTCCAGAGTCACTCTCAGGCGTCCAGGTCCGCGACCAGTTAAGGACCCCAGAGTTTCTGGATGGAGTCCCTTCGAATTCCGTGGATCAACAACTATCGGTCCAAGAATCATCTCTGATTCACGACCGTTCGCGCTTCATTTTGTCAGCGATCAACCGTGGTGGTGGCCTCATCATCTTGGAAAATCCTGGGTCTAGCATGACGTGGCTTGATGATCACATGGTAGCGTGGGTTCATTCAGAAGCTCCCTATGCAGCACATGCGCATGCTTGTCAATTTGATGTGAATTGGGCGAAAATGTGGTGCTTTGTGTCAAATCGCCCCAAGATTTCCATTCTGGCAAGATCCTGCACTCATGGCCCCAAGGCTCATATGAGCATTGTAGGCCAAAGGCTTCCAGACGGTACTTTTATGTCCAGGCTTACAGCTGAGTACCCACCATCCCTGGCAACTGCATTGGCTACATTGGTGAGTCAGTTTACATCTTGCAGGGGCAAATTTTTGACTTTGCCTCAATGGCGTAGCATGCTCCCAGTACGTGTTCAATGGCCACAACTGACATCTCGAGTTGAGGATGGTGGTGGCCTACCCAGCACTGCCTTACATGTGGGCTCTACACAGGGATCGAATTTTGATCAGTTGCGTGCAGCCTGGTTTCAAAGACTTTGCAACTCGAAAGACTGTTTGAAGATCTTTGCACATTTACAAAAGGGGTCGCGTGATCCACCACTTACGGAGGCTGAACGCTGATTTGGTCAAGTGGTTGGGTTTAAATGACCATGCTGATGATGTGCTTGTGGTCACTCCAGGTCAACCTTTTCGCTTGAAGTTATGGAAACATTTGGCTCTTGCAATGCACGATCCTGATGTGCAGTTTCTTGATACATTGCAAGTGGGTGTCCCACTGGGTGTGAGAACAGTTGCAGCCATCCCCAGCGTGGCCGATCAATACTGATTGCACTGCAGAGCCAACTCCATTGCAGGACTGCACGTCTTCCTGGAAGAGCGCTCGTGACTATAACTCTCTGGTCCAAGAACTGGTCCAGGATGAGGTTCAGGCTGGATTTGTTGCACATGTTCCAGGGGGCATCCAGGAGCTCAAGTCCAAGTTCAAACGCGCTGCAGTTGGGAAACTTGGTGCGGTGATTACAGAAGGCAGGGCTCCACGCCTTGTGGTGGATAGTAGCATCTCAAATGTCACAGCTAACACTGTGCTGCCCAACCATATGTTGCTTCCTCGATGATGTTATCCGTTGCACTCCAACTGAAATGTCACAAGATCAACTGCTCCAACTGACATTGGATGTATCCAAAGCCCACAGGCGTATCCTGATCCATCCGGACGACCAGGGCCTATTGTGCTTTCATGTTGGTGATCAGTTGTACAGATGTCTGACGTTGAATTTTGGAGCCAGAGCCAGCGGCTTTTACTGGAGTCGTGTTGCTGGATTGATGGTCTGCCTGGGTCGCCGTTTACTTGACCACCATCACACGTTGTGGCAGTATGTGGATGATCTTTTGGCATGGCTAGACCAACAATCAACCCCTTTGTGGTCTTCTGCTTTGGTGATCCTGTACATGATTCTTGGGGTACCATTTTCTTGGCTGGCACAAGCAGCTCTGGCTCAACAGCTCACCTGGATTGGCTGGACAATTTGCGTGCGTACGTGGACAGTACAAATCCCCACTGACAAATTGTCCAAGATCTCCATGCAGTTTGTGAACATCCTGAAGTCTCCACAGGTTGACATCAAGGACTTGCAGTCAGTGGTGGGGCGGCTCTTGTTGCTCACTGCACCGTGGCACCATTTGAGGCCTCTGCTGATCCCACTGTATAAGGCCTTGCACACCACCCCAACCACTATGGTGGGTATTGATCAGGTTTCCTTTGTATCCTTGCTTGACATGGTCTCGGATGACCTGCATGGTGCTGCAGTCATCATTGACATCCCTCCATCATAGCCTGAATCCAGGCACCAAGATTCAGCGTGCGGCCAACACGTTTGTTGCTACCAAGACGGACTTGGCTGCTGTTCATGTGAAATCACGCAGAGTGTGGCTAGGGGTGGCTGACCCGTCATCACCTACTAGGTTGGTTGATGCAGATGCAGTGGCAGCTTTCCAAGCATGGCAGGAGATCCTTTCCTCCACATCAACTGTCATGTCTATGAGATCCCCCCCAGTGTTGCCAGTCACTGCAACGGCTGATGCAATGGCTTCTTCGGAGATGGCAGGTCTGGGGGGTCTTGCCACTTTGGCTGATGGACGTACAGTTTGGTTTCAATTCAGAATTTCATTGGCTGAAGCCCGTGAACACTGGAATTGGGTAGGATCTGATATGCAGAAGCACATTGCTGTTTGGGAACTCTTGGCCCAGTTTGCATTGACATATTGCATTCACTGGGCTTTGCCGCACACACGTGGCCCTATCACATGTCATCAGGGCACTGACAATAGCGCTGCTGATGCCACAGCGGCAAAAAAAATCACCATGACAGTTGGCATGGCACAAATCTTGACACAATACATTGTGTTCATGAGAAGATTTCATATTTTCTCTCGCATCACCCACAGTCCAGGCCACTTGAACGAAAATGCAGATGCACTTAGCAGATTCAAGGACACTTCTGTTCCGCTGAACCCGTTGCTCCAGTGCCGTATCAATTGGCCGGATTTGGTGAACCAATGGGCATTCACGCATTCCAACAAGCCACGCGATGGCGAACTACCTTTCGTGTCCGCCAGTGTTAAAAAGAAAGATCCGAATCCCGATTTGTGGTGGGGAGTTTGCTCTGGCTGGTCGTGTTTCGATTTTGTGTGGGCCATTTCACTCCCTTTATTGTGTTCTTTTAAGTTTTATCTGGGGTCCGCTCGACTTTGGGAATTAACTTTGAGCACATGGGATGTATATGATGGGTTTCACACTGGTATGTCATAGCATCACATCGTATGGCAAGTTGACATCACACCAGTGCTACCCGGTCCATACACCAGTCATAAAAGGAGCTGACAGCCGTCTTGGGATTCGGTTTAATATCTTTCTTTAGTATCGAATCTATTCTTCGGATCACTTGGTTGGTCCTTGAAGCAAAGGAAAGCATGCATTGAACTGTGCCCTTCAATAGAGCAGCAGGTTGCGAACAACAGTTCGGTGGTGATGATACGGGGGTGAAGGCGAAATAACGTGAAATTGAGACGGCGTGAAACAACGTGAAACACGCTTGACCGAGGATTATTTTTCATTACAAAATCACATTTATTTAACTTACTGATATATTTTCTTTCGCTACCTTCCAATCGAACCAAGGCCATGTTCCATGTCTGACATGGTGAACATTGCAAAAAAATGATAAGTACAGCATGCCACAGACAACAACAGTAGAATTGACAGAAGGCGGCAAACCACGCAAATTGTTGCGAACATCCGGCCACCTTTGTAATCATCAAATGTATGTCCAGCAAACCTTCGGGAATTGTCATTCCACCTTTGCATGAACGACGGGCCGCCAACAACATAATTGTCCTTGCCATTTTCCTTCAATCGGACTCGTGTCTTGCAAATGACAAACCAATGATTGAATTGTAGTATAGTTTCATGGTGAACAGAGATACGATGGTGACAAATTGAGGCGCTCAGCACCTCTTCTAGCATACCCGTGTTTAGTGCGATAGGGGTTGCGGTAAAATATTCGACATGACCGTGCGTGATGGAAGCGGAATATATTTGACGAATCTTTTTCATTTCTTTGATATTCTACCCCCGCGTAAATTGTTTGGAGTTTAGCCGACGGCGGGCGTATGCATTCCCTATTTGCGTGCACAAATATCAAATCCAATATTGTAGTTTGATGTGCGTCACAGCCCAGCTGTCTTAAAGTCAATGCTGTTCATCAATGTGACGTTGCAATGTTAAAGTCTGGGCATCGCAGTGTTTATCACTCCGATTTGTGCCGCGTGGATATTTTATTCCGTAAGCTGCTGCTCGGGGAAATCTCGACTGGTCGCTTCCTGGGCACGGGTCCTGGGACTGGAAGCTTCAGACAATTTTAAGATGGTCGCACCGTTGTTTGAAACTTGGATTGTGCGTTGTTTATCTGCTTACAGACAGGTTGGTCCAAAGAACTCTGCATTGGAAACCCGCTGGTGCACGTTTTGCGCGACATCCACGACATGATTGGCCATCGAAATTTTAATCGCACAGCAGGTGCCAACAAGGAACTGTGGACATGTTTGGTTGAGGATTATCAGGCGGTTTCCTCATAGCATAGGTCGTTGGTGTAGTGTCAGTGTTTGGAGATACAATTGTGTGCCGCATAATCGTACTGTAAATGTCGAAGCCAACCAATCTGTACATGCAAATGGTGAAGTGTCACCCCGGTGCATGTCATCGTTGCAAGCGTGGGGCCAGAAAAAGGCGAAAACCCAATTGAACCTCTCCGAGTGGGACGGGAAGTAAAACGGACGCAACTTTCACTTCTGTAGTTTTCTTTTAAACATATTTCACGGCCTTCGGCCTGTTCCGGCCACCATGGAAACAACTATTTTGCAAACCGCAAACAGGACTATGCCTCGGAAAAAAAATAAATAAAACATGGTTTGGGTGCATAACACCGTTTTTGTCTAAAACAACAGGGTAGAACCTTGTTTTTACGCAGAACATGGTTGTTATGTAAACAACGGTTTAAATTTAAACCACGTAAACCAAAATTTTTGGGATAATGCCATGTATAGAAAGGTGACGCGTGTGACAGACAACCTATATCAAGTATTGGACATGAGAAACGAGGCAACAAATGGGTGGCAAACACCGCAAAAAAGGCGAAACAACAACCGGAATAACAGCACAATCATCAAAACCAAACGCGTGTTGAATGAGTTGTGGGCAGAATTGAAGCCAGCACATCGTGGCAGGGGGGGTGGGTTGAAACTAGACGAGCAAAAATCCCCGCCAAGGGGAAAACTTAGACAACAACGAAAAAACAAGGCAGACAGAACAACTAAGAACAAACAAGGTCCACAAGACACGCCGACACGCCGGCGGATTTAGAACAATCAACAAGTCGATCCACGCTGTATTGTTTTTCTTGTGCAACCTCTCCCTGTGCATGCGCCACCCCCTCAAAAAAAAAACGCGTTTGGGAAACCATCGTTCGAACAGCTGGTTGCGATGAGACGCGCAAATTGCTGGACCCGCCACCAGTGCCGGACGGTCCAGAGCCGTGGTGCCAAACTTCACGGAACCGTCCCAGTTCGGAACTGTAGGCGTTCACTATTCATCCACGGTTTTAGTTGAAACAAATGTGGGGAAGGGGCACGGTTACAAACGGTTTTTCAAGTGGTTCTTTCGGGGGGTCCTAGCAAACTGTGCTCAGGAAACGAATTAAAGAATGTATGCACGGTGCATAGTTTGGCGCTTACGGGGTTTGGAAATTTGGATTTTGACTGGCGGTCGGGACCGTATCTGATTTTGATTGATTTTCCATGGATATGTATAATGATGAAACTGGGTCAGTGCGTGAACGACGCAAACGGGCGCACTTGCGAACAGATCATTAGTTGGGCAAATTTTGATGATAAACAGAGAATATGTACGGTTCTGGACGCTCAAACCGTCAATTTTGGATATTTAGTGCGTTATTTCTTTCATTTTTTGACGCTTGGTGATGACTGCTGTTGCTCGCAAGTTTATGCCAGAACGTAAGCATCCGTGTGGGGTAGTGTGCGTTTCCTTCTGTTCCGAAAGGTGTTTTGTTTGTGCGGTCGCTACTAACTTGCCAGCATCGGTGCGTATGTGGATTGGCAAGTTTCCACCGCTGACATCAGCCCAGACGGCACGAAGGAACAAACATGTCCCAAAATGTCCCAAAACATTTTAGGAAAACATTCAACTCGGAAATTGTGGTCGATTGCAAAAAAATTGGTCTGTTTCAATGATGGAAACACGCGAATCCATGTTGCCATTGCCATGACAATGAAACCGTATACTGCATAGAAATCCGGCCTGGAACCAGTTCAAATGATTCCCATGATTTGTGTTACATTTTTTCGCGTTGTGCCTCTGGTCGAAACCGACGATCGGAAGCGTGCGAGAA
>CAMXCT020002775.1:55992-87332 GCA_947184155.2 Cladocopium goreaui | reverse complement strand
GGCGCCGCGGCGTCTTGCGTGGCAGGCGTGGCACTCGGTGACATCCACCTTCACTTTGCGTGGCAGGCGTGGCACTAGGGGAAATCCAGCGTCACTTTGCGCGGCGTCTTGCGTGGCAGGGGTTGCCCCCCGTGACATCTACCTTCACTTTGCATGGCAGGCGTGGCACTTACGGCACTGTGCGGGCTCTGGTGAACATTAGAATAGAACATGACTACTTACCCAATATACTAGGTTAGGCAGAAAGTTGTCTATTAGTTAGATTTTTGCCGTAGACAGAAATCTAACTAATAGTTAGAATTTCAAGTTGCCTCGTGAGGCGACTTTTTTGTCTAACCTAATCGTGAATTAGTCTATTATTAGCTGTTTGACTATTAGTTAAATTGCGCTACCTAAGGTAGATTCACCGCCCCCTCCACGAGGAAGTTTCAAGGAAATTTCCTTGAAACTTCCGTCGTGGAAACGTGTAAACTACATCGAAAGTACCTTGCTTTTTTGGCAAAATGCATCGTTTTTTCGCGAAACTTCCCCACCGTTTGGTGGCAGTTTGGAGGCAGTTTAGTACCATTTGTCCTTTGGAAAAAATGACTTAAAGCAAGTCAAAGCCAAGGCTTGCACATGACACATATAAGTCATGGAGGGCCAAGATGTATGTATGGTTGCATGGATGTGAAGATGGATGCATGCATGTATGTTTGCATGTGCGCATGTATGCATGTATGCATGTACGTATGTATGTTTGCATGTATGTTTGTGTGACTTTATTTTTGCATGTATGCCATGTATGTCATGCATGCCATGTATAACATGTATGCGTGTCATGTGTGTCATGCGTGTCATGTATGACATGTATGATGTGTATGTCATGTATGTCGTGTTTGCCATGTATGTCATGTATGTCATGTATAGCATGTATGTGTGTCATGTATGTCATGCATATCATGTATGTCATGTATGTCGTGTATGCCCTGAATGTCATGTATCATGTGTAACATGAATGCGTGTCATGTATGTCATGCGGGTCATGTGTGCGATGCATGTCGTGCCATATCGTGTCATGTCATGTCATATCGTGTCATGTCATGTATGTATGCCATGTATGCCATATGTGCCATGTATGCCATGTATGCAATGTATGACATGCATGCCATGTATGCCATGTATGACATGTATGCCATGTATGCCATGGCATGTATGCCATGTTTGCCATGTATGCCATGTTTGCCATGTATGCCATGTTTGCCATGTATGGATGTATGTATGTATGTGTGTGTATGTATGTATGTATGTATGTATGTAATGTAATGTAATGTAATGTAATGTAACGTAATGTAATGTAATGTATGTAATGTATGTAATGTATGTAATGTATGTAATGTATGTAATGTATGTAATGTATGTAATGTATGTAATGTATGTAATGTATGTAATGTATGTAATGTATGTAATGCATGTAATGTATGTAACGTATGTAATGTATGTAATGTATGTAATGTATGTAATGTATGTAATGTATGTAATGTATGTAATGTATGTATTGTATGTAATGTATGTAATGCATGTAATGTATTGTATGTAATGTATGTATGTATGTCTGTCTGTCTGTATGTATGTATGTATGTATGTATGAGCATGTGAGAGAGAAAGTAAGTAGGTAGGCAAGAAAGAAAGTGAGTGAGTGAGTGAGCGAGTGAGTGAGCACATAAGTAAGTAGATATGTAAAGGCCATGTCATGTCATGACACCTCATCTTATGTCATGCATTGTGTTGGTGCTGCTCATGATTTGCAATAGGAATGGTATAACGTCAGTCGGTCGTTGAGAGTTCGTTAAAGCTTTCGTTGAAGATTTCGTGGCAATCCTTGTGGCAATCCTTGTGGCAATCCATTTTGCCACACCTTTTGCCACAAAAAATGATCGTGAGAATTTCGTTGAAATTTTGTCAAAGATTTCGTTGCTTCAACTCAAGTTTGACGAAATTTCAACGAAGTTTTGGACGAAATTTCGACGATTTTTTTTGTGGCAAAATGTTGTGGCAAAACGTTTTGCCACAATACTTTTGATCAAAAAAAATCGTTGAAATTTCGTCAAAGATTTCGTTACCTCAACTCAAGTTTGACGAAATTTGAACGAATTTTTTGACGAAATTTTGACGATTTTTTTTTGTGGCAAAATGTTGTGGCAAAACGTTTTGCCACAAGGAAAATTTCGTCAAAATGCAGGGTTTTGACAAAATTTTCCTTGTGGCAAAACGTTTTGCCACAACATTTTGCCACAAAAAAAAACGTCAAAATTTCGTCAAAATTTTGTCAAAAAAATCGTTCAAATTTCGTCAAACTTGAGTTGAAGTAACGAAATCTTTGACGAAATTTCAACGATTTTTTTTGATCAAAAACCTTGTGGCAAAACGTTTTGCCACAACATTTTGCCACAAAAAAAAATCGTTGAAATTTCGTCAAAGATTTCGTTGCTTCAATTCAAGTTCTGACGAAATCTTAACGAAATTCTGACGAAAGAATTTGTGGCAAAATCTTGTGGCAAAACGTTTTGCCACAAAGCACCCGACGAAAAGTCTGACGAAATTCTGACGAAATGAAAACGAAAGAAACAACAAAGAAAATCCTTATACCAGAACATATTGCAAGTGGTAGGAAATCATGGTGGAGTTCGATCACAAGTCATGCATGTATGTATGTTATATGTGTGTATGATTGTTTGTATGAATGAATATTTATTTACTGATTTACTTATTTATTTATTTATTTATTTATTCAGTTATTTATTCATTTATTTATTTATTTGTTGATGTATTTATATATATATACATATGTCGTAAGGTAAGGTAGAGTAATGCCATTGGCAAGTTAATGTAATGAATATGTTTTGTTTGTTGTCTTTGTTAGCCTGTGTTTGTTTCTCTTTGTCTGGGAGCGTCCGTTTGTTTGTCTGGCTGTCTGTGTCTGGCTGCCTGCCTGTTTGTATGCGTTTGTGTGCTTGTGTGCGGTGACATGCCAGCACATGAAGACAACCACCAACACACACATAGCAACATGAAACAGCACACTAAAACGTGAACGTTTATACAAAAACGCTACCAACCACCCAAACAAACAATCAAGCAACCAACCAACTGATGTTGCTGGACCTAAGTTTGGTTAGTTTTGTGTTTTTTGTAGCTCTGGCACGTGTTTATTTAAAGGGATTTTGTGAGGGCAAATCCTTGACAGTTTCCCGCTGCAATTTGAGATTTCGTGTCCAGTTACAGCATTTTTCCATATACAATTTGCTATTGGCGCCAGCCATGGATGTGGCCATGTATTTGCAGCTGTTGACATTCTTCGTGGGCTGGATCCTAGAAGGGCCTGAGATTGACATAAGTGACAAAATGGATCGCTGTGAAGCATCTAGAGAAACAATCCGGTCTGTCCTTAGTGCGACTGGGGTCCACAGGATTACCCAGGTTTTGGCTGAGGCATGGCAAGTGTTCACTGCCATCAAAATTTCTGGGCCAAACCCAGCATGCTTGGTCCAGAGTGTACCTCCTCCCATTGCTGGGGCAGCGCCTGCCAACGAACCTGGTGATTTGGCTTTGGTTGGGATGATTTCCCACGCTAGCATTTTGGAAGAAGAAGCCGCAGTTATGCTGGATTGGCTTGATGACATCCAATCCTATGCTGAGGGAAAGAGATTACCAGTTGTCCTCAACTGGATTCAAGACCTCAGGCTCGTCATGTTGGCAACTCATTTTTCTTTACTCCACCGTCACGCATAGCCATACAGAATTGGCCATTATATTTGTTGACAGATGCAGCTGCCACAGGAGGAAAACAATGGTTTACTGGCATGCAATTTAAACCAAAGAAGGTTCAGCTAGAAACAGTGGCAAACCTTATACTCGAAACTGTGAGTTTTTGTTCAAATATATACATATATATATATATATGTATATACCAAATATGCAGAATTACATACAGGGTATACGCTCAGTGTGGTAGACTCTCAGGAAAGGTAAGCTCTCAAGAAGGTATCGACTTTCAAGAAGGTATCAACTCTCAGTGTGGTAGACTCTCAGGGTTGTAAATAAATTATATAATTATAAAGATATGCATTTAAATATGGGTATTTCTTTCGGGGTAGTTATAGTTAGTTAGTTAATTAGCTATATCATATATATATATATATTATACATGAATACATGGGCTCATGACAATTTCATAACCATGCGTCGGCCACGAAGTTTCCCAACACGCACGATTCTTCATGCCTCCATTGGTTTTTACCACGAGAGACTTTTACCTGGAGAGTTTTTTTACCTTGAGAGTTTTTTGAACCATGAGAGACCTACCTGAGAGAGCAGCCACACCACGCGCTC
Organism: Cladocopium goreaui; assembly: GCA_947184155.2. Classification (NCBI taxonomy): domain Eukaryota; class Dinophyceae; order Suessiales; family Symbiodiniaceae; genus Cladocopium; species Cladocopium goreaui. Next base: position 82,961 of record CAMXCT020002775.1, on the reverse strand, counting down.
CTGTGTAAAACCCGCAGCTTTTCTGACGCAGTTTTTGGGCCTGGAGGTGAGCAATAGGGACATACTTTCATGGTTTGGCATTTCTTTTAAAGAACACATCACAAAACATTAAAACATTCTACTTTTTTTCTCCGTTTCAGTGTATGGCACACTGTCATGGCGTCCCGGGGGAAGCCCAGGCTGGTTGCTGACCCATCCATTGGTGTCAGTGATTTGACCCAATGCTGGGAGTCTTGGATGGAAGACTTGGGCCACTCGAAGGTGCGCACAGCTTTGAAGCCTCCAGATGGCACCTCATGGAAGACGTCTCCTGAGCCTGCCTGGCTTGCCTCCGTCAGTGAGCGAGCTGTAGCATCATTTTGTTGCCATAGTCTCAAATGGGGTTATCCCCACCAAGAAGCATCGACTCTGCCTGGAGAAATTGCAGGGGACGAAGAATATAGATACAGGAAAGATGTCTAGCCAAGAGTTCACGGAGCAAGTGGATGAGTGGGTGCGCATAGGCCTTGCACAGCTGAGAACTTTGAGGATGTCCCAACTTGCCCGCACTCGCTGCTTCCGCAAGTCTAGCCCTGAAGAACAACAGAAGCTTGAAAAACTGATGGGATGCTTGACTGAAGTGGATGCAGAAGAGAGTTTAGTCTCCAAAGAACAGGTTCAGGCTATCGTTCCTGTCGCACAGGCACAAGATGAAGATCCAATGCGAGAATCCTCCAGCAGTGCCAAGCCAGCACCTATTCAGGTGCAGCTGCCCTTAGACCCTTCAGAAGTTTTCGCGTCGGTCCTCAACAAAGAGGCTGGAAAGGCCGTTCCAAGCCCAGTTCGTCAGCAAAGAGTCGAAGCACAGGGGAACCAGTTCAATGGTTTTCTTTCTGGTCTGATGACCATGGGAGCCCGTGGCAAAGATGGAGATTATGATCTCTTGAAGGCATGTGAAAAGCGAATGCCTCTCAACGAGGGCTTCTCCAGCCAGCTCCAGAGGTCAAACAAGGAGATAAAGAAGCTTGAAGAAGAAAGAAACACCTTGCAGATGGATGAAGAACCTGGTCAGAAGCCAGAAGTCACCAAGAAACAAGCGAAACCGAAAGGGAAGGCAAAGGCAAAGGCTAAATGCAAGAGCTCTGGTTCCAAAGGAAAACCTAAGACCATGTCCAAGAAGCCGCACAAACCAGAGGGTGAGTGAGGTGGAGATCAGCAGAGTCAGGCAACAGCTGACACCAAGAAAAACGAGAAGATCAAGAAAAAGAAAAACCCAAAGAAGAAGAAAAGTCAGGTAGCACAGCCACCTGAGGAGTCTCAGGATCAAGGTGCAGCCATGTCTGATGGTTCTGGTGAAAAAAATGAGATACCAGAGGGATTTGACCCTCAAGCGAGCCGTGCTCTCAACCGCAAGAGGTTCACAAGCAGAGCCTGGCACGCTGGGATGGACCAAGCCATTGCCCAAGGCTTGCACGGTGATGAGGCAAAAGAGAAAGCTCGCAGAAGGCTTCAGAAGAGTTTGTCCGCCTTTGGCCCAACCCCAAGCCCAAGATGGCAGCCAAGAAAAAGGCAGGCTCGGCTACCAATTTTGGGACTTGCATCCCTTCTTTGAAGAAGCAGAAGCCTGACACCAGCAAGGAGAATGTCCCGCCTGTGCAGAAGAGCCAGGATGTCGACTAGTCTGAGATGCCATTCGTGATGGCAACAACAAGGCGATAAAACGGGGATGCATCCCTTGTCGAGGATGTGTGGGGAAAAAAGGCTGTGGTGCGCAGGTTGCAGTAGTAGCTTGCTGCAGCAATATCAATATTTATCATGTCAACAGCATTGTTTTTGTTTTTCTGGCACCTGGAATTTTGCTACACTGTCCTGCAATGCTGGATTTGCCAAACCATGCAGTGATGATTTCACCTAGGGAACATGTGCTTTTGCTTACTGTCCCGCTTACCTGAGAGTGTATACCTTTGAGAGCATATTTACCCGTGAGAGTTTATCTACCTTTGAGAGTATATTTACCAGTGAGAGTTTACCTACCTTTGAGAGTATACTGACCTATAGAGAGGACTGTGCTATTTGTGACAGCAATTTATGTTGGATGGTTTGGCTCCAGGATGGCAAAACGTTGCAACTGCCACAAACAGCAGACACTTCAAAATGTTTTTGATACAAAAAGACATCCAAACAGTGGGATTAGATAAAGATAGGCTATAGAATGATGTGTTCAACACTGGTTTCAAACAAACACATGTTGGAAAATGTCACGCCGAAATGTTTGCATGTTACTATTGTTCATGACAATTACACTGACAGCTTTCTGAAGAGTTCAGCATGGATGACCCTGGCCCCAGCCGACTCTACTTAAAAAACTTGAGTTTTGGCGTCAGCAAGGGCACTGTTGTGGCATCCCTGTCAAACCACGGTTTCTGGGTTACAGTGGATGATGTGCACATCTGGAGAACAGGGAGCTCCAGTTCCGTGTCTCAGAGAAAAATGTGCACAGGCTTTATCAAAATGGCCAGGTGGGATGATGTGGGTGCTGCAATCCGTTTACTCAATGGACGTTTAGTACCTGAACTTTCCTCCTGTGCTCTACATGCTGAACGAGCCCTTCCCCGAATGTCGAGTTCGAAAAAAAAGGAGCAGCTTCCCCTCATGACAAAGCCCAAGGGTGATGAGACACCTTCCTCCACAGTGCCAACTGAAGGAGAGTATGCAGTTTACTCCATGATGAAAGTCAAAGAGGAGATGAAAAACGAAGTGAAGAGAAAGAAGGAGTTCGAAGAGAAACAGGCTGTTTCTTCCCGAGAGACACCTTGGGCTAGGAGAATGAAAGCCAGAAAAGATCTGTGAGCATTGCGAGTTAAAAAAACCTGTGCGCAGCCACTTTCAAGAGTTAGAATGTCATGCAAAGAAGTTCAGTGACCTCAGAGTGACCTCAAATCAAATAGGTTGCAACCTTGCAAGAATTTTATGTTCACATGGATCTCAAGCAAACTTATTCATTTTTATGCCCCAAACTGTCCACCAAACACCGACAGATCACTGATTTTGGATGTTTTTTTGGCAGCGTGGGTCCATGTGTGTTTCCGTGAGATTTTTTAGTTTCAAGGAGCTCCGCAAAAAGGCTCACATTTTTTTGGCCGCACCATCGCAATGGCTCGGAGGGCTTTGAATGTGGGTGAAGATGGCACCGTCTTCACTGAGGATCAGGGTCCTATGTCGCCAATGATGGCTTTGATGATGGGAAGAGCACAGGCCCTCATGGCACAACGAAAACAAGAAGATGCTGATGAATTGCAGCAAAAAAAGGTGCTCACCTCTGAGACCCAAAAGGAGGTTGACAAGGAGGTCAAGGATGTGAAGGATGGTGAGAAGGTGGGCCAAGAGATTGAGGACGGCATGGGTGGCAAGTCTGGTTGTCCCGCTACATCCAGCAGCCTCACCGATATCCCCCAGCAGAAGAAGAAGGCTCCCAAAAAGAAGAAAGGCAAGAAGTGAGAGTTTGTCCAACGCTTTGTGACATTCGTGCATTTTGGAGTGAGCACGAATCGCCCGATTTTCCAGCATGAAAACACCTACCTTGAGGGAAAAATTGTCTTAAAATCGTGCCCAATATTTCTTTGCGCGTCTCAATTTCCATCAAACACATGAAGAACTGTGATGGCAAATTAGGGAGAAAATTTACTGTTTCAGCATGCGTTCATTGCATACTGATCACCTCGCCAATGTAGTTTCAATGAAATTTCAAGAAAATTCCATCACATGTCTGAGGCAGTTTCAAGGAAGTTTCAAGGAAATTTCCTCAACCTGTTTGAGGCAGTTTGGATGTAGTTTTGATGTAGTTTGGACCATGAAACGAGGTAGTTTTGAATATAAACTTCTTAAGACCTGCATGTGACGCTATTTTGACATATGAAACTTCCTCATCACCATATTGAAACTTCCTCACAAACTTCCTCAAAACACATGGAAGTTTCAAGGAAATTTCCTCGAAACTTCCCCACGTACTTCCACAGAGCACGAGGAAGTTTCAAGGAAATTTCCTCGAAACTTCCTCACACACTTCCACAAAACACATGGACATGTCAAGAAAATTTCCTTGAAACTACATCGAGACGATCGCCAAGTTTTACGAGCAACTAACAATTTATTGATATTTCTAGTTCCTGGTGTTCAGGGTTTTGCTATGTATCTAGGGTTTTGGTTTTCCGCACAGACAACGTATTCGCTTTTTAATTTTAGGAAATATATGGAAATATACCATAAACAAACCGCAAGACATGTTTTTGGTAAGGTTTGTTCACCAAACTCACCAAACATGATATTTCAATTATGTGTTTCTTGTGTTTTACTTCTGTGGCATTTTGCGTGTTGCTTCTTCCCCTCGGACCGTGAAAAACTGTATGCCTGAAGGGGTTCGCAGCCACAAACAAAAACACGCGTGTCAGTTCTTAATCCTTTTGGACGACCAAAGAGGAAAATCTTGTCTTATTTTGGAGGCCAAGAGAGGACTACGCATATGTGATTTTCGAGCGGCTAACCCCAAAAAATATGTGTTGTATGAGGGTGGTTGATTTCCTTAAAACAAAATCAACTTGTGAGTTGTTTTTTCTTGAACAAATCTTCGCCTGCAAATTCCCAAAGGTAAATTTGCCAAATTTTTGCTTGAGCAGATCACTGCCCACAAGTTCCCGGGTATAAGGGGTCACATGTTTATTGGACAGGATCTGCGTCTACAACTTTCCGAGCGCAAGGGACCAGATTTTCACTTGAGCGGATCCGTGCCTACAACATCCCAAGTGTATAGGATACCAAAATTCTACTTGAACAATCCCTCCTTACACGTTACCATGTGGAAGGTGCCAGGTTCTTACTTGACGGGATCTGCGTCCACAAGTTCCCAGCTCTGAGGTGTTAAATTTTGACTTAAGCGGGCCTGTGTCCACAAGTTCTGCCAAACTTATATTTGAGCGGATCCCTGCCTGCGAGGTCCAAGGTGTAAGGCGCCAAATTTTCACTTGAGCGGATCCATGCCTACAAGTTCCTGATGTAATAGGCGTCATTTTTTTTACTCGAGCGGATTTTTTCTACAAATTCCCCGGTGTAAGGTGTCAAATTTTGGTTTGAACCGATCCTTGTCTACAAGTTCCCAGGAGTAAGGCGGCAAATTTTTGCTGGAGTGGATTTTTGCCCACAGGTGCCCAGGTGTAAGGTGCCAACTTTTAAACTTGAGCGGATCCCAGCTTGCATGGTCCCAGATGTAGGTTCCGAAATGTCTACTTGAACGGATCTGCGTCTGCAAGCTCCCAAGTGTAAGGTGCCAATCTTTTTGGGACCTGATCCATGTCTACAAGTTCCCAGGCGGCAAATTTTCACTTGAGCGGATTGTTTTGCACAAATCTGCAGATGTAAAGTGCCAAATTTAAGTTAGACTTGAGCGGATCTCGGCCTGCAAGGTCCCAGATGTAGGGTCCGAAATTTTTACTTGAACGGATCCGCGTCTACAAGTTCCCAGGTGTAAGATCGTGTAAGGCGCATGTTTTTTTTATTGAGCGGATGTCTGCAAGCTCCCGGGTGTAGGGTTCCAAATTTTTACTTGAGCGGATCCGTGGCTACAAGTTCCCAGACGTAGGGTTTCATTTTTTACTTGAACGAACGATCCCTCCTTCCAATTCAATTTGTGGGCCCCTACTACTTGTCTTAGCGCGCGAAGGTTTTGCGCCAACTAGCACCTTCGAACCAACAATTTTGTGACGAGTAGCACCTTCGAACCAACAATTTTGTGCCGAGTAGCACCTTCGAACCACATGTTTTGTGCCGAGTAGCACCTGCAAACCAAAGGTGTTGTGCCGAGTAGCACCTTCGAACCAAAGGTTTTGTGCCGGATTACAGCCCCATCAAGCACAAAACGCCTGCAATTGAAACGTTTTTTGCAAGTACAACATTTGTGTACCGTGCTCTTTTCCAAAACAGGTTGCTACAGCAAGTTTTTGTGCCCAATGCTGCCGTCATTGGGCACAAAACAGGATGGCTTGGATTGCTTTGATTTTGTGAAGAACAGCACCCTCACAAATCAAGCAGGCAACAAAAAACATTGCAACTAGCACCCTTTCAATTTCCGCAGTGCCCTTCGGAAAAGTTTACCTTTTGCAATGAGGCCCTTCACAAACTATACCTTTGGAAATGGTGTTCGTCACATACATAGTTTTGTTGTTGCAAGCAGTGCTCTTCGCGCAATATCCTCATTGCAAACGCAGCCCACCTGATGCAAATCGGAATGGCGGCCAGCGCCCGCAAAAACACCCATTTGCAAATGGAATTTTTCATTTCTTGAAGAATAAAGGCGCGACAAGGACACATATTTCAATCAAACACGCTCAAGCATCTTGGGCCCATGACCACCTGTTTTCTTTCAAGGGGGCTGAAAACATGTTGGCATTCGCAGCCTTCAGTTCCCTTGCCGTTTGTTTCAAAGTTTTGATTGCATTTTTGCCAAGAAACACCCTGACAAACCTAACCCTTGGAACTTGAAGGCGCAGATCCATTCAAGTTTAAAAAATCCCATACACTTGGGAACTTGCAGATACGGATCCGCTCAAGTAACCATTTGGCGCCCTTCACCTGGGAACTTGTAGGAGGGATTTGTTCAAGTAAAAATTTGCCATCCTATATTTGCGAACTTGTAGACACAAATTCGTTCCTGTAAAAAATTGACACCTCACACCTGGGAACTTGTACACGTGGATCCGCTTAAGCAAAGACTTGGTTCCCTCCACTTGGGAAGTTGTAAGAAATTGTCATCCTACATTTGGGAACTTGTAGGCATGGACCCGCTCAAATGAAAATTTGGCACCCCACACCAGGGCACTTGTCGACACGGACCCCGCTCAAGTAAATGTTTGGTACCTTACGCTTGTGACCTTGCAGGCAGGGGTCTGCTCAAGTAAAAATTTTGGCATTTTACACATAGGAACTTGTCGGCAGGGATCCTCGAGCAGAAATTTGATCCCTTAGACCTCGGAACTTGTAGGCACGGGTCCTTTCAGATAAAAACAATAATTGGTTCCATACACTGGGGAAGTTGTAGGCACGGATCCGTCCAAGTAAAAAATTGGCATCTTTCCCCTGGGCACTTGTAGGTTGGGACTCGCTTAACTAAAGCCAGTGCAGACGATATATATATATATACATGTATATATAAAGGGAAATCAACGCCCATAAGCAACACACATTATATATAGACACATTTTCATATACATATGTCGGCTGCCCGAAAAATATGTATGCAGTATGTCGCCCTGGGCTCCACAATCAAAAAAAATTGCGCGATATGCCTGCCAACCCCCTAAACACATGGTCTGCGTTCTTTCGCTGCCGGTTTCATAATCACACGCGTGTGATTTTCCGATTCCAAACGGCAAAAAAGTAAGAACACCAAATGCCACAGTTCAACGTAGCACACGCACACGTGTTTAGTCAAGCGTTTTAAAGAAACACGCAAAATGCCACAGAAGTAAAACACAAGAAACACATAATTGAAATATCATGTTTGGTGAGTTTGGTGAACAAACCTTACCAAAAACATGTCTTGCGGTTTGTTTATGGTATATTTCCATATATTTCCTAAAATTAAAAAGCGAATACGTTGTTTGTGCGGAAAACCAAAGCCCTAGATACATAGCAAAACCCTGAACACCAGGAACTAGAAATTGATCTGTTTGCCAAAACCAGGTGAGAGAAACACAGAGAGCTACCGTGCCATGGCCTTGCTGGCTCTACCGTTTTACCATTTTTAGATCAAGCCAGCATTGCCTTTGGCCATACCTTGCCTGGAGATCTACTACAAGATGCCTACCTTGTCGACCTTGAAGCGCCCTGCCTCGAGCCTGAGCCTGAGACCCGCCGCCAGTTCCATCAACGACACTATCAGCAAGCTTCAAAGAGGGTTTTCAAAAACTGACCTCGACAAAGGATCTGAACATAGTGAAGAAGAGGATGACAAAAGAGATAAGGCCAAAGGCCAAAAATATCAGAAAATGAAGTCTGAACTCCCAGAGCACGTGATCGATCTCATAGAAAAACAATCGCAAAAGGCCTCGTCACCCAGGCAGTTCAAGACCCAGATCATCAACAAGCTTTTCAACAGAAACCCTGATGGCCGTTTGGAACTCAACTTGGACGACGATGTCTTTAGTGAGCATCGCAAAATCTACACCAAGAGATTTTCCAAGGAGAAGGAGACCGCCTACCCCGAATCCATTCTTCGCGAGTTGTACTTCGGCAAGTCGCAGGATGCGCTGGATCGGGCAAAGCAGGCTGGTGAAGTGGTGGCTGTGGAGGGTTCGAATGGAAAAACTCTTTGGGCTTTTGAGTCCCTGAGCAGACGAGTCGAGAATGCGAAGGTTGAAGAGCAGAGATTGGCAAGCTCAAAGAAAGTCAGCAAAGAGCAGGCCAAAATGCTTGCGCAATGTTTTGCTGAAGCTGGCTGGTCTTGGAGCTATTCCGAAGGGGACGTCCAGTCGTTGCAAAACGGCAAGAAGATACCACAAGCAATTTTGGACCTATGCAAGCAGGCTACGGATAGCCAAAACAAGTTGTGCAAAGAGGCTATGGCCCTGGTTGGAAAGGTGAGGGGCATCAAGAGACTATGATGAAGTTGAAGCGTGGTCATGCTACATGCACAGTCAACTTGGCCAAACTTGCCCACATGAAGGAATTTCGAGAATTACCTGACGATCCCACCAAAGGCAACCTGGACAACCTGATGCAAGAGATGGCTTTGCACACCAAGAGCTACAATGAACTCATCGAGACCAGCAAGGGCATACTCCGATCCCAGAAGAACTGAGGGGTGGCTGAGGGATGGCTGTGTTGCCAACTGTGCAGCCAAAATTTTTGGAAGAGACGGTTTGAGGTGTCTCTCCACAGTTTTACAATATGATATGATGTACATAACTAGTTTCTTCAAGCGCATACTTTTGGAAACCATGTTCAGCATAAGAAAAATAAACCTGGTCAGTTTTGTTTTATTATTCAGTACATGCTTCGTGTGGAGAGCTGGCAGCCCTCACATTTTGGTATGGCTGAGGGCAATTTTTTTGGAAAGGCAATCTATAAGCAATGCCACGTCGGCATTTCTGCGCAAAATCTGTGAGCTGAGCGATGGAAAACGGGTTTGGGAAAGCGTTGCAACATGTTCAGGGGTATGTTTCAAATCTGGGTGACCCAACTTTACAGTTTTTCATTAAGAAAGGTTTTGGTGCTTCATGTCCACAAGAATTGTTTTTTCATCAGTCTAAGATCATACCTTTTAAATTCGGATATGTGCTGACGGGTGACCAGAATCTAGTTAATTTGGGGAAACACTCTCATGGGTAGACTCTCATGGTAGACTCTCATGGTAGATTTTCATGTGGTGAATCCTCTCACGATGTTTTGTTGCCGCTTTTATTGGTACAGAATGGGTTTATTCACTGCTTGGTTCAACAGGTTCGGGTGTCAAACATTGTTGCCAGTTCATCATGAAGAAACAGTATTGGTGTATAACAGTTTTATCCTACCTTTGGCCCTGAGTTTTAAAACCAAAAGGAGTGCGTCCACTGATGAGGGTCAGCGTTTTTGGGTTACCCTTGACAGTACCAGTGAGTGTTTACCTTGAGGACCAATCAGGGTTTACCTTGAGACTGAGAGATTAGGGTTTACCTTGAGAGATTATACCGTGAGTGGCTACTCTGTATATGGGTCCAAACCTGAGCTGTTGACCACTTCTTCGCATTTATTCTCAGGTAGACTTACTAAAAGCTGGAAAAAGGTTCAAATTTCCTACGAAATGACAAAGCAGGAAGAGTCAGAATTCACCCATGCTATCCTGAGGTAAAGGGTCCAACCAACTATACTGACAGACAAGCATGATAACCAACATATATATATATATGTATATATATATGTATATATATATATATGTATATATATATATATAAATATGTATATTTCGTTTTTGTTTGGCAATGGTTGCATCTATACTTCCCTTCTCAGAGGCCAAATGCAGGCCATTTTCACATGCACACAGAAAGCTACATTTCCCAAAAGGAATTGCCCAACATCTTGCCAATCTTTGGGCCTCAGCTTTCGCGCGGCTATAGCTATGAAACGGTGTCCATCCGGGACAAGGTCTCCAAAAAGAAAGGGTGGTGTGCGACAGCGCATGCAAGCAAGCAGAGATGAAAATTGGGTAACCTGGCACTTCAGCCCTAACCGCCTTACTTGTGTCCCCGTTTGCATGGGGAGAAATGTCTCCTAAGTTGGCCCAAAAGATTGCTTTGGCTGCTTTTGAGGATGCGGTAAAATTCAAGGATGGGGTCACATCCCTGGAGGAGCTTCGGAAAATTGGAGATATAGGAAGCCGGGGCTTCTATCCAAACAAATGCTACTTCGAGTTCATCAGCGCCATCCCGATGAAAATAACTATCCCAGAGGCAATGTCCTGCCGTTTGCCTTTCAAAACCCCATTGGGCATGCTCAACCAATGCATGCTTTGGCCCCATGAGTTGTTCTCGGCCATCTACAATTTTTACAAGGGAACATGGAGAAGAAGCATCCTACCTAGCCAAGAACGACTGAAAGAGTTTTGGCGCACCAACCGCTTACATCCAAGTTTTTTTGCTTCAGAGGTGAAGCTGATCCCGGATTTTGACCAGTGGGTTGTACCACTCTCAATAATGGAGATGAGGTGCCTATAACTGGAATTGGTAAATCCTGGGCACAGCAAATGGTAGTGATGAGCTGGTCATCGATGGTGGGATTTGGAACCACAAACGAAGCACAGTTCCTGATTTACGGCCTGTTCGAAAAGCTTCGTGCTATCAGCCAAGATGTTGAAAAAGATACCCTTAACAGGTTTTTCACGATGTTAGCATGGAGTCTACGCTGGCTATTGAGGGGACAATGGCCTGACCGCGATGTTGATGGCTTGAAGTTTCTTGGCTGTTCCAGTTGGTTAGCATTTTTACAGCTGATCCCCAAAAAGGGGGAGGGAGTCAAAAAAAACGGCCATACATCGTATATCCAAGAAGGGAAAACCCCCATGTATGCCCTTTTTTCCCGGGATGTATGCCCATTTTTTTTGGGCAGTGCCGTGACAAACGAACAGAAATTACAACACTTGGCTGGCGATTTTCCACTTGAGTTGGTTCCCCGAAAAAGGCCCCCACAAGTCTCAAGAATACATTGTTTTCCCCACATTTTAGCCATATTTTTATGACTTGTGGGGGCCTTTTTTGGGGTGCCAACCCAAGTGGAAAATTAGCACGCTTGGTCCTTTTTTGTCCAACTCTTATACCGCAATATTTTAACTCAATAATTCCACATTTCAAGATTTTGAAACAGGATTGACACACAAAAAATACAGTAATAGCCTTTAGTTCAACATATTTTGTTTACCCATAATCACAGGAAACAAAAAAATAGAACCTTACATCATCTACCACATCAAGAAACGGGAAGAAGTTACAGACACAGGAAGACAAAGAAATGAAATGGGACGAAACACTGTAGGCCAGAAAAAATAAGAGGAGAACAAAAAGAAAGACAGGGAGGCAAATAGAAAAGAATAGAAACCAGAAAAGAAGGCCAACCAGGAAGAATTATGTATAGTGACCATAGAACCTATCCCCTTCCTATAGTAGCAGTCCTACAACCACACAAGGCCCAAGAGTCGAAAGACATCCCCTCCAACAAGGTGGCACAAGCTGGTGTATCAGATACTTGTCACTTTTCACAAGAGTCGGTACCGCAGCTCAGCAACACCTCCAAAAATAAACAATGGTTACAATGTTCCATTTCGGGCTATAAATTCTAAAAAATCTCCTTCGCAACCCTTTTTTCAGCCCCAAAAAAGGGCCATCAAAAACTGAGCGCATTATTGCCAAACATGGAACGAGGTAGGCGCAACTCAATGCCCAGTGGAAACTCCAATCTTCAAAAATATGCTTGTAACATCCCCTGATCTATCTATCTATCTATCGATCGATCGATCTATCGATCTATATCGATCGATCGATCTATCGATCTATCGATCTATCTATCTATCTATCTATCTATCTATCTATCTACCTATATATGTATATGTATGTGTGTATGTGTGTGTAATTTTGCACCTTAGACATTGTGAACAGCACAAAAACTTTTGCCAACATATGTTAAACCTATTTAAACATGCTGTCAAAACCCACAGGATGTTCCAAACACGCATAGCTCCAGAGTCATGTCCACTGTGGCGGTTTTTTCGTTCTGAGGTATCTTCCAACCAGCTATCCACGCTTGAGAAAGGGCCATGCTGTTTATGCCGGTGTCGTGGCAAAGGTCCTAACACCTGGATGGATTTTCGTGACAATGCCCCATGGCGCGATTTGCAGTGATCAGCTGTGGCATGGCGGGCGTGGCCCGACAGGTCCCCTTGCCCACTTTTCAAGGAACCAGGATTTTCACCAGGGTGATAGCCCTGGACTGGATGCATTGCAAGTACTTAGGCCACGACCAGCTGTGTTACGGATCTGTACTGTCTTTGCTCACAAAGCACATCCTTCCAGGGGACCCTTCTGAAAACATTCGGCAAATTTGGAATGACATTTGCTATTTCTACAAGGAGCAGTCTGTGCCTTGCAGATTCAGATACCTGAATCGTGTCTCAATGTTTGAAAGGAAGTCGCCGCAATACCCAAAGCTCCGCGGCAAAGCCGCAGAGATCAAATATCTCTGCGGTCCTCTCTTATCGGTTTGGCAAAAGTACATGAACCGTCGCTTGAAAGTGCACCGGGAGATCGAGCTATATTTGACCATGAACCGAGACCTCGAGGAGATCCTCATTGTCAACCGTCGAGAATTGGCCCTTCCTGAGGTGCCAAAAAATTTGAACATTTGTGTACTGGCATGCTCCTGCTGCTGTCAAACATAGCCGAACACTTTATCGCTGACAAAGGAATTGAAATGGATTAGGGTTAGTATGAAATGGATTTGGGGGTGGATTTCTGAAAATTATTGTTGGTATATTGTTGTAATAAATGGGGGACCCATAGCCCCCACTCCAAACACCAACCACCCAGCAGTGGTGGCTGGCAGCGGCAGAGCTCCTGCACAGACGCTGCGTTGCAGTTGGGCGGATGGAGTGGTTTATTTAGGGTTATGTAGGTAGATGGCATCCCAATATGCCAATTAATATCACCAATTCATCAGTGAACAGACTACAGTACATTTGATGTTAAAAGTTAAAAGGTTTGAATCTCTAGTTTTAAATACATATATATATATATATGGTCTTATAGATATGTGGATATGTTACATATATATATACTATATATACTATTCTATATATATACTATATATATATATACACTATATATATACACACTATATATATATACTCTATATATATACACTCTATATATATATAAATACACTCTATATATATTATATATATCTGTACTATATATATATATATATATACTTTATATATATATATATATATATACCATACATACACTATATATATATACTATATATATATATGCACATCGATGTAGATATATATATATATATATAAATACACATGTGTATACATATTTTTCCCAACCTGCCAGGTGAGGGTTGTTAGATGTTATCAGAGTTGTTCTTCTCCTTCTCCTCCTCCTACTCCTCTTCCTCCTCCTCCTCGTCCTCCTCCTCCTCCACCACCTCTGCCTCCACTCCCATGTTCACTTCCGCCTTGCCAACTCTTCGCCAAGCTCTTCGCCAACTTCCGCACGTAGTGTGCACTGCTGGACCTCGACCTGGGACCTGCCGAGCTCAGTGAGCACCGCTGGACCTCAACCTGGGACCTGCCGAGTTCAGTGAGCACCGCTGGACCTCAACCTGGGACCTTCCGAGCTCAGTGAGCACCGCTGGACCTCAACCTGGGACCCGCCGAGCTCAGTGAGCACTGCTGGACCTCAACCTGGGACCTTCCGAGCTCAGTGAGCACCGCTGGACCTCAACGGCCAAATAGAATGCCAGAAGATATGCCAGATAGAATGCCAGAAGATACGCCAGATAGAATGCCAGATGGTATATCAGATAAAGTGCCAGAATGTTTGCCAGATTGAATGCCAGAAGATATGCCAGATAGAATGCCAGATGGTATATCAGATACAGTGCCAGAATGTTTGCCAGATTGAATGCCAGAAGATTTGCCAGATAGAATGCCCCCGGGGGGGGGAGGGGGGGGTTCCTTTTTGGCACTTTTTCTTTGTGGGAGCCATTTGACAAAGGATTTTCAAACTTGTGGGGGTCTGCTTTGGGGAGACTAGTAGCAGATTCAATGGGCTTGTGTCTGAAAAGATTTCATTTTCAAGACTGAAACTCTGTAAGGGTGATTGTTTTTCTTGCCATGGATAATGGTTGTATGTTCTGTGAAAAGATATTGGTTGTATGTTCTGTGACCAAGTTTCCAACTTGTCGAGTAGCTCCATGTCAGCATCACCACTGAACAAGTCAGTTTGACTGTCACCCATGGCTGCCAAGAAGGATTGCGGAATGAAAGACAAATCAAAATCATATAATAATCCCAAATCCATAGCCATTCTTTATATGCAGCATGCAGATCTAGCTGTGCAATTTTGATGAGTGTACTTCTGCCTGTTTCGTTTGAAACCTGCAGATCTCCCTGGGCCATTTCTTTTTCAGCAGACCTTGAGCCCCCAAATCCTGGCAGGTGAGATCTGCAGGTTTTGCTTTCTACCTGGTACTTCTGCTGGTTTCGGATGAAACCTGCAGAAGTCAAGGCCTGATTTTTGGAAAGGGACTTCTGCAAGATCAATTTTTGAAGCCAATGAATTAATATGCGGTGGATTTGGGTCTAGGCAGGGCCGATTTCTACGGATTTCGTTTGAAACCCGCAGATCTCTGAACCATTATCCACGGCAATTTAATTTGTCCATTATCCATGGCAAGAAAAACAATCACCCTTACAGAGTTTCAGTCTTGAAAATGAAATCTTTTCAGACACAAGCCCATTGAATCTGCTACTAGTCTCCCCAAAGCAGACCCCCACAAGTTTGAAAATCCTTTGTCAAATGGCTCCCACAAAGAAAAAGTGCCAAAAAGGAACCCCCCCCTCCCCCCCCCCGGGGGCATTCTATCTGGCATTCTATCTGGCAAATCTTCTGGCATTCAATCTGGCAAACATTCTGGCACTGTATCTGATATACCATCTGGCATTCTATCTGGCATATCTTCTGGCATTCAATCTGGCAAACATTCTGGCACTTTATCTGATATACCATCTGGCATTCTATCTGGCGTATCTTCTGGCATTCTATCTGGCATATCTTCTGGCATTCTATTTGGCCGTTGAGGTCCAGCGGTGCTCACTGAGCTCGGAAGGTCCCAGGTTGAGGTCCAGCAGTGCTCACTGAGCTCGGCGGGTCCCAGGTTGAGGTCCAGCGGTGCTCACTGAGCTCGGAAGGTCCCAGGTTGAGGTCCAGCGGTGCTCACTGAACTCGGCAGGTCCCAGGTTGAGGTCCAGCGGTGCTCACTGAGCTCGGCAGGTCCCAGGTCGAGGTCCAGCAGTGCCCACTACGTGCGGAAGTTGGCGAAGAGCTTGGCGAAGAGTTGGCAAGGCGGAAGTGAACATGGGAGTGGAGGCAGAGGTGGTGGAGGAGAAGGAGGAGGACGAGGAGGAGGAGGAAGAGGAGTAGGAGGAGGAGAAGGAGAAGAACAACTCTGATAACATCCAACAACCCTCACCTGGCAGGTGGGGAAAATATGTATACACATGTGTATTTATATATATATGTGCATATATATATATATATAGTATATATAGTAAATAAATATATATATATATATATAAAGTATATATATAGTATATAAAGTGTGTGTATATATATAGCGTATATATATAGTGTGTTTATATATATAGAGTGTATATATATATAGTGTATATATATATATATAGTGTATACATAAATAGTATAGTGTAGAATATATATATATATATATATATGTGTGTAACATATCCACATATCTATAAGACTATATTTATATATGTAAATAAAACTAGAGAGTCAAACCTTTTAACATCAAATGTACTGTAGTCTGTTCACTGATGAATTGGTGATATTAATTGGCATATTGGGATGCCATCTACCTACATAACCCTAAATAAACCACTCCATCCGCCCAACTGCAACCCAGCGTCTGTGCAGGAGCTCTGCCGCTGCCAGCCACCACTGCTGGGTGGTTGGTGTTTGGAGTGGGGGCTATGGGTCCCCCATTTATTACAACAATATACCAACAATAATTTTCAGAAATCCACCCCCAAATCCATTTCATACTAACCCTAATCCATTTCAATTCCTTACAAATTGTTCAACCTCACGCAGAAGAGTCATTTCATGCAGCACATCAGCCTGCTAGCTCGATTCCTCAGCCCTCGATTAACTAGGTGCTTCATGGGCGAAGACATGCAAAGAAGAATTTCAACGCTTGCAGAAGCTTGTGTCAATTGCCAAAGGCCAGGACAGACAATAGGCAAAATGATGGTGCGCTACCGCATTGCGCTGCACTTGCAATTTCTGAAGCACGAGTGAAAATTGCAGCATTGCCTGAATTTTTGTGTGTTCGAAAATAGCACTCTTAGTGGCAAGAGATCATCTATCTAGAGTCAGGATTGTAAATTCAACTGTAGACTGCTGACGACATAATGTTCCTTCTTTGGTTGCTGGTGGCACATGAGTCACATCATTTTGCCATGTGTTGCAAGCCGTCTCCTAAACCTCCCATATACCTTGTGAGCGCTTTCTACCTTCTGAGAGAGAGTGTTTATACCGTTTTGAGTGTTCAACCCAGAGAGACTGTGTGACTTCAGATTTTTCACCGTCCTGTGGCCTTCAGGACCGACAAGCTCAGGAAACACAAGCAGGGTGATCATATAACAAACAAAATACCACGATTGTCCCCCTGTGTCAGTACACACAGCTGTGTGAACTTATTGGCCTTCCTGTCCCTGTGTGCCTGTCCGATGATGATTTGTGGTGTTGCGGCCTGCTTGTGATGATGAATCGCGTGCTGTTACCCTGGTGTTGATCTTGGTGTTGGTATGGTGCTGGTGTGTGTTGGGTCTGGTGTGGATGTTGGCGTTGGTATTGGTGCTATTGTTCTGAAGTTTGTTTTTGTTTGGGTTCTGCTTGTTACTGTCATTCTTTGTTCTTTGTTCTTGTCCTTGTTCTTCTTGTTGTTGCTGTTGTAGTTGTACTTGTGCTACAGCAGTAGTAGTAGTAGTAGTAGTCGTCGTAGTAGTAGTAGTAGTAGTAGAAGTAGTAGTAGTAGTAGTAGCAGTAGTAGTAGTAGTAGCAGTAGTAGTAGTAGCAGTAGTAGTGGTAGTAGTAGCAGCAGCAGTAGTAGTAGCAGCAGCAGTAGTAGTAGTAGTGGCAGTGGCAGTGGTAGTGTTTAGTATGTGTGATATTCAACAGTTATATATATATGTATATTACACATGTATATAGATGTAGATATTTGTGTATGTATGTATGTATGTATGTATGTATGTATGTATGTATGTATGTATGTATGTATGTATGTATGCGTATGTGTATATACACACACGCACACACACATATATATATATATATATACATAATTATATTTCTATAACCCCTTCCACACAAATTCTCCTTCCCAAAACTGCCACACTGGGTGAGGCAGTTTAGAGGCAGTTTGAAGGAAGTTTGCGGGGAAGTTTTCTCGTGACTTAGGCAGATTTTGTTGTCTAAGACAGATTCAAATCTAACTATTAGTCAGATTGTTCTGGAGAAGGTTAGGTTATGCGCAGGTTACTTTTAACCTTGACTTAGTCATTTTTTCAAACTAATTAGGCAGCGATTAGGTAACTTTTTTCTAACTAATAGTTAGATTTTTGTGAATTAGGGATTAGTCTCGTTTTTGTCTAACCTAGTCTATTGGGTAGATGGGCTGTGGGGTTACTAAGTGGTTAAGTGAGTTAGGTTGAAAATTAAGATGAATACTAACTAGTTAGAATGGAAATTATGTGCAATTAGGTAAGTACTTAGCAACTGGTTAGCTAACTAGTTACTAATTGTTTAGTTGTGCTTATTTTCATGAATATTTCCAAAGAAATACAATTATATTATATGTAAATATACATGCACATCGCAGAATGGCTACTGTCTTTCTGACATGTGACCAACAAAAAAGGTTTGAGCCATCAAAGGTTTCTGTTGATATTTGCGGTCATCATCAGCTTGAGCAGTGTATATCACACTATATGTTCGCAAGATACATATGCCTGAGCCTTAAGGCTTTTGAGGTTGGACATCTTTCAAACATAGAAATCTTTGAGCTACTATAGGTTTCTTGCCACACAAGAGGTTCCAAAGACATTATGCCTTTCTGCACAGATATTACTGCCACAGTTTTTCACCCAAAGCTTCAAGGAGTCAAAGTTGTGATCTTCTGCTGGCCTTTGGCAAAAGTCACTGCAACCGTAAGTCTTGCAAGGGCACAGCCTGATGGCTCCTTCTGTCTTCCCATTCGGCAAAGGTTCCAGCCATTTTCTGCAAGTGCAATATTTTTAGCACAGCCACATCATCTCCAAGGTTGTTGGTCAAAAAGCAAAGGACTTCACCACAACCAAATGTGCTGCCACAATGGCTTCAAGTAGACCAAGTCACCACGAGAGCACAAGTCAGGTTTACTCCTGGAATGATTGCTGCTGCTCACATTATACCAGCTGTGCCAAATTTCTGCGGCCAGAGGAAACAATCTCCTGGGACAGGCTTTGGTTTGCAACAAGGATGGCTCAATTGCAAACACCTGAGGATCTGAAAGCCTTTCCAACTCCAGGGTCAAAAGAGTAAACAAAATGTTCGAAACTGCTCAAGTTTTGAACCAAAGTGGCAATTCTTCTGCAGCATCTGCTGGTTAGTTTGGAGTTTCAAAGCTCCTGCAGAGGCACTGCTTGCTTTCTCATCCAGCGCATTCTTGTAACTGCTTCTCAAAGCTGCAGGGAAAGTTCTTAGCCAGCTTCAGCAGCATGGAAGAAGTCAAAGTATCAATGGCTTTGATCTTATGCTCCATGGCTTCTAAGAGCTTAGGAAAAGCCAAAGCATTGGGCCTTATTTCCTGTAAGCTCTCCAAATCATCCACTTCTTTCAGCACATTTTCAGTGCCCCAGCTAGGCTGCCAAGGTTTCAAAGCCCAAAGGAAAAAGAAAGAGTGACAGACATATGAGTGTCAATGCATGGCGCAAATGCCTTGGTCTTTTCTCCCCAGCTCAGCTGTGATTAGGAATTATCATCCATGGTCTTCATCTTGTTCACCACATGGTTCAATTGGTGAAGCATGCTGTTCAAAGTATCCACCATGCTCCCCTAATAGTTCACCACGGTGGACGTATCATTGAGGATGCCCTTGAGGCAGGAAAGCACCTTGCATAGGAGGAAGATGCCAATCTCCAAAAGCATAATCAGAGTGCCAGTGGTGAGCTGGGGCACTATGTCCTGGGAGCCATTGGGAGCCAAAGTCCTGGACACTTGCATAGCTAACCTGAAGCCCCAGTGTGGAATATCTGGTGCCAAAGCCTGACAAGGCTCATCTACATGAAGCTGCTACATGTTCTTTAATCCAAATGTGTGATCAGTATGTTGGGGCCCAGGAGGCTAGCAAAGCATGAGCCCTTGAGGCTACTGAGACATGAGCCCTGGAGGCTAATGAGACATCAGCCCTGCAGGCTTCTGAGATGTGAGCCATTCAGGCTAACGTAAGATTGTTTCCAATTTTGAAAAATATCAAAAAACGGTGGACATGTGCGACTCCAAGTCAGCAAAAAAGCTTGACCAGGAAACTTGGAAAATCAAACTTTTTGCGTTTCAATTCAGCTAGCTGAATTGAAACGCAAACTCTTTGCATTTCAATTCAGCTAGCTGAATTGAAACGCAAACTCTTGGCATTTCAATTCAGCTGGCTGAATTGAAACGCAAACTCTTGGCATTTCAATTCAGCTAGCTGAATTGAAACGCAAACGCAAACCCTTGGCATTTCAATTCAGCTAGATGAATTGAAACGGAAACTCTTTGAATTTCAATTCAGCTAGCTGAATTGAAACGCAAACTCTTGGCATTTCTATTCAGCTAGCTGCATTGAGATGCCAACTGTTTGCGTTTCAAGTCAGCTAGCTCTTGTCGTTTCCATTGGGGAGCCCAGTACTACTGCTGCTCAGCGCGCCAGTCCTCCAGCTTTGGCTCCTCACTCCTCTTGCTGGGACTCCTGTGGAGACTCCTCTAGCCAGCCGACTCAGTGGGGGCCACTCCTTTTGCGAGGACTCCTGCGGCCAGTGCTGTTGCGACTCCTCTGGCCAGTCACGCAGGGAAAAGCAATAAATAAACAATATCTTTGTAAAAAAGTTGGTAAAAATGGTTCGAAAAACATGTTTCTCTTCCACATTGGTGTCATCTGCAAGTGTTGCGCTCCCATGTGCATAGGCAGAGGCAGCTACTTCCTTCTGAGCCTGCTCTGCCAAGAGGTCTTCCCAAGCAGGCCCAGGGGCTGATAGGACACAGCCACTCTGCACCCACTGCTCGAAGGAATCTGCAGGTGGCTCATCTTGAAGATTTCCCCCAGGCAGCTCAGGTGCTGAGAAGTCAGCTTGATATTCTGCGAAGGCAGCTTGGTTCTGGAGCAGTGCCAGAGCAGAGTTGCTTTGCACACAAATCAAAGCAATTAAAAACTTTAGATTCTGATTGGATTGGGCCACAGGGCGCCAATGACTTGGACTACCTCATAGACTAGGATTGGATTTGGCCCAGGTCAGTGTAAATAATACATACGTGGTTACATGGTATGTTTCAATGCCATCAGCCTGCATGGCTCCATCAAACACACTGGCCTGCCATGCAGTGCCATCCTGCTGCACAGTGGCCTCTTCCAAGGCCCTCAGTGAAACTTCAAGCATGCCTTTTCATGGTGCTAGGCTGTGCCTTGAGATGCACATTGAAAAAGGACACATGCAGTGTGTGTGTGTGTGTATTTTTGTAACTATAAGCACTTGGAGCCCAAGTTGAACCTTAGGACCAATAAACAAGTGCCTTTACACACTAAAAAACAACAAGTTCATGTGGTTTTAAACATGTTTGAGCCTTGAATGCTATTGTGTTTGGCCCAAGAAGGCTAGTGTGCATAAGCCTTGCAGGCTAATGCCTGGAAACACACAACCTTGCCCAGCCAATGCCTAAACTAAGTATCCAAAAAGAAACTTGTGGGGGCCACCAGCTGAATAAGTAACACCTATACACCATGTCTGGTGTTTTTGCATCCCTCTTTAAGGACCACTACCAGCCCCATTGCTGCAAGGAAACGTTGAATTTACAACCTAGAGTGCCACTTGATGCCATGCAGAATTAACACACATGTTAGAGCCTTTGGGGCTAATGAACTTCAAAATGATTTCCAATCACTCTAAGCCTAAAGGCTACAAATACTACTGCTTTGAAATTTTACCCAGACACATTCCACTTTAGCAAGAAAGCAACTTCAATTTCACAAAGCATGCCAACATTGTCAGCTTTATGGCTAATTTGTGAAATCTCAAAAACAAGAGCCCAAATGGCCAATGTGTGAAAGCAAAAAAACTTCAGCCAACATGGCTCATTTATGAACTTGCAAAAACACAAGCCCAAAAAGCTAATTTTGAACATTTAAAACTCAAAATAGTGGCGTTTTTTTCAAGATTTTACCATGTAAATAACTCAACTAATTAGCTGGTTTAGGTCTAAGTGCTTTATTAACCTCAGTAATAGTTAATGTGATCTTAAGATCTTTAAGATGTTTAGCTAACCATTATAAAAAGATAGTAACTGCGATAGATACACTAGATAAGTTACAGCTATTAATAACTACTTAAAAGGTACTTAGCATATGGTTAACATACAGTTAGTAAACGCGTTATAATTATACTTAACAGTGACAACTAGTTAGTAAAACCACAGCCCATCTAAGTACCGATCAGTGGCTCATCGATTCTTGTGTCAAGTGCAAGAAAGCGGCTCCGTGCGAGGCGTGGTGCACGTTTACATACCCGCACACATGCGCACGTGTGCTCACGCATCAACATATACAGGTTGTGAACTATTTACACATGGGTCATCCCCTCGTGTGACCAGGTGCACCCTACCGAAGGCACAGAGAGGCGCTGCGCTTTGCGGTTGACTTTGGCCGATTCCAACTGCTAGTGCGCTGTCGTCCTCTACCACGAGCTGGTCCTGCGAGCGGCCGTTGACATGGATGCTGCTCTGCCGGAGGGAGTCCAAGATACACAGCCGGTGCGTGCCCAGCTCCGTGATCTCTTTCGCGCTGCGCAGTGGCTGTGTCGCTTCGCCTTCCGGGAGAATGATTACCAGCAGACATTGTAGTTGAAATGTCGACACCTGACGCCTTGTCTGCGTGCCAGCCGAGCTGAAGCTGTTGTCGCACCTGAAGCCCTGAAAAGGAAAGTGTCCCATTGCCAGATGAACAACGGTTGCCCAGTGGCGCCATTGGCTACGTTGCAGGTGGATGCCCAGCTTGGCTGGATTTCGGTGGATGACGTGGAAGCTAGCTTCGTCAGATGCTTAGTGGCCTTCAATGACGAGCAGCTCCCCGACGAGGAAGCTCTGCAGCAGGACAACACGTCCACCTCGGCAATGCGCGTCAAGCGCTCCGTGGACTGCCCCGGCTGCCACAGGTGCGCCGAGCCGGGTGAAGCTGCATTGCGCTGGCCCTGCATCGGCGGTGGCATGGCTGCTGCGGGGCAACGTGGGCGAGGCGCATTTCGTGGTGCTTGCTCACACCTCAGATGCTGGCGAGTGGAGCGTGCTGTGGCACGTGCCCGTGGAAGCACATCGTGTGGAGGGAGTCAAGAACTTCATGCTGCGGATCTATGAATCTGAGGTCAAAAGCCCACAAACACTCACCTACGACCAGGCATGGACTCCAATGAAGCGTCTTGCAAGCGTCATGGAGACAGCGCCGGAAGACGCGTCGATGACTGAGGATGCCGCGTAAGAAGCAGCCGTGCGATTGACGCGCCGTGCGAAAATCTATCGTCGCTGCTACCGGCCCTGCGCCGCAAGTGAATGGATTGCCGCGCCGTGCGAAGATTCCTTGTCGCTGCTATAGCAGCTCTGCGGCTCTGCGGTGCACTCGACTAGATGAAAAGGAGTGAAGACAAGAGTTAAATAAGATTAACTCTCAAGTTGATACTTTAGCTTTTGGTACACGTCAACATACACCTCACAAGAATTAACTTGGGAGTTGATTCTTTTGTCGATCCTGTTTGTGTAAGAATTGACTTCACAATTAATTCTTTGTTGTTTGCTTGGGCATCGAGACGCATTTTCGAGCGTTTTGGACCTTTTCCAAAAGAAATAAATCCAGAGTTAATTCTTTTATTGTGACTTCATTGTCTCTGGTGAGATGGAGGCTCAACCCCGCAAAGCGGGTAGGCAGCTGCCACCCTGGCAGCCTCTTGAGGTGGTACAGCTAGGTGCTGCCTCTCTTCGTGCTGGCTCTTTGCAATGGCTTGGCCAGAAAGGCCACATCACCCATCCGTTAGAGAAAGGTGCTCCTGCCTACCTGGCTCGCTGCAAGCAGCATCTTGAGTGCACCAAGAAGTGGCGATTCTTGGGTGCTGAGGATGGCACCATGAAGGTGTTCCAGTTGGGTGACCACTCTTTGGATGTTGACAAGAAGGCCACTGGGCCCTTTTAGTCTACCATCTATCTATCTATCTATCTATCTAACTATCTATCTATCTGTCTGTCTGTCTGTCTGTCTTTCTGTCTGTCTATCTATCCCATCTATCTATCTATCTATCTACCTATCTGTCTGTCTATCTATCTATCTATACAGTATATCTATCTGTCTATCTATTTATCTATTTGTCTAAGACTCTTTACAGGGAGTTGGGAATGGTGAGAACCCGGCAGGAGTTCTTTAATGTAAGTTACCTATCTATCTATCTATCTATCTTTCTTTCTACCTATCTATCTATCTATCTATCTACCTATCTATCTATGTATCTTGCTTTCCCATCTATCTATCTATCCATCTATCTATCTATCTATCCATCTATCTATCTATCTATCTACCTATCTATCTATCTATCTGTCTATCTATCTATCTATCTATCTATCTAGTTATCAATCAATCTATCTATCTATCTATCTACCTATCTATCTATCTATCTATCTATCTGATCTATCTGATCTATCTGATCTATCTATCTATCTATCTATCTATCTATCTAGTTATCTATTTGTCTAAGACTCTTTACAGGGAGTTGGGAATGGTGAGACCCCGGCAAGAGTTCTTTAATGTAAACTACCTATCTATCTATCTTTCTTTCTACCTACCTATCTACCTATCTACCTATCTACCTATCTACCTATCTACCTATCTACCTATCTACCTATCTATCTATCTATCTATCTATCTATCTATCCATCTAGTTATCTATTTGTCTAAGACTCTTTACAGGGAGTTGGGAATGGTGAGACCCCGGCAGGAGTTCTTTAATGTAAGTTATCTGTCTATCGATCTATCTATCTATCTATCTATCTTTCTTTCTTTCTTTCTATCTGTCTAAGACTCTTTACAGGGAGTTGGGAATGTTGAGACCCCGGCAGGAGTTCTTTAATGTAAGTTCCCTATCTATCTATGTATCTATCTATGTGTCTATCTATCTATCTATCTTTCTTTCTTTCTTTCTATCTATCTATTCAGAGAACTATCCTCCTAACCCCTGGGTGTAACCCCTCAACTCTGGACATGGCTCTTAGCTTATTTTCAGAAATGCTAACTTGTTGCTAACCGGCTGCTAAACTGTTGCTAAAAAGAAGCGCCAAGAAAGTCCCTGACAACGCAATCGGAATCGTCCTGGCAACAATTTTTACCGTCCTGGCACTCGAGTTTGAAAGCGGCTCCGTTTCACGGAGGTCGGTGAACGCCATGCCTTGTGATTGCATGTGCAGATTCTGAAAGCTTTGATTTTACGTTGGAAATATCCAGTGGGACAGGTTTCCATTTGATTGGAGGAGATTCCTTGGCTTTTGCCTTTGCCTTGCACTTCGCCTCTGGCTCACCTTTTGGCGGTGCCTGGCTTTTTGCTTTTGCCTTTTGTTTTACCTTTGGCTCAGCCTTTGCCCTACCTCGGCCTCTACCTCGCCCTTTAGGCTTGGCCTCATCTTTGGGAGGTGGAGGCACCTCATCAGATGAGCTGCCACTTGAAGAGCGGCCATCTGAAGAAGTGCTGCTACTACTGGACTGCCGTTTCTTGGAGGATGGGCTCTTCCCCGCTTTCGGTTCTTTTTCTTTCCTCTTTATTTTGGTCTTTCTCTGAGCCATCAGACTCAGAAAGTCTTTTTTTCTTGTCTGCTGCCGGGTCCGGTTCATCGTTGTTTTCATCTTTTTCTGTCACATGGTCTTTTTCCAACATTTCACGAACATCATCTGGAAAAACTTCGGGGTGGTCTAGTGCGAACTTCAACTCATGGTCACCACATGTCCTCAAGGCATCACCAACCTCATCTTTAGTAGGTCGCTTTTCCATGTCCTCAGAAAACAGGGCAACCCCGTTTATTTCGTTGAAGAAAGTTGCGAAGTTTCCCCTTTTGCTAGAACAACAAAATAAAGACAACTAGACATATCATGTACAATATATAACTGAAATTTTGGTGTTCTCAGGCGTGCAAAAACAATGCATTAGTGAAATACAGTCAAGAATCTCCTCCATCCTTCTTGTATCGGGACCACAGGAAATTCACACAGTGCCACAAGGCTTGGAACTGCGTGCGCTTTGTTTTGTATGAAGCTGACGTTGAAGTATGGGTTTTTCTTCTTGTTGCTTTCTTCCCTCTTTTGCAATTTCTTCTCAGGTTCCACCCCTGCCAAAGGGTAGTACGCTTCAAACGCAAACCAGCTGATTTGCCAAACTAAAAGCACAGCCGCCAGGGGCGGCCTGAGTTTCTTGATCGGCTCTGGTGTGATGACGCTAGCTGCCTCTTTAGAATGCCCCATGCGTTCAATGATGAAGGAGTGTCTCCACTTGTCATCTACCTCATCTCGCAGATCTCGAAACTGCTCCTCTTCCTCATCCCCCTGCAAAACTTCCATTACCTCATGAAGCACTTGTGTTTTGCAGGTTTGGGCTTTGGTTCTGCCAGTTGAAAGAAGACGCTGCAGCATGGTCTCCCGATCAGTTTCAGAAAGCTCAGCGCAAAAGAAATCAATGAGACCCTTCCTGGGCAACAGCAACACATCTGGAAACAAAGTACCCAAAACCGATGTGATTACACTACCTTAAATAAACTTAGACCTAGAAAAGCAACACCACTAAACAAACATAGACCTAAGGGGGTAGCCTTACCATACACGTGAGCAACGAAAAAACAGGCTGCAACTCAGATTTCAGCTAACATAGACCTACAAAATCCAGCCATGTTGGCTATCATGATACAAAACATGGAAAAATGGAGGCATGACAGCTTGATTGAAATGCATTTACATACCTGCACTTTGCAACGCAACAGCTGTGAAGACCACAAACGTAGACCTGATCACCTGATTCATACCTGATGTTTGGGAGCATTTGGCATTGTGCAAGGTTTCACAGCAAATTTCAATTAAGTCTATGTTAGTATACTTCCATCACCAGTGACGTCTTAGCTTCTAACAATTCTTGTGCTTCACATGCTTCTACACACTTAACCATGGTCAAAGCAATTTGGAGTTGCAAACAAAGATCTAGTACGGTAAATCCATGGACTTGTGGAAAATGGCCCTTTTATAGATGATTTTCCCATAAGACCTCCATTTATAAGGGATTTTCCATGGCTATGTTAGTCATAACCAGATGGTACCCCCTAGTAAACTAACATAGACCCTGAAAATCACTGTTTTTTAATGGA
>CAMXCT020002775.1:0-55892 GCA_947184155.2 Cladocopium goreaui | reverse complement strand
AATCTTCCAACCCCTGTCTGCCAGGGTCTATGTTAATATACCAGATGGTAAATCCATGGATTTGTGGAAAATGGCCCATTTATAGATGATTTTCCCATTAAAACTTCCATTTATAAGGGATTTTCCATGGCTATGTTAGTCATAACCAGATGGTACCCCCTAGTAAACTAACATAGGCCATGAAAATCACTATTTTTTAAATGGACATGAATCTTCCAACCCCTGTCTGCCAGGGTCTATGTTAATATACCAGAAGGTAAATCCATGGATTTGTGGAAAATTGCCCATTTATAGATGATTTTCCCGTTAAAAGCTCCGTTTATAAGGGATTTTCCATGGCTATGTTAGCCATAACCAGATGGTACCCTCTAGTAAACTAACATAGGCACTGAAAATCACTATTTTTTAATGGACATGAATCTTCCAACCCCTGTCTGCCAGGGTCTATGTTAATATACCAGAGGGTAAATCCATGGATTTGTGGAAAATGGCCCATTTATAGATGATTTTCCCATTAAAACTTCCATTTATAAGGGATTTTCCATGGCTATGTTAGTCATAACCAGATGGTACCCCCTAGTAAACTAACATAGACCATGAAAATCACATTTTTTAATGGACAGAATTTCCAACCCACTGTTGCCAGGGTCGATGTTAAGAGAAAAGAGGGTAAACCATGGATTTTGTTGGAAAAATTGCCCATTTATAGATGATGTTCCCATTAAAACCTCCATTTATAAGGGATTTTCCATGGCTATGTTAGTCATAACCAGATGGTACCCCCTAGTAAACTAACATAGACCCTGAAAATCACAATTTTTTAATGGAAACGAATCTTCCAGCAACTGTCTGCCAGGGTCTATGTTAATATACCAGAGGGTCAATCCATGGATTTGTGGAAAATTGCCCATTTATAGATGATTTTCACATTAAAACCTCCATTTATAAGGGATTTTCCATGGCTATGTTAGTCATAACCAGATGGTACCCCCTAGTAAACTAACATAGACCATGAAAATCACTATTTTTTAATGGACATGAATCTTCCAACCCATGTCTGCCAGGGTCTATGTTAATATACCAGAAGGTAAATCCATGGATTTGTAGAAAATAGCACATTTATAGATGATTTTCCCGTTAAAAGCTCCGTTTATAAGGGATTTTCCATGGCTATGTTAGCCATAACCAGATGGTACCCTCTAGTAAACTAACATAGGCACTGAAAATCACCATTTTTTAATGGACATGAATCTTCCAACCCCTGTCTGCCAGGGTCTATGTTAATATACCAGAGGGTAAATCCATGGATTTGTAGAAAATGGCCCATTTATAGATGATTTTCCCATTAAAATTTCCATTTATAAGGGATTTTCCATGGCTATGTTAGTCATAACCAGATGGTACCCCCTTAGTAAACTAACATAGACCATGAAAATCACTATTTTTTAATGGACATGAATCTTCCAACCCCTGTCTGCCAGGGTCTATGTTAATATACCAGAGGGTAAATCCATGGATTTGTGGAAAATTGCCCATTTATAGATGATGTTCCCATTAAAACCTCCATTTATAAGGGATTTTCCATGGCTATGTTAGTCATAACCAGATGGTACCCCCTAGTAAACTAACATAGACCCTGAAAATCACTATTTTTTAATGGAAATGAATCTTCCAACCCCTGTCTGCCAGGGTCTATGTTAATATACCAGAGGGTAAATCCATGGATTTGTGGAAAATGGCCCATTTATAGATGATTTTCCCATTAAAACCTCTATTTATAAGGGATTTTCCATGGCTATGTTAGTCATAACCAGATGGTACCCCCTAGTAAACTAACATAGACCCTGAAAATCACTATTTTTTAATGGACATGAATCTTCCAGCACCTGTCTGCCAGGGTCTATGTTAATATACCAGAGGGTCAATCCATGGATTTGTGGAAAATTGCCATTTATAGATGATTTTCCCATTAAAACCTCCATTTATAAGGGATTTTCCATGGCTATGTTAGTCATAACCAGATGGTACCCCCCTAGTAAACTAACATAGACCCTGGAAATCAATATGTTTTAATGGACATGAATCTTCCAACCCCTGTCTGCCAGGGTCTATGTTAATATACCAGAGGGTCAATCCATGGATTTGTGGAAAATTGCACATTTATAGATGATTTTCCCATTAAAACCTCCATTTATAAGGGATTTTCCATGGCTATGCTAGTCATAACCAGATGGTACCCCCCTAGTAAACTAACATAGACCCTGAAAATCACTATTTTTTAATGGACATGAATCTTCCAACCCCTGTCTGCCAGGGTCTATGTTAATATACCAGAGGGTCAATCCATGGATTTGTGGAAAATTGCACATTTATAGATGATTTTCCCATTAAAACCTCCATTTATAAGGGGTTTTCCATGGCTATGTTAGTCATAACCAGATGGTACCCCCCTAGTAAATTAACATAGACCCTGAAAGACATGAATCTTCCAACCCTGTCTGCCAGGGTCTATGTTAATATACCAGAGGGTAAATCCATGGATTTGTGGAAAATGGCCCATTTATAGATGATTTTCCCATTAAAGCTTCCATTTATAAGGGATTTTCCATGGCTATGTTAGTCATAACCAGATGGTACCCCCTAGTAAATTAACCTAGACCCTGAAAATCACTATTTTTTAATGGACATGAATCTTCCAACCCCTGTCTGCCAGGGTCTATGTTAATATACCAGAGGGTAAATCCATGGATTTGTGGAAAATGGCCCATTTATAAACTAACATAGCAATGAAGACCTTTAGAGATTTTGTCTCAGATTCCGTTGGAGAATCAGGCAATTAACATAGACCTGCGTCAAAATGCTTCAAAAACCAAATTATCCTAACATGACTTTGTTCTGCACGGAACTGTGGTGTACTAACATAGCACATGTGTGGTGGTTGGTTCAAAAAGGTATCCTAACATAGGTTTTTGAGATGTTTGTTGTAAATGCTGTCAATGAAGACTTTTAGAGGTTTTGTCTAAGATTTCGTTGTAATTAAGAATATTAACATCGACCTGTGTCAAAATGCTTCAAAATGCTTCAAAAAACAAGTTATCCTAACATGACTTTGTTTTGCACATATTCGTTTTCTAGGGCTAAGTTTATTTAACCTAGAGTAATACATTATTACATACAAATCTCTGTATATATATAATATATATGTATATATGTATGTGTGTTTGGAGTTGTTTTTTTTCAAATTCTGTGGGCAAATCAAAAAACACGAACCTGAAATTCAGCAAGCAAAAATCCACCCTCAAAACAATCAGTTTGGTGATGCTCTCATATTGATTCAAATCATGGGTTCTGAAACATTTGACAAACTTGAAGCAAGTATCAACTTTGACTTCATACCAACCTTGCTTTCCTTGAACTTGGGCGTTTTCACCGACAAAGCAATGCATAGCTGTTGCACATGCGCCTCCGTCATGAACTCAAGCGAACCCCGCTCCAGAAAGTAACGGACCAAGGAAAGGTTGTAGCCATCGCGCATCAGCAGCAGTTGTCCGCTTTCATTTTGGTGAGGGAGGCCTGAGAGGTGTGGATTTAGAACCTGAACAAGCCGCTCTCTTTAGCTTACGCTAGAACACCCTTTCGACCATATGGGGATAACTTTTTGGTATGATACGAATGTATATGTATGAACTCCAAAGCTAGTGCAAAGCAAAATGAATAAATCTCTTGCAGGTACAGATTTTGTATGGCACGCCCTTGTATTCTTCATCAAACGCATCAGGCTTCGCCACATGTGCTAGATGCATGATTTTCACAGTGTCGCGCGCTTGAGAGATGGATAGTTGCCCAGGGCAGACAGCCCACAAATCTGTTTCCACTTCCTGAACTCGGAAAACTAATGTTCCGCAATGGTGGAAGCCCAGGGACAAAAACACATCGCCATTCAGCGTATCGGTGAAGAGACCAAACATTTGAAGAAGACAGCTGGCCCAAAGACCATCAAGGCCACGAAACTCCGAACGTGACAAGATTTTCAAAGCAGACAAACATACCACACTCTTGATGTCAGTCTCCTGTGACGCAGGTTTGTCTAAGGAGACCTTCGTGTTGATGGGCTTTTTCATGTCTGCAGGTGCACCAAGTAATCCTGCAAGCAAGGTGAGAAGCAGCACTGGATCATCCATGGCCTACTGAAAGCATGGCCTACTGACAGCATCAGAAACAAGGCAACATACCTTCAAATGCCACCTAATACCACCCTACACATGGAAACTCTGCAAAATATTCTGCAACAGCATTCCCTCATTCCGTATCCCAGTATCCCTCCTCGCGGCTTGATTCCAAGCTGTTCCATAGAAGCCAGGATTGTTTTTGAATCTGACTTGAACACCTTTGGGTGGGTCGAGAAGAGACGCGCACGATTTCGTTCAAGCGACAGCATGTCCCTCTCTTCAAAGTCAGCGGGTAAAACTTCGGCGAGTGGCCAGGACGTTGAATCCCACCTGATTTTCCGGGCTTGGTCGAATAGTGCACGTTCTGGGGCCATCGCTTTGAAAGGGTTTCGCTGCCCTCGTTTCACTGAATCTGTCAGTACTCCAATCATATCTTCAAGTGGTTCTTTGGTGCTGACTACCGAGTCAAACAAACGGTGAATGTGGCCATAGAGAGCATCCAAACTCCATTCGAAATGCTCGGCATGGCTCCAAAGCTCCTTTTTGCTGAGCAGTATCCCCCGCAATTCTTTATCATTAAAGGCTCCCGTCAGATATATACTGTGTTTCGATTGTGGACAAGGTGAAAACATTACAATAAATTACTTTACTTCGAGTGATATCCACCCTGGCATTTCAAGCCATATATTTTGACATTTTACCTAACATTCTATCTGACATCTATTCTGATATTCTATCTGGCATATCTTCCAGCATTTTATCTGGTATATATTTTGGCGTTCTATCTGGCATATGTTCTGACATTCTATGTGGCATTCTTTCTCGCATATATTTTGGCATTCTATGTGGCATTCTATGTGGCATATATTCTGGCAGTCTATCTGGCATATATTCTGGCAATCTTTCTGGCATTCCATCTGGCATTCCATCTGGCCGCTGAGGTCCAGCGGTGCCCACTGAGCTCTGAAGGTCCCAGGTTGAGGTCCAAGTGGTGCCCACTGGGCGGAAGGTCCCTGGCTGAGGTCCAGCGGTGCCCACTGCGCTCAGAACCTTGCGGGTGAGGTCCAGCCGTGCCCACTCAGATCGGAAGCCGGCAGTTGAGGTCCAGCAGTGCCCACTGCGCGCAGAAGTTGGCGAAGAGATTGGCGAAGAGTTGGCAAGGCGGAAGTGGACATGGAAGTGGATGCAGAGGTGGTGGAGGAGAAGGAGGAGGAGGAGAAGAAGGAGAAGGAGAAGGACGAGGAGGAGGAGGAGAACCACCGTGATGAAATCTAACAACCCTCACCTGGCAGGTGGGGAAATATACTTAACCAAATTCAATCAAAGCACCTGGAGCTAGCATCGCTGTCCACGGAAACCAGTGAACAAGTTGTGTCATCAAACTGGAAGTTGGCGCCACAACATCGGGAATGTTGTGCAAGACCACATCTGGACAGAGAGCACTGTCCAGTCTTGCAGGACGCTTGTGCGTTTTCGAACACACCTGTGCCAAGGTCTGCAATCACCACGCAGTGTGAAGGGAATGGTGAGAGCCATGAGGAATGATTTTAATAGTATACTAGGGAAAATCTTTCGGCTTTCAATTGGTGGATGTATGATAAAAAACAATTTGACCACGTGTGCTCAGACACAACCCAAGGGGGCGCTTTGTCAGCACTAGGGTACATGCGAAAGAATCTCCGTGACAGCGCAGCGTTCGATTTGTCTAGCCATGCAGTATATCTCCTGAACAGCCATTCTTCATCCACATCAATGGTCCACATCTACAAGATCCAACTGTTTGACGGGTGAAGTACCAAAAAACATTCACGGGTCATTTTTTCAGACAAACGACTTTTGAGTGCTGGTGAACACCGCGTTGTAGATCACCGTGCTGGACCGCAAAACTTCTGCAGTGTGAGGGATGAAAAAGGCTTTGACCCAGGGACACGCGCCATGGCCCCGCAGGTATTTAGCTTCGGCCATCACTTCAAACCCTCCTTGAGGGCCCATATATATATATATATAATGTATGAATGTATGAATCTGTGTGTGTGTGCGATGTGTGCGCGATGTATGTGTGTGTGTGTGTGCGATTGTGTGTATACGTATATGTTTCATCAATATATTCATGCAACATTTTCCGAATGCTATGGGATGCTCAATGGCCAGTAGCCAGCATCTGTTCAAAAGATCAGAAAACTACCCAGTAAAATATTATGTCACAACACCAACCTTTGTTTGCCCTAGAGACTTGCCCTTCCATGCGTTCGCATAGGGCCTGAGCCACCATCAAGAGAGGGCCTGTTGGGAACGAACCTGCAGGATGATGGGGTACAATTCAATAGGTACAACTTATTCGTTTTTACCCCTTTATAAGGGGTTACTTGCAAGGGTTACGACCTTGATTCTCTGATCTATCGATCTATCGATCTATCTATCTATCTATCTATCTGTCTGTCTAAGACTCGTTACAGGGAGTTGGGAATGGTGAGACCCTGGCAGAAGTCAAAAGTATTTTTGAATGTTTTGTTAACCACATGCCCAAGGTACTCGACACTTTTCACAGGGACACCATAGCTAGTGAGACACTATTCTATATATATATATATGTATACCGTGGAGGACCAGAAGTTAGAATACCAAAAAAAGATTAAAGTTTTAGAATATGGATTTATGTTAATTAATTTTTAACATAAATGAGCAGGGGTGGTTAGCACTTAGAATATTCAAATCCAGGGGGTACACATAGAATATTTTGGTAGTATGCTGTCTTAAGGAAAAACTAGCTACATCCGACCATATATCCCAATAATTCCCAATAAATATCATTACCTCCAAGCCTCCTCTCGCTCTCTCTCTCTCTCTCTATCCCCGTTCCTGTTTCTTTTGGGTTTCCCCATCAATCTATGGTACTCTACTGTGCTACCGCATGGGTACCTCAATGTATGGGTTCGCAAATCTCAATGGAAAACGAACAAAACCCAATACATCAACACAACAAGAACATGGTTTACAATAACAAACTCAACAGTAAACTTGTTGGTTCGGTACCTTCTTTGATGGACTATCAGTGACTATGTAGTTGTGGCCATATTCTAAGTGCATTTACTGCCCGTAAGCGCACAGTTATACAGGCAAAAGCAGCAAGTTCAAAACCGGTTGGTGCTGTACCATGCGTGTTTTGCTGCAGTACCAAAAACAACTGTAAACCATGAGGTACCGTACTGAGATTGATCGGCGATCATGAACTCAACAGTTGCATTTTGTTTATGTTTTGTTGGTATTGTACGCGGCTTGTCTTGCAGTAACAAACTCAACTATATATAAACTGTTCAGTTCTGTATCTTGCTTGATGGACAAAGTGACTCTGGCAGTTGTGTGCATATTCTAAGTGCATTTACTGCACAGAAACTCACACTTTTACACGAAAACAACTGCCAAACGGTTGGTACTCTACCGTGCGTGTTTTGCACTACCAGATGCAAGAACTGTAAACCATGCGGTGCTCTGCTGAAATTATTGTGCAAACATGAACTCAACTGTTTCATGATTTAGTACTGTACAGTGCTTGTTTTGCAACAAAGAACTCAACTATAAACTGTCCGGTTCTGTATCTTGTTTGATGGAATACGCGACTCTGGCAGTTGTGGCCATATTCTAACTGCATTCACTGTCCAGAAATGCACAGTTTTACACAAGCAAGAATAACAAATGCCAACCGGTTCGTACTGTACCATGCATGTGTGGCAGCACCAAATGCAACAACAGTAAACCATGTGGTGATGTACTGGGATTGTTTGCGATCATGACTCAACATTTGTAAACTTTGTAGTACTGTATCTTGCTTGTTTTGCAGTAACTAATTCAACTGTAAACTGTTCGGTTATGTACCTTTCTTGATGGACTATCAGTGACAATGCGGTTGTGACCATATTCTAAGTGCATTCACTGCCCATAAATGCACAATTTTACACCAACAAAAACAACAACTGCCAACCAGCTATTACTGTACCATGAGTGTGTTTCGCAGAACGAATTGCAACAACTGCAAGCCGATGTGGTGATGTACTGAGATTGTTTTGAGACAGCTGCATTTGTTTTGCAATTTACGTTTGTTTTGAAGGAATTAACGAACCCAAACCCAACTGTATGTTTCTGTTCTTTGTCTTGACTGATGTTCAAAGTGACTATGTTAGTTGTGATCATATTCTAAGTGCATCTGCTGCCCTTAAATTAAATGCAGTTATACAGGCAAACGGCAACTGCAAACGGGTTGGTAATGTACCATGCGGCGACCATACGTGTTTTGCAGTGACAAATGCAAAAAATGTAAACCATGTGGTGTTGTACTGAGGTAGTTTTGCAATTATTAACTCAGCAGTTGCAATTTGTTGGGAACTGTACCTTGCTTGCTTTGCAGTAACAAATTCAACTGTAAACTGCTTGGTTATGCACCTTCCTTGATGGACCAAGCGACTCTGGCAACTCTGACAATATTCTAAGTGCATTCACTGCCCATAAATGCACAGTTTTACACAAGCAAAAACACAACTGCCAACCAGCTGGTACTGTACCATGAGTGCGTTTTGCAGAACGAAATGCAGCAACTGCAAGTCTACGTGGTACTGTACTGAAATTGTGTTGCAATCATGAACTCAGCAGTTACAACTTTTGGGCACTGTACCTTGCTTGTTTTGTGCATTCACTACCCATACATGGACAGGCTTACACAAGCAAAAACAACAACTGCCAACCAGCTGGTACTGTACCATGCGTGTTTTGCAGTACCAGGTGCAAGAACTGTAAAGCATATGGTGCTCGGTGAAATTGTGTTGCAATTATGAATTCAACAGCTGCAAACTGTTTGACACTGTACCTTGCTTGCTTCGCAGTAAGGAACTCAACTGCAAACTGTTCGGTTATGTGCCTTCCTTGACCTTGACCATATTCTAAGTGCATTCACTGCCTGATTTTCAAAGTGACTATGCTAGTTGTGATCATATTCTAAGTGCATTTGCTGCCCATAAATTAAATGCACAGTTATACAGGCAAACGGCAGACGCAACAACTGCAAACGGGTTGGTAATGTACCATGCGGCGACCATACGTGTTTTGCAGTGCCAAATGCAAAAAATGTAAACCATGCGGTGTTGTTCTGAGGTAGTTTTGCAATTATGAACTCAGCAGTTGCAATTTGTTGGGAACTGTACCTTGCTTGCTTTGCAGTAACAAATTCAACTGTAAACTGCTTGGTTATGCACCTTCCTTGATGGACCAAGCGACTCTGGCAACTCTGACAATATTCTAAGTGCATTCACTGCCCATAAACGCACAGCTTTACACAAGCAAAAACACAACTGCCAACCAGCTGGTACTGTACCATGAGTGTGTTTTGCAGAACGAAATGCAGCAACTGCAAGCCTACGTGGTACTGTACTGAAATTGTTTTGCAATCATGAACTTAGCAGTTGCAAACTTTTTGGCACTGTACCTTGATTGTTTTGTGCATTCACTACCCATACATGGACAGGTTCACACAAGCAAAAACAACAACTGCCAACCAGCTGGTACTGTACCATGCGTGTTTTGCAGTACCAGGTGCAAGAACTGTAAAGCATATGGTGCTCGGATGACATTGTGTTGCAATTATGAACTCAACAGCTGCAAACTGTTTGACACTGTACCTTGCTTGCTTCGCAGTAAGGAACTCAACTGCAAACTGTTCGGTTATGTGCCTTCCTTGACCTTGACCATATTCTAAGTGCATTCACTGCCTATAAATGCACAATTTTACACAAACAAAAACAACAACTGCCAACCAGCTGGTACTGTACCATGAGTGTGTTTTGCAGAACGAATTGCAACAACTGCAAGCCGATGTGGTGATGTACTGAGATTGTTTTGAGACAGCTGCATTTGTTTTGCAATTTACCTTTGTTTTGAAGGAATTCACGAACCCAAACCAACTGTATGTTTCTTTTCTTTGCCTTGCTTGATGTACAAAGTGACTAATTATGTACGAACCCAATGT
This sequence comes from Cladocopium goreaui, assembly GCA_947184155.2. Taxonomy (NCBI): domain Eukaryota; class Dinophyceae; order Suessiales; family Symbiodiniaceae; genus Cladocopium; species Cladocopium goreaui. The sequence continues at coordinate 45,710 of CAMXCT020002775.1, read as the reverse complement.
GGTTGTTTTAGACACAAATTCAACAGTTGTGTCCAAAACGATTGTGGGTTTTGAGACGCCTCGAAAACGGCTGTGACACACACGATTTTTGTGGTTTTCTCTTAATATCATACTATACATAAACATCCAAAATATTCTAAGTGTAGGGGTCTTTTTATTTTTTAAATTCTATGTGTGAATTAAAACGTCTCAACAACATATGAAAACAGATATATATCCTGAACTCGCGTTAAACACGGAAGTTGGATTTTTCCATATTCTAACTGCTGGTCCTCCACGGTATATATATTGACGGTCTGAAACTTAGAATGTCCCGGTTTTTTCCAAACAAACATACCCAGAAGATAGAACCTGACCCATTTCGGGGGGTTTTGGGAGCAACTTAAAATCACCCGTCATGATTTTTCTATATTTTGGGGAACGTGGTTCTAAGTTTCAGTCCGTCAACACCAAAACTAGTCAATTTTCCCAATTTTTTGACTTGCACGAGTTTGAGAAAAACATGTCAACACCAAAAGTTTGAGGAAAAAAACATGTCAACACCAAAACTAGCCCATTTTCACCATTTTGACTTGCACGAGTTTGAGAAAAACATGTCAACACCAAAACTAGTCAATTTTCACCTTTTTTTGGATTCCAGGAGTTTGAGAAAAAACATGTCAACACCAAAACTAGTCAATTTTCGCCATTTTTTTGATTCCAGGAGTTTGAGAAAAAAACATGTCAACACCAAAACTAGTTAATTTTCACCATTTTTTTTGATTCCAGGAGTTTGAGAGAAAAACATGTCAACACCAAAACTAGTCAATTTTCCCCATAGTTCTAAGTTTCAGTCCGTCAACACCAAAACTAGTCAATTTTCCCCATTTTTTGGATTCCAGGAGTTTGAGAAAAACATGTCAACACCAAAACTAGTCTTTTTTTCACCATTTTTTTGGATTCCAGGAGTTGGGAAAGAAACATGTCAACACCAAAGCTAGTCAATTTTCCACATATTTTGGATTCCAGAAGTTTGAGAAAAACATGTCAACACCAAAACTAGGCAATTTTCCCCATGGTTCTAAGTTTCAGTCCGTCAACACCAAAACTAGTCAATTTTCCCAATTTTTTGACTTGCACGAGTTTGAGAAAAACATGTCAACACCAAAAGTTTGAGAAAAAAACATGTCAACACCAAAACTAGTCAATTTTCCCCATTTTTTGACTTGCACAAGTTTGAGAAAAACATGTCAACACCAAAAGTTTGAGAAAAAACATGTCAACAACAAAACTAGTCCATTTTCACCATTTTTTGACTTGCACGAGTTTGAGAAAAACATGTCAACACCAAAACTAGTCAATTTTCGCCATTTTTTTGATTCCAGGAGTTTGAGAAAAACATGTCAACACCAAAACTAGTCAATTTTCACCATTTTTGGATTCCAGGAGTTTGAGAAAAACATGTCAACACCAAAACTAGTTAATTTTCACCATTTTGTGGATTCCAGGAGTTGAGAAAAAAACATGTCAACACCAAAACTAGTCAATTTTCCACATATTTTGGATTCCAGGAGTTTGAGAAAAACATGTCAACACCAAAACTAGTCAATTTTCACCATTTTTTTTTGATTCCAGGAGTTGAGAAAGAAACATGTCAACACCAAAGCTAGTCAATTTTCCACATAATTTGGATTCCAGAAGTTTGAGAAAAACATGTCAACACCAAAACTAGGCAATTTTCCCCATGGTTCTAAGTTTCAGTCCGTCAACACCAAAACTAGTCAATTTTCCCAATTTTTTGACTTGCACGAGTTTGAGAAAAACATGCCAACACCAAAAGTTTGAGAAAAAACATGTCAACACCAAAACTGGTCCATTTTCACCATTTTTTGGCTTGCACGAGTTTGAGAAAAACATGTCAACACCAAAACTTGTCAATTTTCACCATTTTTTGGATTCCAGGAGTTTGAGAAAAAACATGTCAACACCAAAACTAGTCAATTTTCACAATTTTTTGACTTGCACGAGTTTGAGAAAAACATGCCAACACCAAAACTAGTCAATTTTCACCATTTTTTGAATTCCAGGAGTTTGAGAAAAAACATGTCAACACCAAAACTAGTCAATTTTCCCCATGGTTCTAAGTTCAGTCCGTCAACACCAAAACTAGTCAATTTTCCCCATTTTTTGGATTCCAGGAGTTTGAGAAAAACATGTCAACACCAAAACTAGTCAATTTTCACCATTTTTTTGGATTCCAGGAGTTGAGAAAAAAACATGTCAACACCAAAACTAGTCCATTTTCACCATTTTTTGGATTCCAGGAGTTTGAGAAAAACATGCCAACACCAAAACTAGGCAATTTTCCCCATGGTTCTAAGTTTCAGTCCGTCAACACCAAAACTAGTCAATTTTTACCATTTTTTGACTTGCACGAGATTGAGAAAAACATGTCAACACCAAAAGTTTGAGAAAAAAACATGTCAACACCAAAACTAGTAAATTTTCCCCATTTTTTGACCTGCACAAGTTTGAGAAAAACATGTCAACACCAAAAGTTTGAGAAAAAACATGTCAACACCAAAACTAGTCCATTTTCACCATTTTTTGATTTGCACGAGTTTGAGAAAAACATGTCAACACCAAAACTAGTCAATGTTCCCCATTTTTTGACTTGCACGAGTTTGAGAAGAACATGTCAACACCAAAACTAGTCAATTTTCACCATTTTTTGGATTCCAGGAGTTTGAGAAAAAACATGTCAACACCAAAACTAGTTAATTTTCACATTTTTTTTGATTCCAGGAGTTTGAGAAAAAAAACATGTCAACACCAAAACTAGTCAATTTTCCCCATGGTTCTAAGTTTCAGTCCGTCAACACCAAAACTAGTCAATTTTCCCATTTTTTGACTTGCACGAGTTTGAGCAAAACATGCCAACACCAAAAGTTTGAGAAAAAAACATGTCAACACGAAAACTAGTAAATTGTTCCCATTTTTTGACTTGCACAAGTTTGAGAAAAACATGTCAACACCAAAAGTTTGAGAAAAAACATGTCAACACCAAAACTAGTCCATTTTCACCATTTTTTGACTTGCACGAGTTTGAGAAAAACATGTCAACACCAAAACTAGTCAATTTTCACCATTTTTTTGATTCCAGGAGTTTGAGAAAAAACATGTCAACACCAAAACTAGTCAATTTTCACCATTTTTTGGATTCCAGGAGTTTGAGAAAAACATGTCAACACCAAAACTAGTTAATTTTCACCGTTTTTTTTTGATTCCAGGAGTTGAGAAAGAAACGTGTCAACACCAAAGCTAGTCAATTTTCCACATATTTTGGATTCCAGAAGTTTGGGAAAAACATGTCAACACCAAAACTAGGCAATTTTCCCCATTGTTCTAAGTTTCAGTCCGTCAACACCAAAACTAGTCAATTTTCCCATTTTTTGACTTGCACGAGTTGAGAAAAACATGTCAACACCAAAATTAGTAAATTTTCCCCATTTTTTGACTTGCACAAGTTTGAGAAAAACATGTCAACACCAAAAGTTTGAGAAAAAACATGTCAACACCAAAACTAGTCCATTTTAACATTTTTTTGACTTGCATGAGTTTGAGAAAAACATGTCAACACCAAAACTAGTCAATTTTCACCATCTTTTGGATTCCAGGAGTTTGAGAAAAAACATGTCAACACCAAAACTAGTCAATTTTCACCATTTTTTCGATTCCAGGAGTTTGAGAAAAAACATGTCAACACCAACACTAATTTTCACCATTTTTTTGATTCCAGGAGTTTGAGAAAAAACATGTCAACACCAAAACTAGTCAATTTTCACCATTTTTTGGATTCCAGGAGTTTGAGAAAAACATGTCAACACCAAAACTAGTTAATTTTCACCATTTTTTTTTGATTCCAGGAGTTGAGAAAGAAACGTGTCAACACCAAAGCTAGTCAATTTTCCACATATTTTGGATTCCAGAAGTTTGAGAAAAACATGTCAACACCAAAACTAGGCAATGTTCCCCATGGTTCTAAGTTTCAGTCCGTCAACACCAAAACTAGTCAATTTTCCAATTTTTTTGACTTGCACGAGTTTGAGAAAAACATTGAGAAAAAAAACATGTCAACACCAAAACTAGTCAATTTTCCCCATTTTTTGACTTGCACAAGTTTGAGAAAAACATGTCAACACCAAAAGTTTGAGAAAAAACGTGTCAACACCAAAACTAGTCCATTTTCACCATTGTTTGACTTGCACGAGTTTGAGAAAAACATGTCAACACCAAAACTAGTCAATGTTCCCCATTTTTTGACTTGCACGAGTTTGAGAAGAACATGTCAACACCAAAACTAGTCAATTTTCACAATTTTTTCGATTCCAGGAGTTTGAGAAAAAACATGTCAACACCAAAACTAGTCAATTTTCACCATTTTTGGACTCCAGGAGTTTGAGAAAAAACATGTCAACACCAAAACTAGTCAATTTTCGCCATTTTTTTGATTCCAGGAGTTTGAGAAAAAAACATGTCAACACCAAAACTAGTTAATTTTCACCATTTTTTGGATTCCAGGAGTTTGAGAGAAAAACATGTCAACACCAAAACGAGTCAATTTTCCACATATTTTGGATTCCAGAAGTTTGAGAAAAACATGTCAACACCAAAACTAGGCAATTTTCCCCATTGTTCTAAGTTTCAGTCCGTCAACACCAAAACTAGTCAATTTTCCCAATTTCTTGACTTGCACGAGTTTGAGAAAAACATGTCAACACCAAAAGTTTGAGAAAAAAACATGTCAACACCAAAACTAGTCCATTTTCACCATTTTTTGGATTCCAGGAGTTTGAGAAAAACATGTCAACACCAAAACTAGTCAATTTTCACCATTTTTTGGATTCCAGGAGTTTGAGAAAAACATGTTAACACCAAAACTAGTCCATTTTCACCATTTTTTCGATTCCAGGAGTTTGAGACAAAAACATGTCAAAACCAAAACTAGTCAATTTTCACCATTTTTTGACTAGAATCTTTCGTTCAATCCATCAAACAACACATCATATTACTCAGCTAATTTGACGGGTACTTTTCAGATAAAAAACTGCGAGAGGGTAGTCATTTTTGGCTCTCCGAGCACCATTTTTCGTAGTGGTTCTAAGTTCTGATTACCGTGATCAGTTTCGCAAAACGTAAAAATATCATAATATTTTATCAATTTTACTCAAATCTGAGCGGGTAGTTCCGGGTACTTTTTCGGGGTATGGAAAATTTCCAAAACGAGGTTCTAAGTTTCAGTCCGTCAATATATATATATATATATATGGTTTTGGAGTGATATGTGTATACGGAGAAATTTCACGAAAATATATATCAAATGGTTGAAGTTCTGCGAGTGTGTATCTTGTTTGAAGAGATTTGTTACTTGGTTGTCGGATGAACATAGAGAATCATTTAAGGAGAGCTGCATGTGGACAATCCGATGGAACACCTGTTGTTTTGAGAGTTTTTTCAAGAATTGGGATAATTTTGGAACGATAGGAAACTACAGTATGAGAAAGAAGTTTGGCCCTTACAAGTTATGTTCGTTGCTGGTTACTCATCACCCATGGCAATTTTCAGGAAGTCCAAAGAGCAAACGCCAAAAAGTATGCCAAACTGGAGTCACCGGGCAAGGCATTGCATCGGATGGAAAAGGAGAAAGTGCCTGTAGATGAGAGACCGGCGACGTGGCAACTGAAGAATTAAAGGCCTTCCAGACAGGACACAGGGATGAAGTTGGCAGCATCTTGTGTTGCCTCCTTGAAGGAATTCCTCTCCAGACCTCCTGATCATGTTGTACTGCATCACCAGGTGGTTTCCACCGAGCAGGTTCGAATCATGTTCAGCTTTGACTTGGCAGAAGAGCGGCTGACGACTCAAAATCTCCCATGCTTTAGCATGGATTTTACGTGCAAGACAAATGTCAATGGCCTCTTACTGGGGGCTATTGGTCCGCTTGGATTGAAAGCGGGCCCGGATGGTACAGCCTCACCTTCGTTTCTGTCCCATTGTGTTTCTTTTGTCCCATAGTGAAGACCATGAGTCCCATGCTCTGCTTCTCAAGAAGTTTGTGGAGATGTCGAAGCAAGCGGGTGTCAGCTTGACGCATGGCTTTTTTGATTGTCATTGCTACAATGGTGCTAGCGCTGCCTTGGACAGTGATGAGACAATGCGGCATGTGCGGAGGCACCGTTGTCTGCAGCACAGCAAGGAAAATTTGCGCTCCGAAGGGCGGAGGAAAGACCCTGTCAGCGGCGACGCCCAGCTCAGCAGTGATTTTTTTCATGGGATTTGTATTGTTTGATGGAAGAACATCGCAAGTGAAAGTTCAAGGGGTATAACATGCATGGTGTTGGAAAGATTCCTTGTCATGTAAGAGTCAGAAGCACAAAAAGAATCAACAAGATAGAGATGGTATGACAATTTTCAAGTCAGGAACCTCGCCTGAAGAATTTGGAGCTTCTGGCCCCCCTCGTCAATTTCATGCAAGGCAGCGCTTTTTTCCCAAGCTCAACAGAGTTCAATGCCTTCTGGTCATCTGCGCTCGAAAGATTGGAGGCTGTGGACGGCTGGAATGAAGCGGCAATGGCCAACTACCTGCTGGAAAATTTGCTTTCCAAGGGTGATGATGGCAGCATATCCAGCAGTTGGCGCTGCGGTCTGGGAATTGTCCCTCCAGGCTTCACAACGTATTCGCCAAACATTATTGAGCGGTCGTGGAGAACTTTGAAGGGCTTGGTGCAACCGAGGTGGGGCTGGTTGTCCAAAGAATATAATTTTCTTTTCCGGTTTCATTTCCTCACAGGACTCGGCGCATGGAGCCGGCGACTCTTCTGGTGGAAGTTTGCAGCGCATTCGCTTCAAGACTCAACGCTGGCTTCTACAATGACATGCATCAAGAGGTTCCGGTGGCTTGGCCTGCTCTTCGCAGCCGGTCTGCGAAGCAATATGACAGAGTCGATGAAATGGATATCGGCGATGAGGAGGAGAAGTTATGCAAGCGTCAGCGTCTGGATCTTGACAGCCTCTTGAAACATTTCCGGAAGAAAGGTCCTTGTGGAACTTGGATGGCAACTCCCTGTGATCTTGTTCTCCAAGATGCTTCAGTGGCACAGTCTCTCTATGTGTTTGGCAAGTACGATTTGAATGCCGTGACGGAGAAACGTGATGACACCTTTGCGGCTATGCGACTCTGCTTGGCACGCGCTGCAAGTGAAGTGGAAGCAGCCTGTGCTGACCCTGAGACAGGCTTGAATCAAATTAATTGACTTCAGCGCGTTACGTTACTTTTGTACTAAAATGTGGCAAACAGTTTGGATTTATGTTCTTGGTTTATCTGTTTGAGATTTTCATCCAGCAAAATCTGTGCAGGTGGCTATTGCGTTCTGAGACATTTGTGGCTAAGACAGCACTTTGTGGGCGTTTTTGTCACTGCGACCAAATCCGTGGTCGGCCTACACAAAGACTACATCCAAAACAGTGGCCACACAGAACATGCCTTGTTTGTCAAGTCCTTGTTGGAAAAAAGATGGCATTGCTGAGATTCGTGCTGGACCAGAGCTTGCTTCTTCTCTGAAGAGGAAGGTCAAGAAACAATTCAAGCAGAAACGGTCAGAGCGTTTGAAAAATATGCTCAAAGCTCCTGGACAACGTGGCGTTGCCAAAAACACCGCTGAAAAGTCGCAGATCCTTCGGAAAGAGTTGGCTTTGCATTTGCCCGGAGCCGTTTCTGATTCCACTCAGAAACCCTTGCTGCATTGCTTGGCGGAAAGTGATGAAAATCTTTGCATGGCTCGTACACAGCGTGCTTCGCGCTGTAAGAATCCAAGAACATGTGGTAGCTTTTGCAAAAAGCATTTCGAAGAAGCACAGTCGCAGAAGTATCGCTTGCAACTCTTCGATCAGCTGCCTGCTTCTGGAGCCATGGATGCTTGGGAGCGGTCTCAGATGCAGTTAGCTCTCAGTTTGTCCTTGGAAGAAAACGAAGCCAGTAAAAAAAAAGAAGAAAAGAGCTTCAAAAAAATTGACAAACGCTTGGATAAAATGGGCCTCCAAAGAAAACCCATGCCTAGAGAAGGAGCGTGCCAGTTTGAAGCTATTTGCCACGCTGCCGCACTACCCATGACACCCTTGGAGCTCAGGCTGGCCGCTGTCAGCTACCTAGAGCCTCTTGGAAACATGTTCGTGGACCGGCTGGAAGCCAAATTCAAAGGTCAGTGGGTTGGCTATATCGACTACATGAAACGTCAAGACAGCTGGGGAGACGACATGACTTTCATGGCGTGCAGCCATATTTTAAGACGTAAAATTTTTGTCGTCACTGATTCCTCTGATGAGAATCACACGATTGATTGTCTTTTGCCCTCCAGACATGATGTGGCAAGGTCCGCTGACTCTCTCACTGGTGATGGACAAACACTATGACAGCACGGAACGAAAATGAAGAAAAAGAGCCAAATGAGCTTGGTCCCATTGCTGTGTCTCTGGCTTCCAGTCCTAGCATCAAGGAAAAGGCTGAATAGTAGAGAGGAAGGTTTGAAAGAAAAAAAGGAAAAAGAAAGAAGGAGGGAAGGAAGGAAGGAAGGAAGGAAGGATGGAAGGAAGGAAGGAAGGAAGGAAAAAAGAAAGGAAATAGAACAAAGAGGTGCACAAAGACATTGTTTCGTGGCCCGTTTCTGTCCCAGGGTGGGCCAGTGCCGCCCTACCTTGAAAAAAGAAAGGGAGGAAGAAAGGAAGGAAGGAAAAAAGAAAGGAACAAAAAAGGAAATAGAAACAAGCACAAAGACGTGCACAAAGAGAAGGAGACTAAGAGACGAATTGAAAAAAGAATAAACTCCAGAGTTAATCCTTTTTTGGTGGCTTGAACCGGGCATCTTATGCTCCTTTACTTTAACTAGCAGCCAAAGTATCTCAAGCTCAAGAAGCCAGAAAAAGAAAAAGGAAAAGAAGATGGAAAAGAAAGAAAGGAAAAAGAAGCAAAAGGAAGGAAAAGGAAGGAACAGGAAGGAAAAGAATAGAAACAAGAACAAAGAGGTGCACAATGAGAAGAAGACAAGGAGACAAACCAAAAAAAGGATTAACTCGGGAGTTAATCTTTTTTTGTGTCTTGAAACTGCCTTCTTATGCTTCTTTAGTCGAATTAACAGCCAAAATATCTCAAGCTCAAAAAGACACAGACAAAGAAAGAAAAAAAAACCAAGGAAGGAAGGAAGGAAGGAAGGAAGGAAGGAAAGAGAAGGAAGAAAGGCAAGGGAAAGGAAATAAGGAAGGAAGGCAGAAAGAAAAAGGTAAACAAAAAGAAAAGACAAGGAGACAAAGAGACGAATTGAAAAAAAAATAACTCCAGAGTTAATCCTGTTTTTGTGGCTTGAACAGGCCATCTTATGCTTCTTTACTTTAACTATCAGCCAAAGTATCTCAAGCTCAAGAAGCAAGAAAAAAGAAAAGAAGAAGGAAAAGGAAGGAAAAGGAAGGAAAAGGAAGGAAAAGGAAGGAACAGGAAGGAAAAGGAAGGAAAAGGAAGGAACAAGAAGGAAAAGAATAGAAACAAGAACAAAGAGGTGCACAATGAGAAGAAGACAAGGAGACTAACTAAAACAAGGATTAACCCGGGAGTTGATCTTTTTTTGTGTCTTGAAACTGCCTTCTTGTGCTTCTTTAGGCGAATTAACAGCCAAAATATCTCAAGCTCAAGAAGACACAGACAAAGAAAGAAGAAAACAACCAAGGAAGGAAGGAAGGAAGGAAGAAAGGAAGGAAGGAAGGAAGGAAAGAGAAGGAAGAAAGGACAGGGAAAGGAAAGAAGGAAGGAAGGCAGAAAGAAAAAGGTAAACAAAAAGAAAAGACAAGGAGACAAAGAGACGAATTGAAAAAAAAATAACTCCAGAGTTAATCCTGTTTTTGTGGCTTGAACAGGCCATCTTATGCTTCTTTACTTTAGCTTTAGCTAGCAGCCAAAGTATCTCAAGCTCAAGAAGCAAGAAAAAAGAAAAGAAGAAGGAAAAGGAAGGAAAAGGAAGGAAACGGAAGGAAAAGGAAGGAAAAGGAAGGAACAGGAAGGAAAAGGAAGGAAAAGGAAGGAACAGGAAGGAAAAGAATAGAAACAAGAACAAAGAGGTGCACAATGAGAAGAAGACAAGGAGACTAACTAAAACAAGGGTTAACCCGGGAGTTAATCTTTTTTTGTGTCTTGAAACTGCCTTCTTATGCTTCTTTAGTCGAATTAACAGCCAAAATATCTCAAGCTCAAGAAGACACAGACAAGGAACGAAGAAAACAACCAAGGAAGGAAGGAAGGAAGAAAGGAAGAAAGGAAGGAAAGAGAAGGAAGAAAGGACAGGGAAAGGAAAGGAAAGTAAAGAAGGAAGGAAGGCAGAAAGAAAAAGGTAAACAAAAAGAAAAGACAAGGAGACAAAGAGACGAATTGAAAGAAAGAATTAACCCCAGAGTTAATCCTGTTTTTGTGGCTTGAACCGGCCATCTTATGCTTCTTTACTTTAACTAGCAGCCAAAGTATCTCAAGCTCAAGAAGCCAGAAAAAGAAAGAAGAAGAAGGAAAGGAAGGAAACGGAAGGAAAAGGAAGGAAAAGGAAGGAACAGGAAGGAAAAGGAAGGAAAAGGAAGGAACAGGAAAGAAAGAAAGAAGAAAAAGAAAAGAATCAAGAACAAAGAGGTGCACAATGAGAAGAAGACAAGGAGACTAACTAAAACAATGGTTAACTCGGGAGTTAATCTTTTTTTGTGTCTTGAAACTGCCTTCTTATGCTTCTTTAGTCGAATTAACAGCCAAAATATCTCAAGCTCAAGAAGACACAGACAAAGAAAGAAAACAAATAAGGAAGGAAGGAAGGAAGGAAGAAAGGAAGGAAGGAAGGAAGGAAAGAGAAGGAAGAAAGGAAAGGTAAAGGAAAGAAGGAAGGAAGGCAGAAAGAAACAGGTATACAAAAAGAAGAACAGGAGGAGCAATAATGAAAAAGGACCAGCTCAAGAGTTAATTCTGTTGCCGCTCTACTAACAATGCTAGCAGAATTACCTCTAGAGTTAATTCTTTTAGAGCCACAGGTTGAATAGGGGCAAAACCTAAAGAATTAACATTGGAGTTAAAACTATATAATTAACTCTTGTATTCAGCCTCTTCCTAGACTAGATGGCCGCGCCGTGCAAAAATCTCACGTCGCTGCTCCAATTTTGATATCGCGCTTACTCTTACTGCCGAAGAAAAACTCTCGACGTTGCGTGTGCGCGCGCATGAACGATGCTGTCAAGCGGCATGTCTGGTGAAAGCGTTTGCTGCCAGGTACCGACTTCATCGCGCAGATCCAGCACTCTGGTGCGTAGTGATCTTTGATCGTCCTGTTGCGGTTGACTGTGTTCACGTGTCTGTTATCAGTCTGCGACTCTAAAACTGACAGTCTTCGTGATGATCTCGCCCTGCCAGGTACCGACTTCATCGCGCAGATCCAGCACTCTGGTGCGTAGTGATCTTTGATCGTCCTGTTGCGGTTGACTGTGTTCACGTGTCTGTTATCAGTCTGTGACTCTAAAACTGACAGTCTTCGTGATGATCTCGCCCTGCCAGGTACCGACTTCATCGCGCAGATCCAGCACTCTGGTGCGTAGTGATCTTTGATCGTCCTGTTGCGGTTGACTGTGTTCACGTGTCTGTTATCAGTCTGTGACTCTAAAACTGACAGTCTTCGTGATGATCTCGCCTTTAGTTGACAGGAATGACAGCCCGTTGTTTTGTGTTGTTCTTTGCCAGGTATTGCGGCTGATACATAGATACCTGATCCTCCTTGGAAAAATCTCTATAAAATAGATCACCTGGGGGTACGATTCTATAGAGATGAGGCTGGTAGGCCAGTGTTTACTATAGAATGAATGGTACCTGGATTGCGCCCATCCAGTTTACATACCCAAAAGTGACACCAAACTTGAGGCATTGCAAACCCAGTTTTCTATTTTATAGGGGGTCTTTTTCCTAATCACTTGGACTCAGCCTTTCATTTTATAGTGGATTGATGATACCTGCATACATACATACGTATATACAACTTTATCCACAACTGTTTTTACTTCTCGATCCTTTTCACCACCCCCTTTGTTTTTCCTTCCTTCCCTGTCACAACTTCTGCACGCACACACGCACACACACACGCACACACACACACCTCACACACACAACTTGTCACCACACACAACTTACTCTTCCACACACCACTTACTCCACCCCAATCCTTCACCATCTCTTTTCTTTTTCCTGCTTTCCCCATGCCATCTTTACCTTTCTTTTGCTGCTTGTTGGAAGAAGTTGACATGTGGGGTTATCCGGTCCTTTAATTTCTACATCTTTGGGGTTCCAAAGGCGTGGCGCAATTTTCTCGGTAACAAGACAATACCCAGCAGGTTCCATCCAGGGCAGCAAGGCCGCCATGTGTTGGTGGCCAAGGTCCTACCAATGGGTTTCAAAAACAGCGTCAGTTTGGCGCAGCACGTACACCGCACTGTGGTTGCTCGTGGGGCCGGCCAAGCCAAGGGGCATCTTCGGGGGCATCAAGAGCTCAGGCTTTCCGGGATGTTCTCCACAGAGTGTACCTTGACAATTTTGATGCCATGGAAAAAGTAGATAAGGCCCTGGCGAAGACACTGCAAGGGACGCCTACTCCTGGCATCCTGGCACTGCGTCAAGAATATGAGCAATGGGGGATTTCGAGACATCCCAAGAAGGCCACCCAGAGGGCCGTGAAAGCAGAAGTGCAAGGGGCAATCGTGGACGGGGTGTCAGGATGCGCCTATCCAAAGCTTGAGAAGGTCCTCAAATATGCTCAACTGGCTCTCCTTACAGTGATGTCCGGATCAAGCAATCAGAAAGAAATGCAAGTGGTGGCTGGAGGCCTGGTGTACCTAGCCACTTTTAAACGAAACCTGATGGGGGGGGCTCAACAGCATTTGGCATTTGGGCTTTCATCGAAAGTTCAGCATCCGGTGGTGATTCGTCTTGAAATCCCTCGGGTTGTGAAGCTGGAGATTGCGCGGTTCCTGGCACTCCTCCCTCTAGCAAGGATGGACTTCAGAGCATCACCCAGCAGTACAGTGACAGCCAGTGATGCCTCTACCACAGGAGGAGGCGTCACGGTGAGCCGAGGCCTGAGCAACCTAGGCCAGATGGCCGCCTCATGTGCGGTCCGGGGGGGACATCCCGGAGATGGAGGAATTGATATAGATCCTTACAATTGGCCTGTTTGATGGAATTGGGGCGTTAAGGGTAGCCGCCGATTCAGCAGGACTCCCAGTGGCAGGGCACAGCAGTCACGAGTTCTCGAGTCACGCTGAACCGTGTTTGTCAGCTCAATTGAGGAGGTATCTGCTGAAATGGTTAAGGGGTGGTCCTGCCTGTTCACCCCAGTAGGCCTTGTAGTGTTAGGAGCAGGGCCCCCGTGTCAGCGGGCTTAATTGTGACCGCAAAGGAGCACTGAGGGATCACCGAAGTAACCTCTATGTTCATGTAAGGCGGGTACGCCAGTTGGTTGCGGAAGCCTTTCCCTGGGCTCAGGTGCACTGCCTTATGGAGTCTGTGCAATCAATAGATAGCTCAGATAGGGCTCTCATGAGCCAGGATTTTGGGGAACAACCATGCCCCATCGACGTACTGGGGGTCAGTCTGGCCAGAAGGCCTCGATTGTATTGGATCACGTGGCAGTTGCAATCCGGAGAGGGAGCACAGGTCCATACACCAGAACAGCCAGGATGGGAATGTTATGGAACGGTTGACCTGCAAGGAAAGGTTAATCCTTCGGTTTATCTGACTCCTGGCTGGACTCGGGCCAGTGACCAGACCTGTTTTCAACTTCAGCGGGGAAATGCTCAGCACTTGGTCAGCAATATACGCTTCACTGTTTGCCCAAGAACCTGCAAGGCAGTGTGCAGCATCAGGATACCAGACTGAGCCTACTGGGCAACAGCTGGAATGCGACTGTGGTGACCTGGCTGTTAGGACAGTTGTCATCCCTTGGGGCTGATCCTACCTCTGTCAGTGCAACAGTGTGTGGATCGCACAGCTCCGGGAAGCATAGTGGATCTGGCCACATTCCTGACCCGGCCCCCGATGGCAGGCCCTCGCAAGCATTTGGTAGGTGGAAAGGAGATGGCTTTGGTCAAAAAAATTGCTCAATTTGGTAAGTATCAAAGGTGAAGACATCCTGATTTCCGCTTCGAGTGAAGATACCCTTCGATACCACAGACTCCGGGCAAGCTTGCCTTCCAATCTATGGGTCTGGAGGACTGTATGCGGCTGGAAGTGGAAGGGAAGTAAGGAACATATCAACAACCTGGGGATGCGCGCGGTGTTGTGTGCCTTACGTTGGCGCATCTTAAAGCAGGATGCTCATAAGCAGAGGCTGGTGCACTTGACAGACTCTCTAGTCTGTCTGCATACGCTGACAATCCCAAAATACAGCCGTGTGGGCCTACGTGCACACAGCTTTGAACCCTGCTGATGCCCCATCCCGGGGCCATGTACGTCGGAAATGGGTAGGAAAGTGAAAAAACAAAACGTTTTCACATTTATCTCCGCGAACAAGACATCATTCTGCCAAGGCAGCGCCAGCAACTAGATCCGATTTTGTCCGATTATCTCGAGAACCTGTGGGCACAGGGAGAGGGACGCAGTTTAGCCTCGGATACGTTAGCAGGGTTGCAGGACCGAGACCCCCATTTAAAGGGTCATTTGGTGTATAGTTGGAGGTTGCTCAAGACTTGGGTTTCGAATGAGATACCTTCCAGAGCACCCCCTCTCACGGAACAGGCTTTGCAAACACTGGCTGGACATGCCTTGTTTAGTGGTTTTCCCGTTTTTTGCCTGTCCCTCATGCTTGGCGGATTGTTGCGGACGGGTGAAGTGCTGGGGTTGAGAAATAAAGATGTCTCTCAAGAGGGACTAACCTCGGTTGCTGTTATTTCTCTGGGGGTGACAGGAGGAAAACGTGCTGGTGCCGCTGAAAGTGTCACCACCGAAGCTGATACCCTCCGTAGATTGTGGCAATGGAAAAGGGCTACTAGCCCGGGAACCTCTCTCTGCCCTCAACCTCACCAATGGCGAAAAATGTTTAATGACACTATCTCGTCGCTGGGGCTGACTGAGTATCAGTATCGGCCATACAGTTTGAGACGGGGTGGTGCTACATTTTACTTCCAACACCATGACAGTTAGACCGGTTACTTATTCAAGGCCGTTGGCAGTTTGCAAAGACCGCTCGATTATATATCAATAGTGGCCTGGCCACCCTAGCAGAGACGGAACTGCGGTTGACAGCTCACGCACGCGTGTTTCACAAACAATTTCTCCGAACAATTTCTTCTCCCTTGCCAAAACTTGAGCTTGCCACAAGTGGCAGGGCAGGGGGAAGTGGGAGTAAAAACTCCGGTTTAAAGAGCAAGAGGAAAAAAGGCCGAACAAAGGGTAAAAAACAAAGGTAGGTGGACTGGAAACTTCCCAGGTCTGGCGGGACCCAGTTCTACCTTGCAATCCTTGGCTCATATTTCCCTCGGTCTGGCGAGGAAATATGGGGGGATTTCTGGGCGGATGCCCAATCCTCCTTTGGGGAATTGTGGTGGTTGAGTTTTTTGGAATGTTTGAACTTCGGAGATGGAATCTACGCTTTCTTTTTGGCTAAATTGGTCTTGCCGTGTCGGAAAAGGGGTCCTGAACCAACGAGTCTTGAATGAACGACCCCGGAAGTAAAGAAGAGTTGGTGAATAACCACCTTTTTCCGTTAAGTTTCGGCTCAGCTCCCACAACCTCCCATCCCAGGGGAGTAAAAACTCCGGTTTTAAAGAGCAAGAGCAAAGGCCGAAAAAATGGTAAAAAACAAAGGTAGGTGGACACCTTGCAATCCTTGGCTCATATTTCCCTCGGTCTGGCGAGGAAATATGGGGGGATTTCTGGGCGGATGCCCAATCCTCCTTTGGGGGAATTGTGGTGGTTGAGTTTTTTTGGAATGTTTGAACTTTGGACATGGAATCTCCACTCTCTTTTTGACTAAATTGGTCTTGCCATGTCGGAAAAGGGGTCCTGAACCAACGAGTCTTTGTTTATATATATATATATATATTGCCAGTCGAAACGCCGGTGCAATATTTTCCAACGGCAATCTCCCCACCATGTTCATTGCTAAAGGTGGCGCAAGTTAAGAGGAAGCAATGAAACACCTAGCACGCTCCCTTTTTTATTTTGCAGAGGACGCCTGCTACATACACTGCTGCCATTGTGGCCTACAACTCGCGTGGATGGTGGCAGAAGGCGCGACGCCAGGGTTGCCAAGTCAGAGACGCGGAAACTCCTGAGCTATTGAACGGAAGCATGCACAGGCTGCGCCACATTTCTCAATCATTTTTGCAAGTGCTTTCTCACACGGTCTCTCATGGTGCAGTTACAGCGTGTGCGGTTGTGATGGTGCGTGATTGTCGCAAAGACATTTGTGTGCCTTGTATAGTTTCTGCTAGCACTTCTTGGACGACACGAACAGATCTCACAGCATACTGACATTCCTCTGAATTGCTTACTTGGATACTTCAGGCAGTGGAAACTTTGGACGAGATGATGTCAATAGGTATGGTGCGGCCCTTGGTGTGGAATCTAAGGGCGTTTTCCGCTAGTCTTTATGGCAATTGTATAGTGGCCCTCGAAGGCTTTCCATGTCTTTCTGACTTTTCATTCGCAGGGATTTGACGATACCTCGAAAATTTCGACGCGTCTTGATAAAGCATACTGCAGATAGTAATGGAATATATTGGAATAACATGGAATAACATCATTTGTTGAATACAAGAATCCGTTACATATGTGACATGCGGTTTGGACCTTGGATCATCTTGGATAAAATCCGTCAAGATTTCATTTGGCAATTCATGGCAACTCATGGCAACTCATGGTAACTCATGATAACTGGGCTGCAGGCACCTTTGAGAATTGGTGCGGAGCATGCCCTCATGGCCTGCGAGCAGGGCGCGAAGTGGCAGAAGGCCATCAGATGCAAAACAGCTGGTTGGAAGTTGTAGAATACTTGTGAATACTTGTGATACTTGTGCTTCCGGATCTTCTGACCCGACCAAAATTTCCAAACATGGCAACTGCAACTTTCTATAGATATCATTACATATATCATTACATATATCATTACATATCATTACATATCATTACATATCATTACATATCATTACATATCATTACATATCTATAGAATTTGACAGATACTACGCTACATTACGGCATATTACAACACCTGTTTTCCGATGGTATCCGATGGTGTCCTCAGATGTCCTGAGTAAACCTGGCCAGTGGCGCCAGGCGGTCAACCTCTTAGACATGCTCTGGGATTACAGCATCATTCCCAACGAGGAGAGTCCGTCTCTGTCTGCATCCGGGTGAGGTCACGTGTAGTGCTGCTGATGCTACAATAGAATGCAATATATAGATTCATCAGCCACACACATAAACATGTCTAGAAAATTGAAAGAATATACACGGATATTAATGAAGACGAAAATTGCGCTTCTTATGCCGGGCTAGTTTGAAGAGGGCAGGTAAGTTGGAGTTGTTGTAGATTGTTCTTGTATCGTGCATTCGTGCTTTCCGAATGATCCTCGAGGTGCTGCAGTGACATTCACATGATACTCCACAATACTCCACAATACTCAACAATACTCAACAGTACTCAACATGATATTTTTTTTGAGAGATCCTGCCATGTTGACTGACGGGCCAATGAATATCTTGAGCAGACACCCACCATCTTGAGAAAATATGTGCTATGGTCTGCTATGGTCAAGAGTCAAGAGTTAGATTGGATGGTCATCAATCCACTAATAGGGATTTATATACCCACCGTAAGGATTCCCAATGTGGGATGGATGACCATATACTGTAGTCTATATACCAGGTTTTGACCAAGATGACAACTTTTGATCACTGTGGTTGTTTTGATTTTTTTTTTTGTGTGGGGACTTGTATCTTCCACGACAACATCTACACATCTTTTATTGGCAAGCACCAGACATTCAAGTACGTTTGCTGCTACGTGATGCAATTGGCATTGACTCACCAGCCGCGCAAACTAAGAGATTATTGTTCAAAAGCTGAGTGCAGTGGTTTAGCACACCTTGCAGATTGCAGATGCTCCGACTCATGCCAACTGGATGTGCTTCTGGTCATTCAGGAGAACTTTATGCCTGCCATCCGAGCTTGTGAGAATGCAGGTGCCTCAGGTCTGTGTCTTGCAGCAGCTTAGCAAGCTTAGCACCAGATGTAGCGTGAGTGACGTGAGTGTTTTCCGTGAGCGTTTTCTTTTTGTTTTCCTAACAATTGCTTTGTTTTGCGTCCACTTTGTTAATCAGATGGACTTTGTCATCTTTGTCTTTGTCTCTGTCCTCGATCTTGAACCCTCCTTGTTCCACTTACACACTGTGTTTGTGCTTGAGCTACCGAAATGGGCGGCCAATGCTGCTGAGTGAGTTTGGCAGTTCCGGTGCGGGCTCTATTGGTGCGTTCCTCTGGATGTGCGTCGGAACCAGGCTGGCATGTTTGAGATGGGCGACAAGCTCTTTTGGCAGATGAGAGAGCAGACAAAGTTGGTCAAGGCCAGCTGGCACGGTGACACTGAATGACATTGAAGGGGCTAACAGTACAAAGGTGTAAATGTATCGACATTATTCTTCATGCTACACATGCTACAATCTGTCGAGCTCAGTGCAAGAAGTGACACCATCAAAAGGCAATTCGCAGTCTTGGTAATTTGTCAGGACCTGGCACCGGGTACTCGTATCCACAGGGTGGATGTTTTAATCAGTTGACGATCCCTGCAGGCTGCAGAGGAGGTAGGCATGAACGTGAAGCGTGAAGCACCCAGGGCTAAGGCTGAATTGTGGCGAATCCCTGGAGCTATCGATCCCCAGGCGGTTTCAGAGCAGTAGGTTTCTGTGCGGAACATTTAACTCTGTGTGTTTGTTCCCCACCTGCCAGGTGAGGGCTGTTAGATTTTATCAGAGTTGTTCTTCTTCTCCTCCTTCTCCTCCACCACCTCTGCCTCCACTTCCATGTCCACTTCCGCCTTGCCAACTCTTCGCCAAGCTCTTCGCCAACTTCCGCACGCAGTGGGCACTGCTGGACCTCAACTGCAAGGAACTGAGCACACTGGGCACCGCTGGACCTCAAGCTGGGACCTGCCGAGATGAGTGACCACCGCTGGACCTCAACCTGGGACCTTCCGAGCTCAGTGAGCACCGCTGGACCTCAACCTGGGACCCGCCGAGCTCAGTGAGCACCGCTGGACCTCAACCTGGGACCTTCCGAGCTCAGTGAGCACCGCTGGACTTCAACGGCCAGATAGAATGCCAGAAGTTATGCCAGATAAAATGCCAGAAGATATGCCAGATAGAATGCCAGAAGATATGCCAGATAGAATGCCAGCAGAAGATATGCCAGAACATATGCCAGAAAATATGCCAGATAGAATGCCAGAAGGTATGCCAGATAGAATGTCAGATAGAATGCCAGAAGGTATGCCAGATAAAGTGCCGGAATGTTTGCCAGATAGAATGCCAGAAGATTTGCCAGATAGAATGCCAGATAGGATGTCAGAAGAGATGCCAGAAGATATGCCAGATAATATGCCAGAACATATGCCAGAAGATATGCCAGGTAGAATGCCAGAAGATATGCCAGATCGAATGCCAGAAGATATGTCAGATAGAATGCCAGAAGATTTGCCAGCAACAAATCGATGAATGTGCCTACGGGTTGAAAACCGAACCAGCGTTTTGCATGTTTCTACGTCTTTCATGGGGTTAACGGGGTGGGGTGGGGTGGGGTAATAACGTTCATTTGCACTGCCTGACATACATGATGCTACGCTGCTGTATGTCTTTTTGCACTCCCTCACATGCATGATGCTAGGCTGCTGTACGTCTTCTTGCACGTCCTCACATACATGATGCTACGCTGCTGTACGTCGTCTTGCACTTCCTCACATATATGATGCTACGCTCGTGTACGTCGTCTTGCACTTCCTCACATACATGATGCAACGCTACTGTATGTCGTCTTGCACTTCCTCACATATATGATGCTACGTTAGTTTACGTTAGTCTTGCTCAATGGCAAGATTTGGACGCATGTTCGCGCTTGGCAGTGGAGATGGGAAAACAGTTCCCACAAAAACCTCTCCAAGCTCACTGCAGAAATTGTGAAGAACACTTAGCGCAGAAAAAAGAGAGTTCCGCTGAGGTTTTTTTACATATCCAGTGAAAAGTACGCGCGTACTTTTTAAGGAAATTGAACTTTGAGAGAGACGCAAAACCACTGTGATTTGTGGTATGAAATCAATGACGAAAACTGCAAACGTTGAAAACGCGGGTTCGATAAACAACCCGCCGGGATGAATGTCATGGTGGGGATCACACGAAGTAAAGCATTTTTTCCCCCAACAGGGTTCCGGAGGGTTCCGGAGGTTCCGGAGGGTTCCGGTGCAGATACCTGGTGAGGTTTTGGAGGGTTCAGGTTCTGGAGGGTTCCGGTGCAGATACCTGTTGAGGTTTCGGAGGGTTTCGGTGCAGATAGCCGGTGAGGTTCCGGAGGGTTCCGGTGCAGATACCGTGTTGAGGTTCCGGAGGGTTCCGGGGTAGATACCTGGTGAGGTTTTGGAGGGTTCCGGTGCAGATACGTGGTGAGGTTTCAGAGGGTTTGAATGCAGATAGTCGGTGAGGTTGCGCAGGGTTCCGGTGCAGGTACTTAAGGTTCCAGAAAGTTCAGGTGCAGGTACCTGTGTAGGTGCCATCCGGTGCAGATACCTTGTGAGGTTTTGGAGGGCTCCGATGCAGATACCTGGTGAGGTTCCGGAGGGTTCCGGGTAAGGTTCCAGAAAGTTCAGGTGTGGGTACCTGGTGAGGTTCCGGATGGTTTTGGTGGAGATACCTTGTCAGGTTTTGGAGGGCTCCGATGCAGATACCTGGTGAGGTTCCGGAGGGTTCCGGTGCAGATAGCCGGTGAGGTTCCGGAGGGTTCCGGTGCAGGTACTCGGTAAGGTTCCGGAAAGTTCGGGCGCAGATGCTTTGTGAAGTTCCAGAGGGCTCCGATGTTTTTAATGGCATAAACATGTTCTCTTTTTTGGGCGAAGCATTTAAACGCAGTATATGATTCACTCATGTACTTGTAGCTTTACTTTGCAGAAGGGGCGGCAGGGTGTGGCAAAAAAGAAGTCGATGCATAAATGGTTAGACCTAGCACACTGCAAACCGAAACAAAGTTTGGGAGGAACGAAACAGCAACCTAAAGACAACAATCTTAACACACGCGGGCTTGCAGACGATTGGCAAATAGACGGCCGACGAAAGTTGAAGAGTCATCTCGAACCAGTACAACATCGTGGGTTAAAAACAGCAGAGACATGGGCGACAGCCACAGCGACTCAGTAAAATATGTACGGGTAATACTATGGGCGTCGAATCAAACGATTGCACGCAATGCACCTTTTTTTCATGACTAAATGGTGGTTTTGCTTAGTGTCCCGTTTCTCTGTATTTCACACACTGACATCCAAATACGGATTGTGATCATTGTAAATGCAGACAATACGTGTGATCAATGCGCTTTGGATGCGTTACTTTAGAAACACAGTCTTATCATGGAGCACATGTATGAGATTAATGTCCAATGCCAATCATTGCAAAAACTAGATCCGCAAAAGACGTTGGCAAACAAAAAACTGACAACGCTGAATTCGACGCAGACCATCGCAGACCCTGCTTTGATCAAGCGCAGCGCGCGCCGAAACATATGTATGACAAACAACATGGCAAGGCAAAGGGAATGGACAAGCCGGCGTGAGAACCACTCAACACAACATGGCCGCAAAAACCTGAAGCGTCAGTCATATTGAAACATCACGACATTGTGGGCGAGAAGAAAAGCAAGGACAATGGCGAGAAAGACTAATCCGCAAAACGTGTCGGCAAACAGCAACAAGTGACAGCGTGAATTTGACGCATAATCAAGAACGGTTCAAGCACGCACAGCGCAAACCAAAGCGAAAGTAGAAAGGACAACATGGCACGGAAAAGGGAACAATCCTAAGACGAACCAGCCTGAAAACCACTAAAGCAAAAACGACGTCCGCAAAGCCTGAAGTGATATATCGAACCGTCACGACGGCGTGGGCTTAAAGAAACGCGACGACAACGGTGGCATGGACTCAGCTGGCAATAAACGCAAAACCTGACTCGCGATCTGGTACTGCATAGGTGGCAGGTGCAAAGACCAAGGATCCAACCATCACCCTGGTAAACTGCACGGGTGACAGGCGCAGAGACCAGGAATCTGACAATCAATCCGCTTCAAGTCACTGCACCTGCACCGGTGGCTTCGTAAACTGCGCCGAGGGCGGACGCAAAGACCAACAGTTTGAAAATCAATTCGGTCAATTGCACGGGTGGCAGGCGCAGAGAACAAGGATGCAACTTGATCCAACCATCACTCTTGTAAATTGCACGGGCGGCAGGCAGACCAGGGATCCGACAATCAACCCGCTGAACTCCACCGGTGGCAGGCGCGGACACCCACATTTTGAAAATCAACCTGGTAAACTGCCAGGTGGCATGCGCGGCGCAGAGACCATGGATCTAACCATCAGTCTGGTAAACTGCACAGGTGGCAGACGCAGAGTCCAGGGATCTGACAATCAATCCCTTGAACTCCACGGGTGGCAGGCACAGACACTATCATTTTCAAAATCAATCTGGTCAACTGCCAGGTGGCAGGTGCAGAAAGTTTTGACAAGCGATCCCGTAAACTGCACGGGTGGCAGGCACAGAGACCAGGGATCTGACGAACTCCAACGGTGGCAGGCGTAGACACCAACATTTTGAAAATCGGCCTGGTCAACTGCCAGGTCGCAAGCGCAGAGGCAAACGATTTGACAAACGATTTGGTAAACTGCAGGTGGCAGCGGCAGAGTCCAAGGAGCCAACCATCACTCCGGTAAACCGCACGGGTGGGAGGCGCAGAGACCAGAGATCCGACAATCAATCCGCTGAACTGCACCGATGCAGGTGCAGGGACCAGGGATAGGTACACCTTTTCATAGGAATGTTTCATATACCCGTGTGCAACATCATTGCATGATTGTATGTGTACGCATGTATGTGTATGATTGTATGGTCGTATGTGTATGCTTGTATGACAATGTGCGCCTGATGTCATGATGGCGATCATAAGACCATATACAGTTAGTAACAGCGTGTCATCTAACATGGTTGCGTTTGTATCAATTCACGGTGGTTGCTTGCCGAAAATCCATAAGTAATTCTGTTGCCTGCAGGAATGAACACATCAACACCTAAGTAGACACCGTGGGCAATTGCACATTGTATGTGAATAATGCTTTCCAGGGCCCTGATTCACTTTTTAGCGTGCAGCACCATTGCATGGTTGTATGTGCATGATTGTATCTGTATGATTGTATTTGTATGATTGTACTTGTATGACTGCGTGACAATGCGCGTATGATGTTTGCATGGCGATCACAAGACCATATACGTCCATATACAGCTAGTAACAACGTGTAATCCACAATGATTGCGTGTGTATGAGTTCATTTTGGTTGCTTGCCGCAGATTCATAAACAATGTTGTCAACAGCAGGACCGAATTATGAACACAAAAGTTTGCAACGTGAACACAAGCACATTATGTGTTTGCGCTTGCATTACGCCATGGGAATGCGTCACATACCTGAGTGCAACATCATTGCATGGTTGTATGTGTATGCTTGTATGTGTATGATTGTATCTGTATAATTGTATGTGTTGTGATTGTATGACAATGTGGGCATGATGTCATGATGACGGACACAAGATCATATACACTTCGTAACAGCGTGTCATCCAACATGATTGCGTTTGTATCAATTCATGTTAGTTGAGATGCCTGGTAAAGTTCCAGAGGGTTCCAATGCAGATACCTTGTTAGGTTCCGGAGGGCTCCGCTGCAGATACCGGATACCTGTTGCGGTTCTGGAGGGTTCCGGTGCAGATACTTGGTCAGCTTCTGGAGGGTTCCTGTGCAGATACCTGTTGAGGTTCCTGGCGTTGGTTCCTTTACCACCATTGCATGTTTGTATGTGTATACTGTATGATTATATACAAAGCAGAAGTTCTCAAACTGTTGGGCGTAGCACCTGAGTTTATTTCTTTTACTATAGTACTATATCTAGGTGGGTCAGGGTGGGAACAAAGAGTTGGGAACATTTGCTGCTGAGATGAAAAACATGATTCTCTCGCGAAGTGAGCTTTAGTACAGATCCCCAAAAAAATGACTGGGATACCCAATGAATCCCTGTTGCCAAAGTAGATGGCACACCCGGCTTCACTAAGCTGAGCAGGTAACCATCCATGGCCACAATCCAGAGTTGAAAAGACAAGTGACAAAGATTGACTCACAACCGCCTGAGCATGTTTTATCATGTTTCATGTTTTTACGTCGATTTGTGGAGGCCTACGATCCTCCCAATCTCACTGCCCAAGCTGAGAAGACGCAGAGAAAGAAGAGAAGGCTGGGCAAGCGGACTAGGGGAGAAGGGGCTGAAGGGCTACTTTGGCGCTTCACAGGGTGTCAAACTTTGGCCGATGCAGAGATTCAATGATTGGAGTAAAAATCATGGGTACCACATGCTTACAAGATCGCCAGCATAATTTGATTGCACCTGTTTGAGACAAAGGAGGCGTGACAACAGAATTTTTGCACCGCACCTTGACCTGGATATCCAGCACTGACAAAAGATGTTTCATTTCATTCTTGACATACATTTGTAAAATTTGTATACATGTGTATGACTTGTGGCATGCAATGTAATCACATCATATCTACAATGCCATTCTTGTTGACTATTTTGATACCAAATTGTGATCAAATCATGACAGTCTGGCTACAAATGCTAGGGTTAAGTCGTATCAGCTTGTAAAAGTCGTATCGGGAGGCCGTGCGCCTGGAAAAAGTTCAAGTTTGGCATCACCACAACAACCTTTAGTAATTGAGCGATTTCATTGTTTTGGGGCTGTGCGCCTGGAAAAAGTTTAATTCTTGTATTGCGTTCATTTTAAAACTTATATTTGATCATTCTTTCCAGGGGGGCAAACGCTGGTTGCTGCTTGCCTGCTGCTTGCCTGCTGCTTGCTGCTGCTTGCTGCTGCTTGCTGCTGCTTGCTGCTGCTTGCTGCTGCTTGCTGCTGCTTCTTGCCTGCTGCTTCTTGCCTGCTGCTTCTTGCCTTGCTGCTTGCTTGCTGCTGCCTTGCTGCTTTGCTTGCTTGCTTGCTTGCTTGCTTGCTTGCTTTGCTTGCTTTGCTTGCTTTGCTTGCTTTGCTTGCTTTGCTTGCTTTGCTTGCTTTGCTTGCTTTGCTTGCTTTGCTTGGCTTTGCTTTGGCTTTGCTTTGGCTTTGCTTTGGCTTTGCTTTGGCTTTGCTTTGGCTTTGCTTTGGCTTTGCTTTGGCTTTGCTTTGGCTTTGCTTTGGCTTTGCTTTGGCTTTGCTTTGGCTTTGGCTTTGGCTTTGCTTTGGCTTTGCTTTGGCTTTGCTTTGGCTTTGCTTTGGCTTTGGCTTTGCTTTGGCTTTGCTTTGGCTTTGCTTTGGCTTTGCTTTGGCTTTGCTTTGGCTTTGCTTTGGCTTTGCTTTGGCTTTGCTTTGGCTTTGCTTTGGCTTTGCTTGCTTGCTTGCTTGCTTGCTTGCTTGCTTGCTTGCTTGCTTGCTTGCTTGCTTGCTTGCTGCTTGCTCGCTTGCTCGCTTGCTTTCTTTCCGCCCGCAATGGTATGCAAGGTTGTTTTCCAACTCGTAATCTCTGGGTGGATAGGACAACAAACTTTTTGAGAGCTGTCCACGACCTTGATGCACATCGCGCCAGCCATAGATTTGTTTGCGGAAAACAAGGGGCCTCCATATCCTCATATTATCCTAGATCTGCCAATAGGATTTGCTACAGCTAACCCATTTGCATTGCAAGAAATTTGGGGCTGGACCAATAGGGGTTTGATTTGGTCACGCGACGCAGGACATTAATATAATATTTTCAAATCCAATAGGATTAGCTGCCGAGAATTTGTTTGTATTAACTTGTGCCCTTCAAAATCATCGCTGTGCGCAATGCTTCGGCTACCTTTAACTAAATCTCCAATTATAGATGAAACAGGCTGTGCCGTGGTGATTCTTGTTCCCTGATGTGACTTTCCACTGCCTGATGTGACTTTCTGCATCGCCGCCGTGCCATGGGGATGATGTGACTTTTCCCGCCTGATGTGACTTAAGCACGGTGTTAGTACAAGGAGAATGCCGAAGCTGCCGGCGGGGCGTCCAGAGGTTTGGGGATGAGGTGCAACTTTGTGCAGTCGACGGGGTGCACTGTGGGTCGCTTCCAAGTTCAAATGTCAGCCATTCGGGATGCCTAGACGGTTCTTAGCTACAGTAAGTCCTGAGATGTCCTGAGTAATGTAGATTACTGATTGGTGTGGGGGGGGTCCCCCCCTGTGCCATTGACGGTTGGCGTCGATTTTGCGGCACAACTTCTTGTGCATGTAAGCAGGGTGGAATGAGTTGGGTTGTCTCGATACATGTAGCTGTAACCTGCAACTCCCTTTATATTGGCAATACCGCGTAGGATTTATCTCCGGCGCCAAGCACCACTTTCAGAGCATGGGTGCTTTGCACTTTGAGGCGCCTGGTTCATACTATTCACCGGGCTTCCGTTGCCCATGTGTGTAACTTTAACTTGGTCGCAGAAAGGAAGCATTGCAACCGTATATCTAGAACTATAGATACGATACCTAGACTATACATTATGTATGTAACTATATATTTATATATGTGTACAAGTATATATATATATATAGATATATGTAAATATGTATACATGTAAATATATATATATATAGTATATACACATATCTATTGCCTTGGATTTATTCTTTATGCTACTGCCCCTCTTTCCCTCTCACTTTTTGGTGTTCTATTTGTGTCCTTCTCTTTCTTTCTTTCCCTGATGCTTGCATTCACGCCCAAATTTCTGACCCCAAACACGTATAAGCATTCATAATTCCATGGACAGACATTTTGGAGCGTCAAATCTTCATGCACATGTACATGCATGTGCAATAAGTACAAAGGCTGCTGTGTATCAGGTGTGAGCGTGTTTGAGCATCATATTCATTTTTTGCCGCCTCGATCTGAATTTCGCACTAATTTAACCTTGCACACGGGAAACTAATTAAAGCCGCTTGGAATTGGCAAGTGGGCACGCCTGCAAATTAGTTGAAAAGAGCCCCAAATATCCAAAAGCACAATTGTTTTTTTTTCAAGTTGGTATGCCACATTAATTGACTCCACTTGGCAGCTCATCGCAGTTCATCCGCAGCTGACGAAGATTCAGCTGCAGCGCTGCGTTTTGGCCGCCTGGCTCGCAGCACCGCACGTGTTGATTTGTTGAAAAAGGAATGGCGTTCGAACAAAAGATTAAATTAAATAATTAAATATGAACAGATCCACGTATAGCAACAACAAACAAAGACACAGCATCTTATATAGCTTTCTATATCCAATGACAGCCAACAAGAGCAGATATGCCTTGACAATGCACATCAAACCCATGCAAGCACAGCTTGCTTTGTAGCTTCGGATCAAGTCTGCAATCACAACACGAAAATCATGCTGGACATTGCGCATCAAAGTTCTGGTACGGAGTGGACATGCGGAATCTCGGCGTAATGGTCTCGCGATCGCGATCTGGCATGCAAGATGTTTGTTTCTCACTTGCTGTATCTTTTTTTTTCTCTCTCTCTCTCTCTCTCTCTCTTTCTTTTCCTCTTTATTTATCCACCCCAGGCACTGGCGAGGGCTTGACCCCCAGCTCCGGACGGCGGGCGCTGGAAGGAAAGTTCTCAAGGGCGCCGCCGCCACTGGCGAGGGTGGACAGCGGCCCAGCTCCGGCCTGTTGTGGCTTGATGTTGTTACTGCAGCGCAGGGGCAGAAGTGGCAAGTGGATCAGAAGCTGTTTAGTGGCACGCACGTGGAGGATAAAGTGGCTGATCCTTTCAGGTTGTCTGAATTGCACTCATCGAACATATGCGCGCTACGATTTGAATGCCTCCATCTGCCTCGAGTTTTTGCTATAGTTCCGTTGTCCGAGGTATATGCGGTAGGGGCCCGTGGCCTTTTGTTGCTGCATACTTTGATGTACTTTGGTTACCATTGGTTACCGTAAAATTAAAACGCATGTTTTTGATTTATTTCAACATGGGGCGCAGGGAAAGTTACTGTTGGCGTGGTAGGAGAACGTGATCAAGTAGGCAGGCTCGCGGGGCAGATTGAGTTTACGGTTTAATGAAAATGGCTATGCTATTGGGGCTGCTAGCGGTGCAGGTGCAATTTATCTTTGGGGTATTTGAATGTGTAGAAGGGCCACGACATCAAGGTAGGGACCATCTGCAGCTGGATGGTTTGTTGCTAAACTATGTGCGTACTGGTGGGAGCACAATAAAAAAGTTTTAAGAAACACATTGCGCATTGGCCAGGCATGCAATTTATTCGGGAGAGCACGCGACAGACGATTGAATTTAAAGAAGACTTGGCCGATATTGCGGATGAGGCAGTAATGCATGCAACGGAAAGGCACCAGTGACAAAGCTATAGTGACAGCAAATTGTGCAGGACGGATAAGTGTGGATTGCGGGTCTGTGCATGTAAGCCTGCCAAGGCACTTCTGTTGAGTAAAGACGGTGCGCTTGAAGGCGCCTTTATGTTGAACTTTCTCCTTGTTCTTCAGCTGTCGGTTGCGGTTCTCCTTCTTCCATTGTACGGCCTTTTGTGCAGCCGTTTCTTTTCTTGCGGCCAACTTCCCAGGATCCACCCTGCGCACTGGCTTGCGCAAGTCTTGCCTGCTGATAATGGGTTGTACCTGCCCTTCCTCAAGAGCTGGCAGAAAACCCTTTTTCAAGCAGCCTTGCATTAAACTGAGAATCTCAGACTCCTTTCTTTGTGCCAAGGTGTGGAAGTATGCGGCCGAATGGTGGGCCAACATCTTGGCCAAGCTGAAAGCTGCAAGTTGTGGTGGGAAGGTTTGGATGTGCTGCTGGATGATTTGCTCTTGGCAAGCTTTCAATTGAAAGTGCAAGGCTTCATTGCTGCACGTGCCAAAACTCAGGAGTTGGAGCTCCGCAGGTGGCAGCACGTCGTGGAGTGCAGAGATGATGTGCGATCCGTTCCACAAGTAGCGAAAATGAGTGTAGGAAGCCCCGGCCTTCAAGATCTGGCGGATTGTGCGCCCTTTCTTGTCCTTGTGGCCCATGTTGTCTGGAAACGCAGTGCAAAGGGCTTGGATGTCATTGATATACTCCTGGTGGTTGCAGTATGGTTTGGCTGCTTTTTTATCCCAATCTGTTTCGGTAGCTTCTTTGTCCATCAGATTGTCCGACCAGTTGCCGGCATCAGGAGGGTCTTCCACAGCATGGCCACGAAAGAACGGAGCTGCGTATGGCAGGCGGAAGCGGGTTTGGATCTTGAGCAAGCATGAGGACAAGGCAGTGCGCTTCTCTCCAGTACAAGCTTCCACGCGCAGCACCAAATGCAAAGCATCTTCTGCGACAGCTTCCAAGTTTGGCAAGACTTCGGCCGCGCCTTCTACAGAGGTAGGGCTATCAGAGAAGATGTACTTGACCGTGTCCCGAGCAGCTTGAGGCAGGACTTCAGCAATGGCCGCCCGAAACTGAGCAGGACCCTCCGTGCGCTGAAGGCTGAAGCCAGGCACAGCGCCCGACCGGCCAAGAAACGTGTGAAAGGGCATGGAATTCACCTTGTTTCTGTTGCATTGGCACTTGTCCAATGGCGCTGAACAATACTTGATATGTTGCATCATGACTGCAAACAAGCCATTCTTGGCGCTCAGTGGCAGCTTCAACCAAGCCTGCATGCAAGTCACGCACTGGCTTCAAGGCCATGACTTCTTGAAAGACTGCCTGGCGGGTATCTCCTCTGCGGCAACCAAGCAGTGCGCAAGAGCTTCCTCGAGAGACCCAATCACTTGTGATGTCGTTGAACATCGTGTGGACTTTGCCTCGGTGTTTGATTGCCTTGGCCAGCACCAAATCTGCGAAATCATTGCTAATGTAGAGCATCTTGTTGATCCGCAGAGCTTGTGCTGTTTGTTGCTTGAGAACATATTGTGGGCCAGTGCCAGTGAGAATCAACGCCATGTCCACAAAATTTTGGGTGGAGAGGTAGCGGAGCGAGTCTGCATCCAGTTTTGCCCAAGATCGAATGCAGGTTGCTGCCAAGGAAAGTAGGTTATCTTCTGCATGGCAGCCAGGTATCAGAGGTCGTAAGGCCTGGCGGATAACGAAGCATGGCATGTCCACGTGCGCATGTGTATTTACAACAGATGCGGTTCGAACCTGCCTGCTTCTGCTCAAAGATGGCACATGCGACATAGAACTGTTGCTTGTTGGTGACAAAATCCTTTTCTGCCGTGTGGTATTTTTCGACATGTGTGAGGAGGGATGATCTTCGGCTGAATGTACGGAAGGGGCACATGGTACAAGCATACGCTGCTTTTGGATTCGATCGACCAGCTTCGCGCTGCAAACCTGAACTGAGAAACTTAAGATATCAAAAATGCTTAGAGGTTACGGTGGCTGATATTGGTATCCTGCACAGGCGGGCGTATACTTTCCTCGACGCTTCCTGCTGTCGTGATGCCTTTTTGGGGTAACGTCTGAAAAGGCCAGCGACTAGCAAAGAGGAAAAGTTTGTCATATACAACAAGAAATTTCACATCATGGAGTATCATGGACGCTGTTGACCTTGGTAACTAAGCTTGGGACGGGCAAGTTCCTGGGAAACCTCCTTAGACATGCGCTCTCGAACTTGTGGCATGACCGGGCGCAAAGTCTCTTCAGCCTCCACCACACCGGCCTTCAAAAGAAGTTCAACTGAAGTCGTCGACGCAGCATCTTTTTTGCGACGCTTGGCCTGTGGTTCCCCATCCTGACTGATAATGGAGACTTTGAAGATGTACGTGCCTGGTGTCTTTGCTAGCTTCTGCCAGAGCAATTGCATGTTGGTTTGGATGTACTCCTCCTCTGTCGAGGTGTAGATCTGGGCGGTAGCCTCCACCATTTTCACACCATATGCATGACCAACGTCAGCATCCCAAGTGTTTGACGCATGGACCAGGAAACATGTCCCGTCACCGCTTTGAGTGGCTTGATCGAACGAAGTTGGTTCAATGAGAACATTGGGGCAAATCTCCATGGTGTGGTGGTAGGAGATCGGGCTGCTCAAATTGGAGGTTGCTTCTTTGATACCATTGGCTTCGTCTGGAAACAGGTTCAGGAGAGCAGTGCCAATGCATGAGAAGCGCCCAGGTAGGCGCTGGACCGGGTCCATACGGATGGCCATGTTGTTGGACAAGAGTTCGCGCAATATGTTCGGCACAGTCGCCTGTGGCCTGGTGCGGCCAAATCTTTTGACCTGCATCGAGCAAAGCATCTTGATTTGGCGCCCTCTCAGTGCCATCTTCCTCTGTTCTGCTCTGTGGCACGGCCAGCACTGCATCAAAGACAGGTGCAACCAAAGCAAACCCATACTTTGGCAGTAATTTGCAGAATGCTTGCATGGTCTGGTTTTCCTTGTCAAAGAGCAGGAAAGCCATGGTGGAAGTCTCTGGTCTCGGTCGGCCAGCTGCCCGCATGGCTGCTAGCAAGCTAGGGTGCCTTTCGCACATGGTGGCCCTCAGCCTCATGGCATCTGCTGCTAAGCCTTCAAGCAATGGGCAAATCACAGGTTTGCCACTCGCACGCGATGGGAAAGCAAAACCAAAGCAAGCCTGCAACAGGGCCTTCTTTGCATCCTGCTCGGCAAGGGCAAACCACTGCATGACGATCTTCCGCCATGTCCCTTTGTTTGCATGGTAGCGTTGGAAGCAAGGCAGGTCGAGCCCATATTCCTTTGCCCAGACCAATGCAAAGTGAACCACTGCATTGGGCATATCAAACTCCTTGGTTCCAGGCGGGCTTCCAAAGTCTCGGGCGGAACGAGACAAATTTGGAAAGCTGATCCAGGGGAAGAAAACACGCCCCAAGGATGCGCCAGCGACTTTCTTCTGGTGCCCCAATGTGGAAAGGATGGTCACGTCACCCTCGATTGTGCCTTCTCTTTCACAAAGCTCTGCAAGTAGGCGTGCGTGTTCTCCTTTATCACCAGGGACCATCTCCGCAAACTCTTTCAAGCCAGCAACATCCATCCGGCAGGAAACTTCCCAAGCGTCTCCTCGGGGAAACCCTGGTGTCTCATCGGTGTTGTAGGCTGAAGCTTCCGCAGCGCTGGGCCAGAGCCAATCATTCCACGTTCCAACCACTTCCGGGATGTTCTGGCTTTCTAGGCATGTTTGGAGGCACTGGTGCCAACTGCCAGCATCGAGGCACCAGCGCTCAAAGCGGTCCAAGGGGGCTCCTGCACGTTGGAGACCGTCGACCAAGCGGATCAAGTGAGGAAACTGCTGCAAAGAATCCTTCAAATATTCCACCCGTAGTTTCTTCCCAGGCCGTCTTGGAGGAGCAGAGCCCGGATTGGAAGGCACAACAATCCGGTTGATGTCTGCCTCGGCAAAAGGAAAGGCATAGTATGGCATAGCATGCGTTTAAGGCAAAGCGAACAAATAAAATCTTCGATGGGCCGGGCGGCGAGGGGTATGTTAAAAAAAGAACTGTACTCCAGGAGTTTGACTGTCGGAAGAGAATTTACATTGTTCTACCAATGGACAGCAAATTGGCGGATGTATACTAAGGCAGACGCTGCGGAGAAGAATTGGGCGTGGATGGAGGCGTGAGTCTCCCG
This sequence comes from Cladocopium goreaui, assembly GCA_947184155.2. Classification (NCBI taxonomy): domain Eukaryota; class Dinophyceae; order Suessiales; family Symbiodiniaceae; genus Cladocopium; species Cladocopium goreaui. The sequence goes on along the minus strand of CAMXCT020002775.1, from coordinate 12,771 downwards.
GACAATGCGCTCAGGCAAAGTCGCCGCAGGAGCTTCACCAGGTCTTTCATTCTGGGCTTCAAGGCCTTGGGCTGTGTCTGGATGGATGCAGTCAGTGGTGCGGTTCATCTTCCTCAGCAACCAGTGGGTATCTTTGTGCATGCTCGTGCCTTTCCTCATGTACTCCAGGTTGTCACTGCATGTTTGCACACCGTTTGCCCGAAGATGAGGGAAAAGGAAATCTTGGAAGAAGCACCACACTGCTTCGCCAGAAGACATAAAGGACTTGGCCCCTGGGTCGGCATGGAAGACTTTGTTGGGGATGTCAACTTCCTCCTCCAAGGCTGTGAATGTGGACCGCATGTAGGTGCAGCGGAACCGCCTTTGATGGGAAACCTCTTCCGCCGTTGGAACACGAGGGATGTCACCGGAATTCATTGCCCAGACTTTGCCAGTGCATGCCCAATCCTGGGGAGCCATTTGATCACACAAAACGCGCACATACCGCTCTCGTCCACGAAAAAATATTTTCACGGCCATACGCTGTTTTCACGGCCATTCGCATTGCCGTCTACAATTTCACGGTTTTCCACGGCCACTCAACGTTTTTCCACGGCCAAATGCGCACTTTTTCTCGGCCAAATCTTGTTTTCACGGCCATATCTGGATTCCAAGGCCAAACCGTTTTTTCGAAGCCATTTGGCCAAACGGCCTTTGGCCTCCTTTTTCGCGATCAAACGGCCCCCCAGGATGCCCGTATCTAGTCTCTGCTTCGTGGTTTCTGCGGAGAGGTAGCCAGCCACCTCCGACGAACACTTTGACGATATCCTCCATGATTCCTGAATCTCTTTTGCATTCATCAAAGGTGAGGAAGGCTGCATGTATGAAATTGGCACCTTGGACTTGGAATTCTCGCTCCGATTGCAGCATGCCGCACGGAGCGCAACTGAAGGCACTGCCAAAGACAGCTTGCAAGTGATCGACAAAAATCAAAGTTTTGCCGTCATGTCCACATCCAACAACAATGTGCAAGATGTCAGGCTGCCGGACACGGGCCACAACCAGAGCACATTGGTTGAGCAGCACTTGCAATCCATCTGAGCCTGCAAAAGAAGACAAGAGGATGCTGGCGTATCGCTGTCTGGTGGTCATGCTGGGCACAAAGGCGATGGGAGTAGGGATGGCTATGTAACAACCATGACGGGCATCTTTCTGCATTTGTTTCGGGTTGCCATCCACAGTCGAGATGAATGCATCCTGGAAGCAGAGCCCTGGTTGCTGTTTGACCCGTATTTCTTCATCGCCCCAACGTTGGAAGCATTTCACGATGGTCCTGGCGCCAAGCTTACAGGATGGGAAGCTCAACTAGACGAGGGGGAGTAGGACAAAAATTGCGAGTGGTTGAACATGTTCTATTTCTTCTTCGTGGGGATGATTTGGGGAGTCTTGATGTCCTTGAATGCTCCGCAAATTGGTGCCGGAGCGTCCGACAAAGCTCAGACAGGCCACAGAGCCACTCACGTGCTCTGACTTCAGGTTTCCTCTGAATGATATCCTGAAGTTGCCATTGCAAGAGAACCTCCTCCATACCCACTTGCTGGATGGCTTTGATCTCGAAGACAATGTCATCATAACATCTCTTCGGCTTCATCTGGGCCATTATGGAATAATACGCCTGAGCTCTACGAAGGGCCTGGAGGACGAATTCAAGGTTCACAGATGTCAGGCCACGAGAGGCCGGCGCCCATGCGCCATTGTTGTATTCGAAGAGTTGGCCCCCATGACTGCGGTAGAGATCCCCAGCAACCAAGGCGAAGAGTTTGCAGTGGAGTAGCTCCGACTTGCCATCGTCCGGGCTTGTGTCCAACAACCTTGGCGGAAGGCAGAAGGGTTGTTTGTGAGAATTGCGTCATGCCATGAACCAATGTGACTTTGACTATGGTGGGCCTCTACAGAGAAGCTTCTTTGGGAGGGTAAATCTGGCTCAATCGCCAGACTTGTCGAAACAAGGAATGTGGGTGATACCGGTAGGCTGTCGTTTATCGAAGCTTTGGAATTGGCTTGGGATGCGCGTAGGAATTTCTTGTATGAAGATCTTTTGAGCTCCTCTTTACAGATCTACATAGAAGGTCCTGCTGCTGCAGTTGCGATGGTGCTTAACCTCACCTGTTACTGTTCCATAGCTGCCGTTGCTTGTCTCTGGTACACTGGCTTCCTACCCTGCCAGTCCAAGAGGGATGCATTGCGCCCATCCCGTCATGCCCAATTTGTTTGAATCTCGCATTAAGAATGGGGTGCCCTAGCAGTTGCGCAGAGGATTTCCAAGCAGGTTGTGTTCTTGCATGTTCTTGCAACTTATGTGTTTTGGTTAGGATAGACCTCAAATATCCTCAAATAGCAACGAAACCTTGTTTTTCGGCATAGGCAAAGACGTTTATCATCGCCAGACACATGCAGTATTGGCACCAGCACACAGCATCCAAAGCGCGCAGTCGCGATGCAGCAGCAGCCACCTGCAGCGGCACCAGCACCCAGGCTCCAAACGCGCAGTCTGCACCCTGCAGCAGCACCAGCACCGAAGCTCCAAAGCACAGCTTATGAAACTTATGTGGGTCCTTCGGTTTTGCTCCGATACTTCGCTGTGACGTACATGGGCCCATTGTTAGGGACATGTTTTTACGGGGCACAAATATGGGTTTTCGTTGGGCGTGGGAAGCCGTTGATACACGCAACACCACCCGATAGAATCCGCATGCATGCAAGTGGCAGCAGCGTGGCCTGAGCTGCTGCTCTATAAGACTTCTGCTGATCGTCCAGAACTTTGCTTTTCCAACCAAAGGATTGATCGACTCGGTCTCGGAATGCTATGGTTTCTTCTGCCATTGTGGCGGGGCGTTGGCATACATCTTTCTGGATTTTCAGATGGCTTGCATCTTCGAACAGTCGTGGAAGCCATTCTGGGCTCCAATGCCGAAGAATAGATGGCTCATCAGGACCATGCAGTGAGACTGCCGCCGGAACCGACGCAGCATGGAAATGACATTGACTGGGAGGTGCTTGCTGGAAGTCGGGCATTTCGGGCGGATTGATGTCGAGGAGTGCTCGCGCTTGTCCATGCTTCATCATCTAATTTTCCATGTCTTCCGGATCCGTGCGCGCACGCTTTCCTCTCCGGGAATGCCTGGTGAGTGGCAGAAAAAAATACGATTTCTTTATGTTAGGGCATCTTGATGCGGAAAGGTTGTATCCGCGCCTTCATCTGCTTGCGCCATGTGCTCTGCAACAAGTTGGGACAGCGCTTCGGTGAGGCCTTGCAAAAAGCGTGTGGTGGCCCTAACTTGACTGAAAGTTTGACATGGTTCGACCGCAAAGTGAAGCCCAGCTATGCTTCCAAAATGTTTGAAAGTCACCGTATAGCAAACAGCGAAGAAGTAAGGAACTTGTTTTTTGTGCATGCCATGTAATCACAGCGCTGTGCTGCTGAACATGTGAACATGTATCATTTCGAAAGGAAGCGTATGCCGTATGCCGAAAGCGGTTTCAATGACTTTTCCCATGATTCCATTCAGAAAGAGGAAAAAGTATTGAGGTAAGGTAACATCCTTTATGCTGTAAAGACATGAAGCTCAGCTGCAGGAAATGCAAATCACATGAGCTGTGGTCCTTAATAGAAGGTCTTTTTTGGATGCAAGATCGTTTCCTAAAATGTCCATATCTATTTCTACATATATACATGATATCTATCTATCTATCTATCTATCTATCTATCTATCTATCTATCTATCTATCTATCTATCTATCTATCTATCTCAACTATATATATATATATAAATAAAAACCAATGTACATAGAGAGAGAGAGAGATCCAGCGCATGACAAGGATAATATCCAGGGTTCTGAGGCGTTCATGAAGAAAAACATGTGTGGCACGGCCACAGCATCGAAGCGGTGCCAAGGATGGACCTTGAGAAGAAGAGGCGTCGCAGTGGCCACCTGCGAAGCCACATCTGTGGCGATAAGTCCGGCTGTCATGCGTGAAACAGAAAATTGTACATGTGCAGAAATCATATCTGTGAAAGTGAAAGGCTAGCGTTAACCTGGAACATTACATCAGCTTCTGGCTTGGATAGGCGGACCAGTGGTGTTGATTTTTGTGGTCATTGAAAAAAACGGGCGCAGACATGACCCAGAAGCGTCCCTTGCCTCCCAGCATGCGCCGCGCAGGCTGCGGGTGTCTCAAGGCAGTAAATTAAGTCGGCTTTGTGCCAATGGTAGAGAAGCGGATCTGTGTTCTCTACAACTCGTGGAGAGAAATATCATATATTGTTTTATGCATCGTTCCCCTTATCACGCTTCGATTAATTACAATGTTTTATGCATCCTTTGCCTTCTCATGTTGGTTGATCTGTTTGATCCAAAAATATGCGCCCTGCGAATAGTGCACGGGCAAGTGGGAGCACAAAAGAGATAGCTAGTGCAGAATAAGTCGTCACCACCGTGATTGCAGGAAATCCGGCCGTGGTCATGGTAGCGTGTCTTTCGATATGTACAAACAGATTAATCCATGAAAAACATAGATATAAGATATGGTTTTTGATTCAAAGAACAATGCAAATTGTGACTTTATTGTGTAGGGTATATTTCTAGGCGTAGGGAAACCTCTCAATCGGACACTTCTGTGCCAAGAAGCATTTATAAAGGCTTAAGGTTGCTTTGGCGGCATGAAGTCGACAGCAGAGTGGTGGTCTTGTGCAAATCGAAAATAGCACTAAAAAGGTCCCCCTCCTCACTATACTCCATTTAAAACAACAACAGCAACCAATACAAAACAACACCATGTAACATAATCTATATTCATTTACTCCTGATCGGCTCCAGCGGCTTGAGCGGCCTCATTGGCCTCATCGGCTCCAGCGGCTCCATCGGCCTCATCGGCTCCATCGGCCTCATCGGCCTCATCGGCTCCATCGACTCCAGCGGCTCCATCAGCTCCACCGGCCTCATCAGCCTCATCGGCCTCATCAGCTCCAGCGGCCTCATCGGCCCCATCGGCCGCACTGGCCTCATCAGCTTCATCGGCCTCATCGGCTCCAGCGGCCTCATCGGCCTCATCGGTCGCACTGGCGCCAGCGGCTCCAGCAGCCTCAGCTCCAGCGACTCCATCGGCCTCAGCGGCCTCAGCGGCCCCAGCGGCTCCATCGGCTTCATCGGCCTCATCGGCTCCAGCGGCTCCATCGGCCTCATCGGCCTCATCGGCCTCATCGGCCTCATCGGCCTCATCGGCCTCATCGGCCTCATCGGCCTCATCGGCTCATCGGCATCGGCCTCATCGGCGGCCTCATCGGCCTCATCGGCATCTCATCGGCCTCATCGGCCTCATTCATCGGCCTCATCGGCTCCATCGGCCTCATCGGCTCCATCGGCCTCATCGGCTCCATCGGCCTCATCGGCCTCATCGGCTCCATCGGCCTCATCGGCCTCATCGGCCTCATCGGCCTCATCGGCCTCATCGGCCTCATCGGCCTCATCGGCTCCAGCGGCTCCATCGGCTGCTCATCGGCCTCATCGGCCTCATCGGCCTCATCGGCCTCATCGGCCTCATCGGCCTCATCGGCTCCATCGGCCTCATCGGCCTCATCGGCTCCATCGGCCTCATCGGCCTCATCGGCCTCATCGGCCTCATCGGCCTCATCGGCTCCATCGGCCTCATCGGCCTCATCGGCTCCATCGGCCTCATCGGCCTCATCGGCTCCATCAGCCTCATCGGCCTCATCGGCCTCATCGGCCTCATCGGCTCCACCGGCCTCATCGGCCTCATCGGCCTCATCGGCTCCATCGGCCTCATCGGCCTCATCGGCTCCATCGGCCTCATCGGCCTCATCGGCCTCATCGGCCTCATCGGCTCCATCGGCCTCATCGGCCTCATCGGCTCCATCGGCCTCATCGGCTTCATCGGCTCCATCGGCCTCATCGGCCTCATCGGCCTCATCGGCCTCATCGGCTCCAGCGGCTCCATCGGCTCCAGCGGCTCCATCGGCCTCATCGGCCTCATCGGCCTCATCGGCCTCATCGGCCTCATCGGCTCCATCGGCCTCATCGGCTCCATCGGCCTCATCGGCCTCATCGGCTCCATCGGCCTCATCGGCCTCATCGGCTCCATCGGCCTCATCGGCCTCATTCATCGGCCTCATCGGCTCCATCGGCCTCATCGGCCTCATCGGCTCCATCGGCCTCATCGGCCTCATCGGCCTCATCGGCCTCATCGGCCTCATCGGCTCCATCGGCCTCATCGGCCTCATCGGCCTCATCGGCCTCATCGGCTCCAGCAGCTCCATCGGCTCCAGCGGCTCCATCGGCCTCATCGGTCTCATCGGCCTCATCGGCCTCATCTTGATCCAATTTTCACCTACAAAATGCAGATGAGGGATCTCGGACCCAAGAAAAGAACTTGAATCTGTCACCCCAGGTGAAGGGCCACAGGCCCACAAAATTGTTGCCAAAAGATCATGCTGGAAAAGCGCATGAATGCAATCTGCCCCGGATTCAACAAAAGATCCAAGCCAGACAAGCTATACAAAAGAATCACAAGGATCAAATTCGAGAAGAAAGCGCACAGCCAAGGACAAAGCATCCACAAAACGGACACAGTGCCGATGCACGCCAAAACTGAGAGCCAACGAAAAATTACTGATCATGTTCATTGGCAGCCCCCAAAACAGCCGCCATGCAAGCACAAATGTCTACCCACTTTGACTGTAGAAAAGCTGACAAACCCAGAGTGGGGATGCCACAAATTGATGCGACAGAGTCGCTTGCAGCAAGCTGGGCGCAAATCACAGGGGCATGCTCACCCAAGCAGGAAGACCTGACATAATCCCAACACGGACATTGCCACCAACGATGAATCTCGGTTTCAACACCAAGGCGACAAAACGGGCAAGTAGCAGACACAGTACCGCGAGAAGACCGGTTCAGACGATCAGCAGTGAGAGTGGCACCTTGCATAATACAACGAATACTGCATGCAACCTCATCGGAACCCAGAACACGACGCAACAGGGCCCGATCAACATGTTCCAAATTGCGCATGTCACGTCTGCGCCGACTAGCAGTCTGAAAACACACATGGCGCATGGCATCTCGCAAAGCATGCAAGCATGAAAGGCTATGTTGATGCAGTTCCCTCTTATGAAGCAAACGTGTGCTTGCAAAAGTTTTCATCACATCAGCCATATCAGAGGCCTGGGCGAAGGATTGACACATAACTCTGCGGCGACAGTCCATGGTCTTGCAGACTAGATGAAACATTTGTCCGCTTTGAGACGCCAGTTGATTCCAAGCAACCCACCTCCACCCAAAAGCCTGAAGGGCCTGTTGTAGCCGAACATAAAAGGAATCAGCAGGAGGACAAGTCATTTCAGAACATAAATGGAAATGGGACTGCAAAAGCTGTTGATATTCCAAATCGGTATTTGCCAGCCGAAACAACAACGCAACCTGTTCATGAAGCAGCGCATGAGGAATAGAGGACCGATGAATAGGACTGAGAAGAGCAAGACTAACTTCTAAGCACCTACGGGTATTGGTACGACCACCAGAGAGCACATTGACAAGGATGCGCTGTGTGCGAGCATCAACCGCATTCAGAGGATCCCAAGCGATAGCAGAGTAAGTGAGCATATTCATCAAAGCCCCAATATCTCTAGATCGAGGTTCATACCCGACTGACAAACACTTGAACCGTTTGGCAATGGTTAAGAACTTGTCCAACAACGCAGTCCAGTGAGCAGAAGAGCCAACGCAGAGAGCGCCGAGATCAAAATGCCCACCCAATATTTCCAAAATAGTGAGACGCCCCAAGTTGACGCCTCCAATTTGAAAATGAGCCGCGCTCACGGCATCATTGCCTGGACAAGTACTGGCCCACTTGCACTTACCGATGTTCAAGGTGACATGCTGGTCCTGAAGCCAACTAACAAAGAAATCATGCGCAGCGTGAAGCTGAGACAGATGAGGCGAAGACAACAGGACATCATCAGCATAAAGCGAGATAGAAACCTCAGGAAAACGACGAGCCAACTCACGAATAGGACAGCAGAGAAACGCAGACAAACACGCCGGAGCGCTAGGGTCCCCTTGAAACAGGCCGTTAGTACTGGAGAAGGACGCGTCAGAGAAACGACCTTGGAGTTTCCAAATACGACGAAGACCAGACCACAGACTGTGAAGAGCACTAGCACACGCAGGTTGCACGCCGCATTCAACCAAGCTGTCACGCACTTTGCGCCAAGGAAGCGAGTCGAAACACTTGTGCATGTCATAGGAAACCAAATAAACATGACAACCAGACAAGGAAGCATTTTGACAACGAAGATACGTGGAGGCCATAGCAGCTTGGGCAGACTCACCAGTGCGAAAGCCATGAGAGCACGATGGCAGAGAACACTCCAAAACAGCATGCAGACGTTGCGCAACGACACCAGACCAAGCACGGTAAACCACAGAACGCAAACCAGCAGGATCAGTCAGAAAGTCAACAGAAGCTTTCTTGGGAATCAAAGTAGTCACAACCGTGCGCAAACAAGGATGCCAAGTGCCAGAAGCAGCCATGCCATACAAAACCTGAGCCAAGAGATCCCAAAAACAGGCGGGCAAGGCAAGCAACTCACACCGACGCCAACCATCAGCACCACAAGCGGAGTGAGCCGCAATTTTGTCAACAGCAGACCGAAGATCAGAACCAGACATGCGAAGCATATCAAGCTGGTGCAACGTACTTTTGAGAGAGCTAGACAAGGCAGGCTCAGCAAAACCATTTTCGGTGAAGTTTGATGGGCAAGAAGGGGCTGCATCCGGGCGTCGAGCCAAGATCGGTTGCCAGATCTCTTCAACCTTTCGAAAGCAAGCAGCGGTATCGTGAATGTTTTGCCAGGAGGTGTATTTGGCCTTAGCCCATTTGAATCTTTCAGCCTGCGACATTTGCATGCGAGTGCGCCAGGCCGACAAAACTTCATCGCGACCTTGTTTATTGCGCCGATCAATCGTGCGCCGCAACCAATCAAGTTGAGTTTGGACTTCAACCTTGCCAGGGAGTTGGCTCGGGAGAGGATGGGAGCGAAACACAAGGAGGATGCGACGACGAGCATTGGTCCAAATGGCTTGGCTGTGATTGTTAGCAACACAAGAATCCCAACAGGAGCACAGTTCAGCTAAGCCAGCACGAGCGCGTTCAAGTCGACGAAAGTCAACATCACCTTGGAGCCGAAGAGACTGCGGATCACAAACCCTAAGAGCAGGAACAACAGCGCGACCGAAATGGGAGGAGCACACAGTTTTTCCACCAAGTCGGCACTGCCGCGCAAGTTCACATTCAGCGAGTTGGGTCCATAGAGCATACGCATCATCAGGGCGTTCATCTTCAAGGAGATTAGAGACATGAATAAAGTCAGCAGACCAATCCTGGGACTTAACAGAACGGGAGACACACTCGGAAAGAGGGAAAGACCGAGGAGGTTGCAAAACACTCCAAGAGTCATTAGCAGGATTGAAATCAAATGAGCGCAAACGGGTCGGTGGGTGGGGAAGGGAGCAGCAGAGAGAACCTCCCCACACACAAAGGACTGCAACAATGAAGGAGAAAAAAGGACATGGTCGATAACGGAACCCGTGTGAGAGTTATGAGCACAGCATGTCACAACTTCCTGAGGATTGGCCGTTCGATAACCCTGCCGCACGAGCTGGTGTAAAGCAAGTGAATCCTGAAGAGAGGAATTGAGATCCCCAGCGACAAGGACATGACCGGGCAACGACAGCACCCAACCAACAATCTGGCTCAGCATGTCTTCTCGGCGTTGAACATCATGTGTGTGACCGTAGCACGCAACACAAGTAATATCCGCTTTGCCAAACTGCTGAGACACTTTGCCAGCAACAATACGACCATCGGCCCAATAATCCAACAGACAATCCGGGAGATCAAGCGGCGAAAGACGAACGCCAGGACCACCAATCAAGGCAACACCTCGAGACGACGAAACGCCAGGACCATGCACAGGAGCGCCCCAAACTACACAACGCCCTGACTGCTGCAGTCGCATAGTAACACTGGCTTGCCCGGTACCGGTGAGAGCAGTCTCCGAGACACACGCCAGACCAAACGTAAGAGCACAGACCGCAGCAACACGGGGAAAAAGGGAAGTCACATTCATAGCAGCAACCCGAAACAAGGAAGGAGTTGAACCAGATTCAGTTTCACCCCCTTTGACATCAGCTTGGCCTTTCGCCTTGCGCTTCTTCTTGTTCTTCACAGAAGAGGTGGGAACAGCCACAGAGACCTTACGAGCTCCAACAACAGCAGGTTGAGCAACCGGCACAGGCAAGGTTTGATCGCAAAAACGGGAACGACTGCGCGAACGGACAGGGCCACCAACACAAGGAGCAGCAGGAACAGGGGGGCGACTGCGTTTGGAACTTTGGGCGCGATGCCATTCATGAGGAAGCAACGGGCGACGACCACGAGCTTGCGCAGCATGCGGACGATGGACAGGACGACACCAAGGAGGCGACCACCAGTCAGGAACGTCGCACACAGCCAAACTCTGACGCAAGAGGTCCCAATGACCAGCCGCCAGGACAGAAGCAAACCGATTATACCTCCCACGCTGGAGCATGCGAAACACAAGCCAGCGGACGCTTGGGCTATGGATGCCATCATTCTGGAGTTGAGTTTGAGCTTCACGACTGTTATAAGTCAAAGCTTCACCCAGATTTTTCCAACCACCAACGTCTTGCGCCTGTTGGGCCAAAGGAAGCAAAATGGAGTCAGCGTGCAAGCGCTCAAAAATCCAAGCAACTTCAGCAAAGCCAGCAGTTTGCAAGCGAAGGATTTCAGCCACAATTGCCGGATTGGTGGAACGGGGAAAAGAGCCCACAGGAATTGATGACAGATTGCTGCTTTGTTTTTCGACTGGCTTTTTCCGTTTTGGTAAAGCGTCCGAAGGAACAGGTTCGACAACGACCGGGGGAGGAGGGCCACAGGGGAAGGATTGGGCCTGCATCCCGGTCTGACCCTGACAAGAGGCAACAACAAGCTTATCCGCATCACAGCCAGGGTTGCTCGCAACCGTGTCTCCTAGACGATCACCACCGGGAGAACAAGCATCGCCAGGAGTTGAGCGCACAGGCACGGACGGGCCAGAACCCGGACAAGCCAAGGACACAAGCTTCTCATGAAGGGAACCAGCTCCCCGAAGACATTGCACTTCAACCTCAAGCGCATCAACCCGCTGAGACAAAACCGCAAGCAAGCTGCGCAAATCAGCATGGAGAGGGCCGCTGGAATCATTGACACTGTCAGCACGCTTGTCAGCAGACGGCATGTCAGGACGGTCATCCCTGCAAGGACCAACCGTGGGGTGGGCAACAGGAGGGTTTGACGAAGGAACGGCATCAGCACATGATGCAGGCAAGGCAGCGATGTTAACAACAACAGCAGGAGACTGCGGCGACGATCCTTCACAACGCCGACGATACAACACAAACGACCAGGAAGAAGGCATATCCAAGATGTCTTCAGCAGAGGCAACACGACAAGTTCCATCGTCATACAACAGCCAATCGTGACCTGAGCGAACAAGCAAAACATAATGCCCGGAAGACGCAGACTCACCCAAGTGACACACGGCAAGGTGCATATCCCAAGACGCATCAGCAACAACAACCGTGTCGGGGAGTGAAATAGCCGTGTGTTTTTCTTATCATTGACATCAGCCCTCAGAGTCTGAATGAGAAGCCAGTCATTCAAAGAAAGACGCTTAGACACAGCTTCCGCATGTTCAGCAAAACAACATGAGCACGAGACTTCAACCTCAGGGTTGGCCGAACAGCATTGATCATCATCAAGCAGCTTCTGCAACGAAGTAGAGCCGCCACTGGGAGCGGGAACGCGCCAAAGAGAAAAACTTGATTCAGCTGTCTTGGGCTCACTGCACCCAACACATTCAAGAGCAACATGTTCAGTGACAGAAAGATGCGAACACAAAACCGACTCAGAGTCCAACCACTTCTGCAACCACAAAGCAGCATCTTGCTGCTGACCATGCTCGAGGTGATGATGTTTGATGAAGCGCGTCCACTGGGCCGGCGACAAGTCATCCAACAAACGCCTCAAGGAAACATCTTGAAGGACAGACGAGCGCAAATCCGACTTTTTGACAATGTGAGCCAAACAACGGACAGCCACAGCCGCAAAACATGTGTTCCCGAGATTAGGCAGGGTTCCAAGCTCAAACTCAGGTTCGGTCGAAGCGAGCTCCCGAGCAACACCAGCGTTGGGCAAAGGCGGAAAAGCAACTTGATAGGCATCATCCAAAGGACCAAACGGATTAGTAGAAAGAACCCCTCCCTTAGCTCCACCCCGAGTGTCAGCACCATGGCCATTGTCAGGACCAACAGAAGCATTTTCAGAGTCAGCTCGCCGACTCTTTCGCTTTGGGCTCGCATCTTCAACATGGCGGGACGGGACAAGAGGAGGACCACCACTGGCAGGACCAGGAAGATGCTGAAGTAACAGAGTACAACCAAGCTCAGCACTTGTAAACACAATGTCCGCAGGTGGACAGGGCGCAGCTATGGTCACAACTCCCTTGAAAGACGAAACCAAGTAGGGCTTGAACGAGTCAGAGGTCAGTGGCAACCAGAACAGCAGGATCAAGGGATCGGGGAACATGCGCAATACGATACTTGAAGTGATCAGCAGGCACAAACACAGCATGCGGCTGCACAATGGCTTTA